>CM061921.1:304523532-304614809 GCA_031002005.1 Vandiemenella viatica | reverse complement strand
AAATTACAACCGATGGCCGAAGCAGGAATGATGTTAAAAGCAGAATAGCACTAGCAAAAAGAGCCTTCATGAAAAGAGAAACCTTTTAGTTTCAAATATTGATCTAGGAATTAGAAAGAACTTCTTAAAACTCTATGTGTGGAGCACAGCACTTTACGGTAGCGAAACATGGACTTTAGGAATACCGGAAAGAAAGAAACTTGAAGTATTTGAAATGTGGTGCTACAGAAGAATGCTGAAAATTAGGTGGACAGACAAAGTAAGAAATGAACGAGTTTTAGAAATGATGGGTGAGAAAAGAAGTTTATGGAAGAAGCTTACAGGAAGAAGAGACAGGCTGGTAGGTCATATTTTGAGACATGCTGGATTGGTTAATTTGTTAGTGGAGGGAACAGTTGAAGGTAAGAACTGCAGAGGTAGACAGAGATTAGAATATATGAAGCAGATAATTGAGGACGTGGATTGTAAGGGGTATGTAGAAATGAAGAGGTTAGCACAGGATAGGAAGGGATGGAGGATTGCATCAAACCAGTCTAAAGACTGACGACAGCAAAAAAAAAAAATAAGTCCTACACCAATATTTGAAACTAAAATATTTCTCTTTTTCATGAAGGCTCTTTTTGCTATTGTTATTCTGTTTTTTAACATCGTTCCTGCTTCGGCCATCGGTTGCAATTTTGCTTCTCGGGTAGCATAATTAACTTATTTCTCCTATTGCATCCGATCCAATTTTTATATTTAATATACTGTGATTGGAATCATTTCTGTTATATTTCATCACTTTAATCTTGCTTTGATTTATATTCAGTCCAAAATCTTCCTTCGGTATTTTGTTTATGCCATTCAGTAAATTCTCAATATCCTCAGACTGTTCTGCTAACAAGATAATGTCATCAACAAATTGCAGCATACTGATTTTATCTCCTTGATCACGTATGAGACATGAAAACATTTTCTATTACTTCCTTTATTGATTCCTCTACATACACGGTGAATATTAACGGGGATACAATACAGTCTTTTCAACTGCTGCATATGGAATGACTTAAGTTAGAAGTCATTGGTATTAGTGAGATTGAGTGGAAGGATGCACAGGATTTCTGGTATGGGAAACACAAAATAATTAACACAAAAGCTGTCAGTGGAGTTACTGGTGTAAGTTTTGTAATCCAATTAGAGAACAAGGAAAAAGGTGAGTTATTATGATCAGTCAAGTGACAGGATTATTTTGATGAGGTTAAAAACAAAGCCCGCCTCAACCGCGTTAGCACAAGTGCATATGCCGACGTTAAGAAAGGATATGCAACATCTACTTTACCTCCTTTTTTTTTCTACTTATTCACACTTTTCTTTTGCTTTTTTTTGCATTTCTTGTTTATTTGATTTCTTAATTGCCCGTGTTGCTCTCTTCCTGCTACATATTGAGTATTTTTGTGCTCCTCTGATCCAACAGCTTCAAAATTGTTTCTGTGATCCACGATTTTCGGGCAGCTTGTTCCCTAAAGCCTAATATTTCTTTACCAACTTTCATTATTTCTCTCTTCAAAGCATTCCTTTCGTCCTTGGTTGAACTACTTTCAGAGTTACTTCTTAGAAATAAGTCTATCATTTCTGCAAATTTTTCTCTCGCTTAGATTGTTTCAGTTTATTCTCTTCAGTCTGTTCTGCTTATATTGCTTCCTTACTCGCTTGAATTTCAGCCTGCACTTCATTGCTATAAAATTATGGTCACAATCCATGTCTGCTCCTGGGTACGCTTTACAGTCTATAACTAGATTCCTGAATCTCTGTATGACCATGATATGATCTAGCTGATGTCTGCCTGCATCCTGTCTACGTTTTAAGGTATATATGCTTCTTGCATGGTTGTTAAACAGTGTGTTTGCCACGACTAGCTTATATCTTTCACAAAATTCTAACAACCTATTTCCTCGCTCATTTATTTTCCCTAGGCCAATACTTCCCACAGTATTCTCCACTTTTCCTTTTCCCACTATCTTATTCCAATCACCCATGATTACTTGATTTTCCTCTCTCTTCGCATACTGGATTAATTCTTCAATTTCGGAGTATATTTTCTTTATATCTTCATAACCCTTCCTATAGAGTCGGCATATGCACTTGTACTAACGTGGTTGAGGCTGGCTTAGTTTCTAACCTCATCAAAATAATCATGTCACTTAACTATTCATAATAACTCACCTTTTTCCTTGTTCTCTAATTCATTGCAAAACCTACACCAGTAACTCCACTGACAGCTTTTGTGTTAATTATTCTGTGTTTTCCATACCAGAAATCCTGTGCATCCTTCCGCTCAATCTCACCAATACCAATGACATCTAACTTAAGTCGTCCCATCTCCCTTTTTAAGTTTTCTACCCTACCTGACCTATTCCGACATTACACGCTCCGACTCATAGAATGTGTCTACCCATTCTGATGACTCCTCCCTGAGTAGTCCCTACCCTGAGATCTGATTGGGGAAATATTTTACCCAGGAAGAAGCTATCATGATGTTTGTAATTTGAGAGGATTATATGTCCTCGGGATACCCTTTAGGTCTTTATTGGAGTGATTTCCAGTCGCCTTCTGCATCTCCTTGCCATTGATAATTTCAGATTCATCCGCTTTTAGGGTCTGTTTCCAACTCCAAGGACAAGAGGGTGGATTGGTACAGCGGTGTTAACTATATTTCTCTGATTTTTATGTAGTTCAAGCCATTAACAATTTATGTGAGGAAACAAGTTTCAAATGAATACATGCTTCATATTTAAATGACTTTTTGAGGTTGAAATGCATAATCACACTATTGTTGGAGACTATTATATAGTCATATGGGGCGACAAATCTGACCACAGATTTTCACACAGATTTATTTTTACGACAGTAGCTGTTTAGATGTGACCATTAATATTTTCAACTGAAGAAATTGTTCTCTTGTTTTGATTGTTGTGGTACTTTATATCGAAGGTAGTATCATCACATACTGCAAATAAACTGACCTTATATTCTAGTAGATACGTGGTTCGGGTTCCATAGTTAACTGTAGATCCCAGACGAAAGGAATTGGCCGTTCTACCTCTGACACAATGGCTCAGTATGCCTCTTTCGTGAGGATCAATCCAACCTTCGGGTTGGGCTGTGGACTAAGTTAGTTTTTTTTACTGTAGCAGAATGTAATCGAAAAGTTTTAGACTTGCATTTGTTTTAGTATATAGAAAAGGACTTTGATCTCCTAAATGCCAGTGTTGAAGTAGATATGCTCAGTTACTTTGATCTACCCCGATCATGTTTTTATTCATTTTCTGATATTAAAGTATTTATATTCATTACAGAATAAGAAATTTCCTGCCATTAAGAGACTGCTTGTCACTGCATTGTCACTCTGAACTAATGTATGGACATAACTTTGATAATGTTTTAATTCAAACCTAACTGAGAGAAAGATTGCTTTTATTATGTGAATTAATGTCTCCCACAAAATAACCATCTCCAAGGGCTGAGTCTCGGGCATCTACTCATGAAACTTAATTGCATTTTTTTTTTTTAAAATAACATCTTGCCAGAAACTTTTTTTTATTCATTTTTTGTGGTAATTTTAAAAAACCTATAATTTACTGTATTTTATGTAGGATTTTAAGAGTTTTTTTTTTTTTTGGTTTAACTACTTTCAGAAATTTCTCAATTCGAAGTACGATGAATTATTTACAGTATCATTTTTAATTTTATGGGTCTTCCAATCACTTTTGCACTACTCTATTAGGAAAGGTTAAATATATTTGCTATAAAATAATCTTTAGTAAGAAAGCCATGAAAACGGTATTGCAGTGTGTCTTGATCATGACTGTGTCTGAAATATGAAAACAGTTTGAAGGTGAATTTTTCTAGAAATGTCTCTTTCCAAGTAACCTAGTTGCTATGAATTTTTGAGTATTTGTGATATCCCTTTCTTTCTTTGATTTTTTGCTTGGGGTTGGCTGACGTTAAAAACTTTCATATGTGGCCACGAGGCTTAGTAGATAGTGTGCTTGGGTATGGCACATATCACCAGTATTCGATCCCTGACTAAGCTGAAGATTTTTATTCGAAGCTGAACATGTGGTATGACTCCACATGCCATTTGATCAAGATATCTAAAGAGTGTCGTTGAGGAAACTCCACGCGAATGTAAAGAACTGCTGGAGAGTGGTGCTGACAATTTCACCTCCTATCTATAGCCGAAGGTACAATCGAAATGCGGAGATGTAGCTACGCGAATACTGTGAGAAGTGGCAGAAGCTGTAGGAAACCCGTGGCACTTACCCTTTCTTTAAAAAATTGTAATTCGCTGGGTATGCTTATCGGAAATATCCCAGTTTCCTTGACACCTTGCAAGAAGTTATCTACAACTTTTCATACATCAGCAAAGGCCCACATATCTAGGGGATTCAGTTGGGTACACAAGTATACCCAACTTCTCAAGAAGTTTCAGTAGAATGGGGATAGTGATGTGGCTTCTGGAGTTCCTTAACGAATGGAGAAAGCAACTGTGACAAGATACTAATGAGAATTTGAAACTTACATACCAAAATAGAAATGCATTCTCTTAAATCAGAGAATTGGCTGTCGATCCCACTCAGGAAGGAACGAGAGGGAGATTGTCTTGTAACACTATAACAATTCAAATGCTGAGAACCTGTGAGGTTCCTGTGAACAGAGAAATCACTCACCATGTGAAAAATAATCTTCAGGTATTTCTCAAGTCCATTCCGCCAAACATTTGTTATTCAAGTCCCTTCACATTTTCTGAACTTGAATACACTAAACTCCGCAAAGCCTTTGGATTTGACTGCATTTCTGGAGAATTACTTATCAATGCAGTCCCAGTAGCTACTTGCTTCATATAAATGTTACATACCTAAAAGCTTCACCTACCTTGATGACAGCTATGGGTATCGTCATTCTTTAACCGTGGAAAAAAAAAAACTGCACCAGAACACTTTAGACTGATTTGCCCCTTTAGAAAAACATAAAAACTAAAAAATGCTTGAGAGGTTGGTACTGGCTCAGATGCTTGATACCATTATATATAAAAAAAAAAAACCGCTGGAAACAATGGGGCGTCGTGTCAAAGAGAATCTATACCTATTGGGTCCTCATGCTTGCAGTCCTTAAAAGTAGTTGGCGTGACCTCAACAAAGGACGGACCCATGGCTCAGTGATGACAACTCTGCTTCTCAATTTATGTTTTGTGTAAACCCCCTAGCTGAACTGCAGGAATTCCAATACGCCAATGTCTGTTTATTATTTACCAGACCAGTACCCGAAACAATTGCAAAGATAGACTGAGAGTTTTATCCTGGTTTACATATTATCATTATTTGGGGATTCAAGCGTAATCTGATTAAGATAGAGCTTACCGCTCACATCTTTACAACTAGTTTGCTACTTTCTGAATAAGTCCAAAATTCAAACGTCTCGGAGTTGAGCACAAAGACAAACCAAAATATCCATGAGTTAGCTTCGATCAGGACCTCAATGCCGTCAATTGTTGGCTGACACCTTAAACAAGTGAAGACCCTGGTGAATTTAGTAAGAAAAGTGTATGGCACTTAAATGTTCTGCGGAGACCGGTGCTTGACCAGATATTAAATGCAGCATAATACTATTGCTCATCTTGTCTGGGCAGAGTTGATTTTACCAATATCGACACCCAGTTCAACGCTGCTATGAGAACAATTAGTGGTCTCATCAGCTCAACCTCAAAATTGTTGCTTTCTAGAATTGTTGTGCCACCACATAATTAAAGAATATGAATTCTTCTATAGCGATTTTCAAGATCAAACATATTCATGAATAAAATCTGTAGAGGAGTAAGAACTACGAATCATACATTAATTGGAGGAAGGATTGCGTGGGTAGCAGCCCATATGAATATTCAGTAATAAAAGACTCGACACTTACCGGTCGTGGTGGGTAAACTGTAAACGTTTTGGCCTCGCATTTGGGAAGACGCTGTTTCGAATCGCCGTCTGAGCAACCCGATTTGAGTTTTTCATGGTTTTCCCAAATCACTCCACGCAAGGAGAATGCCGGGATGCTTCCTCCAAAAAGGCCATGGCTGAATTCTCACCCCCCCCAAAAAAAAACCTACATGGTGCGCTCAATCTGCTTGCACATGATATCAAGCTTGCAACGCAGCAGAATACAACTTGGGTCTCCGTGATTACTTGCTGACCATACTGTAATGGAATGCGCAGATAGAAGACTGCCTGAAGTTATGATAACCTCTCATCAAGCTGAACAACCAGAAGCTTGCTTCAAGTGTTTGTGATTTAACTAGCAATGTTTTCCATATATTTTCCCGTAATATATTTACCGTAACTGGCAAATTATAATGAATTGCATTATATCTTTTGTCAATGACAAGCCTACTGTAATTGATTCTCGTGGTGCACCCTCTTATATACACAGAGGTGGGGCCCAACGTATATGAGGAATGCTTTCAAAGTCGATCGCTTTCTGGCCCGTTGCGCTGTCGCAGACGCCCTTGCTACATCCGCAGCTCGCTACAAGTCTGAAAGCGTCATTCACTCCCTTGAGTTTCTGCAGTGTGGATCTTCCAGGTTTTCCTCGCGTTTTATCTCCCTGGATTTATTGCACCTCATCCGATTGCAGTGAATCCTACATCAGTCAGAAGGTACTAAACATCTAATGCCTAATGGAACACCAGCGCCTTCTACGTCTGACGCAATCAGAAAAGCACAGGGCAGAGTTTAGAAAATCTAGGGCCTCTACCTTAAGGGATTCAGCTGCTAGTGTAAGATGAATTGCTATTGGCACGGCAGTAAGAGAGTGAACTTTTTAGTTAAAAAAAATATTATTTTAAGTGGTTCATTTGTACTTGTCTAACGAATAATTTGCATCAATGAACTGCGATTCTTCAGGTCATTTGACCTAATAGTTTTCCAGGCAGACTTAGAAGTAGGTGGATGACAGTCAGAGGTAGATGGGAAAAATCTGGAGATCCATCAGTTTATTCATTTCCAATTCACATTTGTAGACAGATTTATTGTATCGATAAAAGATGATATAAATAAAAACCTTTTGTTGTAAAATTGGGCAAAGTCTCGAGGCATTTTGTTGTTAGATAGTTACAACCTGTTCCGAACCAGTTACTTTCTGAAGAAGAATGGTTTCTCTCAGTGTTATGAATCGTTGATTATAAGAAAAGAAATTCAGCTGACTTCACCTTTATACTTTTTATTATAACAGATGTAAAACAGCGTCCTATTTATGTATTTTCTTTTATCGTACTACACCAACAAACAAATGCCAAGAATTCCATCTCCTGTTGGTGACAAGCCATTGCGCCTTTTTGGAATGTGTCAAGTCATAGAATAAATCGTATAGAATGATACCTTTAATTTTAGTTAAAAAAACGAGCATGTGGGTGAGCAGTAACGCATTGGTCTCGCATTTGGGAGGACGCGGGTTGGAATCCCCGTCCGGCCATCCAGATTTTGGTTTGGGATGGTTTCCACAAATTACTCCAGGCGAATATAGAGAGAGTTTCTTCCAGAAGGCTTCGGGCGAATTCCTTCCCTTTCCTTGCCCTCACTTCTTTCCCACGCCCTAATGACCTCAACGTCGACGAGGCGTGAAGCCAGAAGCAAAAATAGTTTAGTAAAAATTCCAATTTGAGTAATGGCCAAGACACAAGATTTTTTACAAAGAGATATCCACAATTCTTTTACAGAAAATCAGTTCGCTCCATAACTTTTTTATTACTTTTTACAGGACTTATTTTCTGACTCTAATTGTTTGCACGCCTGTTTTCTGCGTCGCCCATCTTTCCTTTCTGATCTTATTGTAGCCTCAACATCGGTGCCGTGAAATCTGTTACCAAACAACGCGCCACTGATTCGCTAAGGTCCCACAAACCTGATTTGGTACAGTCACTTTCTGACCTACCTGCGATACGTTTCAGTCATTCAAACAATAATTATGACATAGCGTGATGGGTAAGCGATAACGCTCTGGCCTCGCATTCCGGAGGAAGCGGGTTGGAATGCCCGTCTGGCCATCCAGATTTTCCATGGTTTTCCAAAATTACCACAGGCGAATGCTGGGATGGTTCCTTCAAAACGCCAAGGCCAAATTTATTCCCGTTAATTGCCTCTAGACCCTTCCCGCCTTAAACGACCTCAATGTCGACGAGGCGTAAAGCCATAACTGATTATGCCACACAAAAAGACACAAGAACTTATTTATCTCAATTTCCCGCCGGCTCTAGCAGTGTATTACACTCAAAGCACATAGGAATTTTTTTAAATAGTATTATGTTTAAATTATTTCAATATCTTTTATTTAATATCGATAATTTCTGATTTCTTTCCAAGCAAATTAATAATGTTGTACTGCTTAGATTTTGTTTTCATGCATTTTCAGGATTTCTGAAGCTGTTTTATATTGCTCGGTTCCTGCAAATGGTCCATCGGCATAATTAATCAATATATGTGACGTCAGAATTCATTGATTTTCTCCATATCTATATTTTTTAATGACTCGTATGTAGTATCCGTTAGGGTAGAATATTTGAATATCCAGTGAATATAAAGAGAAATGGAACAACCCAAGGCATTAAAATGAGTTCCAAATTACTTTGTAAAACGCCACACTGAATATGGAAACAACATCCATCGTTCAGAATACAAACGTAATAACATCTTAGCAACGTCTCTAGTTTGTTTTGTTTTGTTGGTGTTCAAAACCAGATAATACCCAGTGAAGAATGAATCTAAATTTGGCCTAGGAGATGACCAGAGGCTTCAGCTGAAATAATACTTTAATCAATTGACATAAAACAGCTTATCGTCCATTTTAAATATATTGTTTAACTATTTTAAATATAATCAATAGAAATAATACCTTTCTTATCCCATACAACATTGTTCATTCTGGTAGCCGAAATCGACTTGCATACTAAAGCGCAACATCACTGGATAGAAGAGGTATAACAGGTCCCGGTTCGAGTACTGGGCCGTACTGATTGTGGTATTATGCAGTTTCCCACATTTACCTAGGTAAAACCTCGAATGGTTCCAAATCTCCGCCTCATCACAATTCAGATGGCCCCCTCAGGATAAATGCTTCAGATTAAATAAATCTGGATATAACTCTGGTGGACCGCCTGTCGTCTCCTCCGCTGTTCATTTACTTGGGCTGCCTGTGAAAAATTTTACTATTTGAAATGTAGTGAACTATCTCTTCTGATATGTTTTTGGTCTCAGCTATGTCAGACACCACTATCTTCAGCTGACTTTTTCTCCTCGGCTAAGAATATAAATGTTTACCAACTTCAGATGAATTTCCGTTCATGATAAACCGTCCGATAACATGCATTTTATCACATCATGATAGTCCAGTTTATGGATATGAACAAGACACACACAATATGTCTACTGTAAAAAGCCGCACAAACAAAATTACTTCATCGATCAAGGCGAAACATTAAATTGCGGCATTTGTATGAAAATTAACTAAGAAAAAAGTACTTTAGTACTCTTGGCATTTCACCGAGCATGGTGGTGTAACGGTTAGCGTTCTGGCCTCGCATTGGGGAGGACGGTGGTTCGAATCCCCGTCCGGGCATTCAGATTTGGGTTTTCCATGGTTTCCCAAATCACTCCAGGCCAATGCCGGGATGCTTCCTTCAAAAGGACATGGCCGAATTCCTTCCCATTCCTTGTCCCCAATCCTTTCCCGTCTCTAAAGACCTCGCTGTTAAGAGACGTTCAGCAATTTAAAAAAATATTTTGGCATTTCTGTGCCAATGCAAAAACTTTTCTCTGTAACCATGCATAAGCGAGGCATTACAAATGTGGCTCAGTGTAGGCAGTATTAATAGGGACCGAGACGACAGTGGTCCACCGGACGCAAAGGGAGATGGACCGCTTACCTGCTCTGACTATCTGCTACGATATTGTTCGCGAATCCGCCTTTGTGCCGTGCTGACTGCAGCGAGCTATGCCCAGCGACTGAATATTACGAGTGCTACAATATTAAATTATTAATGACCTCATAGTTTATTAGGAACTACTCACTGAGGTGTATCCCACTGACGTTGCTGTATAGGGATACTCTCGCTGTCTGGAATCCTAGTGGTGATAACGAAACGTGAGAGTTACAATCCCTAAACATGAATTAAACGGGTGACATTGATAGGCTGTGTGTCAGTAATAACTTTGAAATGGAAATTGCTGAGGACTAGAACACAGTAGAGATGGAAAACATTAGACCTGTATGATATAATATAGGAAATGACTTCAAGTAAACAGTTCCCCTTTGAACAAATAAATAATAGGAAACGAATTTGCTAAATTGGCTAAAGTTTCCAAATGAGAACTGTCAGTGAACAACATGTTCGACGTACTAGATGGCAAGAAAGAAGAAGAAAAAGCCTCAAGGATGTCTACATCTCACCTGAAGATACGACAGCAGAAACAGTCACCTTCACACAGAGGCCTACATTTTTACCGCGGTGAATAAGTACCTTAAGCTCAACAAACACTTAAAGGATAAACTTGAAGGTAATCAGAAAGTCGTTGCCAAGGGCGGTTATCTAAAATGTTTTACAGAAGCCATGAAAGATTGTTTTTTCCATAGTAGATCATGCAATTATAAATAAAGTGGCATTTAATATGAACCAGTTATATGAAAATACTCTAAAGGATGTTATTAAAGGCCTGCCTACAAGTGTGTACAGCGACGAGCTTCAAGAAGTAATATAACAGAGAGGCTTCATAGTAAAAGGAGTTAGCCACTTTAAAAAAAGGGAACAAGAAACTAGAAAACTTATCCCCTTACCAGTGTGGAAACAACACTGAAAAGATATACAATCTTAAGATATATTGTTATCGAAGATACAAGTGGAGGCACCCACGTAAATAAGGGCTACCTCAGTGTGAAAAATAACAACGTCATGGTCATACACAAAATATCGCTACTTCCATCAGGGTATGTAAAATGTGCTGACTTGCACCCTACTAATCAGTGCACAATGACTCAATCAGAAAATGCAGAATGTGTGAATTGTGACGGGGATCATCCTCCTTCATAGACAGGCTGCGAAGCATATCAGTAATAACAATCAAAGCATAACAATTCTGAAAAGAAAATCCATCTAGCGGACCCAAAACAAAAGTCAATCGAATACGAACAAGAAACACCATGAAAACTTGAAGCAGAAGCGACAATAGGGAAGAACTCAGACGAAGACGTACGCTGGTGCCACTCGTGACCGAGATTGGACGAAACATTCTGCACAATAAACGGAAGGGAAAGAAAAATGAAAGTGACGATACCGGCTTATTTTAGTGCTGTAGTAACTGAGCGGCTAGTCACCACGGCCAAAGTTTGGATTCGTCTCTGATCAACCACTCCTCGATTAGCTTTCGAAGATATGTGGCCCTCGGATCAGAGTGACTACGTTCTGCCCACACTTAAAGCTAGTAATGAGCAGGAATCAGCGATGCAAATGAAAACATGTAGTTGAAAGAATTGAGTGACTTTAAAACTTCAGCAAAAATGGGCACATAGACATACACTTGAAATAAATGAAAAATACTGCATAACTAGCTCTCATAAAAGGCATATGCTACTAATAAAATCCTGCCACTCGGGATATTCTTTCTCAGCCAGCCAGAGGGTATAAATCGCATTAGCCATTACCTAGTAAAATCTGCATGCCGTATGGCGACGTGGTCCATCCTTTGAATCGGCGAAACGACTGCCCCGGAGGCTGCTCCAGACTGCGCTCTCCAGAGTAGAAACGTGGTGGGGAGAAGTCATGTGACTTAATCCTATTCGTCTAAAATCCCTTGCTAAGGGCTTTCTCGGTTACCTTGGTAGGGGGACTGCTTCCCACGGGAAGTGACTTTGCTCAACCTTGAGCTCTGCCTCGTTGGGTGGAATTATATTACATAGCTGCAGCTTGAGAAAAATTATCCCGAACGAAAGTTAGAACATATTATAACTAAAATCTCTCAATATACTACACTTCCCCCCTTGGGGAAGAGTCGAACCCAGGGCTTTAGCCTAGGTGAGACTCTTACCTGGTAGTCTGCAAAATCTGGACTCAAATGCTTAAACAAAAATACACAATAAATGTTGATTAAATAAAAGTGCCTTGAAATGATTAGATATCTGACTTAACACTATATTCTATTTGTTATTATATTCAGCTTCTAGGATAACATTTTCTAAAGCTACTACATGAATTGTTGATTACATAATTTGTCTTGCACTAATTGCCTACACTAATGGATTTGATCAATTGTTTGTACATTTCTAATTCTACTTGCTGTAATCTTCATCATTTTCTAACTACTACATTGCATTCAACCTTAATTCTACTTAAGCACATTATACATATAAATCTTTTTTTTTTTAAATAAAACATAATTGAAATAATACATACATAAACTTATCAAAATTTCTTTTATCTCCGATCATGGCGAGAGATTACAGATAATTCATCATGATCTGGATCAAAAGATCGTCTATGTCCAATAGCAGAATGAGGTCTCTCAAATACTACAATATCCTCATCATTGAGTTCATTGTTAATGTCTCGGTTAACGTGAATAGGTCTTCTTCCTCTTATACGAGATAGTTCAGTACCATTAGAGTGGTTTACAATAGTGGTTTTCACACAAATCTGATTACAACATTCACCTGCAGTATTACGCCAAAAATACTTAAAACAATTCCTTAGACAGCTACAATGTTTACATAGGCAAAATATGATGATGCAAAAAATAAGAACTACACAGACATACGATAAGATCGAATACTGAGACAATGAATAATTTGTAAAAGCGTTTTTCTCTTGTTCTTCAATTTCATCTTGGAGTTGTTCGATTTTTAGTCCTGCAATCTTCAAATCATCAAGATTCTTAACAATGTTTTCCATAGGTAAGTTCAATTTTAATTCTGAAATATTACGTTTCTCTTTGTTTATGATACAACAATCGACTTCTAGATTCAAATCAGGTATAATATCTGGACTGGTAACATTCGTTCTTATCGTTTGCTGTGATTCAATCAAAATATTCGCTCCATAACCTCGACATTTTTGCAAGAATTTTAATTTGCCTGTTCCTTTGAAAATGATATCCGTGGGCTGATTTTCACCAACATTCGTCTTTAGGTGCAACAAACAACCACTCGTTGTTGTTTAATTTAGTAAACAAACTTTCATTTAAAGAGACTATTTTTCTGGTACAATCACTTGGGATTGATCTTACTGGCTGTAACAATTTTACCTCACACGGAGCATTGTCAAAGGAGGCAGACAATACAAAGGTTTGTTTACAAATACTAAGATCAGATGTTAACTGTTTACACTGGAGCTCATCATGAGTTACTTTAGCATACAATCTGCGAGACTCATCAATAATTAAAGTATCTTTTTCTGGCAAGATGAACAAATAATTATAATTATTACCAATGGCTATAGGCAATGGGAGAATTCTGTAAATATTAAATTGATTGTTGTTCGAAAGAGGAATGTTGAGAACATACGTCAAAATATTTTGTAACAAGAAGACGTCCAAACTGATCATTTTTAATAGAAGATAACCGTTTTCCTCGGAAAGCGGGACTGGGAATCGTTTGTCTTTAATATCATCTCTTATTAACGTTAGGTAACTGACAACTTGGGATGGATTAATGATAAGGGGTTGTAGAATTCCATACTGAGCGTTTACGATAGTTATATCAGCTATTGTTATTAACTTTGTGTCTCAAATATACGGATAAATTTCTAATGGAATGATCACTGCGATTTGAATTTTCTCATGTCTAATTTTGTATTTCTGTCACCCCGAAAACAAAATGTTTACGTTAGTAATGTTTCTTAATCTGTCCACTTAAATTGTGTGACTGTTTTAATTTGTTAATATGCGAAAATGGATCTTGAGACACCTCATTACATTCGTGGGTTGTTACATTCAACTCAACTAATTTGTTTTTACAAAAAGCGATTGATCGAAATGCATAATTTTCTAAGTTTTCAGAAGCGTCATCTAATTCCTTCAGATTCACATACGCAGCTAGCCTCCAGGTCACTGAATAAATTTGTGCGCCGGTGATGTGGTCAAAATATAGGCCTGGACTGGAACTGAACTTTTCGACCATAAAATCTTGCGTTGCTACGCTGACGTGAATTAATAACAGAAGACTGTACAGCAGTTTCATCTGAAAGCAAAATAAAACTTTAGTTAAGTGTACTGTTGCAATCTGTAAAAGAAAGTGCGTAACTTGAATTATAAATGCAAAAGTGTACGTCGTAATGTTACAATCGACTGTTCTTCACTGCGAGTTAAATGCCTGACGTGTGGGTGAGTTTAAAGACCTCGCTATCAGTTGGGCTCGCCTCGCCGCGCTATCAGTGCGTGGGCGAGTGCTAGTGGCCTTCCTACCGGCCTAGCGAGATAACTGGTGGCCGGTCATTTTGGAACAGCCGTTTATCAAGAGTGAGTGGGTGACCATGTGCTTGGCCACGCCGTGACTCCACGTGGTGCGGTGTTTACAAAACAAGCGACCACGTGCCTTGTGTTTACGTGTTTCTAATGCGGCTTTTTCTGTTTCCTATCCATTTTAAATGTACTGTAACTTACTTTATTGCATTTTTAAGGTGTGTTCCCACTACTGACTGAATTATTTCGTAATTTATTCAATGATATGGCTTTAATCTATTGGCATGAACTGTGAGTCTTTTATATTTACCCAGTTGAATAGTTACACTCACGCCTCGTTTTCCAATCACAACAAAAGGTCCTCTGTAACCACTGTCAAGCTTCTGAGACCTACCTCTGCGAACAGATTCATCTTTTAGCAAAACTTTGCTTCCAATTTCAAATTCTCGTGGATTTTGTGTCTTATCGTAATATTCTTTGTTTTTCTCTTTCAGTCCCTGATTGATCTCTCTAGCCTGCTTGTGTAGTGTCTGTAGGATAGCTTTTAACTCATCTGCGTACTCATCATATGAATAATGAACTTCCTTTGGATCACTTTGTAATACCCCTGGTATATTTGGTATTCTACCGAACATTAGCTCGTATGGCGTGTACCCTGTTGCACTGTGAACACTAGTGTTATACACAAATACAAAATAAGGTAACCAATCATCCCATGTGCTCTGATTCTTGTCAATATAATGCCTTAAGTACTCTGAAAGACTACGGTGGGCTCTCTCCACAAAATTTGACTGGGGCCGATAAGCCAACGTCTGGATTTTATTTATCTTTAATAATTTACATACTTTCTGCATTGTTTCGCTGATAAAGCACGATCCGTTATCCGACAGAAGAATGCTCGGCGATCCAAAGCGTAGGATTACTTCTAAGACTAATGCTCGAGCCACTGTATCAGAATCTTGTCTGGCTATCGGAATTGCAGTTATAAATTTGGTCAATTCGTCCTGAAATGTCAACACATATTTGTTCCCATTGTTGCTCAACGGCATTGGGCCAACAATGTCTGTTGCACAACGTTCGAATACATGCTCAGGTATTTTTGTAAGCTCTAATGGCATACGGGTATGTGGTACTAAGTGTTTGTTCCTCTGGCAACTATCACACTGTTTGACATAAGTTTTCTATATAAGACTTCATCCCTGGCCACTGAACGTATCTCTTAATTCGCTCGTATGTCTTATTTACACCTAGATGTCCAGAGATGGGGCTGTCATGGTATTCCTTAAGTATGGCTAGTTTTTCTTCCTCATTTAGTGTTGGAAATTCCTCCTCATTTGTCTGGATTTGTGCATCTACTGTGGATGTGAGTGTTTCTTCTTCTGTTTGCATTGGTTCATCTGTGACAGGGTCTGGTTGGGTGGATTCTTGTACTTCCCTTACTTCCCTAATTCTACTAAGTGCATCTGCAACTGTATTTGATTTTCCCTTACGATAAACAATTGTGTAATTGTATTCTTCAAGTTTTAAGCGAAATCTTAGTAATCTAGAAGATGGGTCTTTAACACTAAAAATCCAAGTAAGGGGGAGGTGGTCAGTATAGACCGTGAAATGTCTGCCAAAGACGTAAGGTCTGAATTGCTTTATCGCCCACGTAACCGCGAGTGCCTCTCGTTCTGATGTGGAATAATGAATTTCTGCTTTATTTAAGGTTCTGGAAATATATGCGACTGGTCTATCTGAGCCTATTTGCCCCTGCGAAAGTACTCCTGAAATGGCATATTGAGACGCGTCTGTGCTAATAATGTATGGAAGATTTTCGTCTGGGTACGCTAGAACAGGTGCTGAGATCAATTTCTCCTTGAGAGTTTGGAAAGCATTCTCAGTTTTTGGACTCCAATCAAATGGAACATTTTTTCTTTAATAATTCATATAAGGGTTTAGCTATCTTACTAAAGTTCTCTATGAAACGGCGATAATAACCTGCAAACCCAAGGAATGTTTTCAATTGTTTTGTTGTCTGTGGAGTTGGATAATTTTTGACTTTTTCAATTTTCTGTGGGTCTGGATAAACTCCATGTTCTGTCAACTTGTGTCCCAGATAGGTGACCTCTTTTTGTAAGAAGTTACATTTGTTTGGCTGAAGGCGAAGTGTGTGCGTTCTTAATCTGTCAAAAATGTCTCTTAACCTCTCATTGTGTGCTTCCAAGTTTGGACCAAAACAGATTACGTCATCCAAATACACGAAACATCGATCACCCTGTAGACCACTCATAACGACTGTCATAAGATACTGGAAACTTGCGGGTGCGGAGGCAAGGCCCATAGCCATCTTCCTGTACATGAAGTGACCTTGACCTGCACTGAATGCAGTTAACGGTTGATCCGATTCTTTAATCAAAATTTGGTGATACCCCTGAGCTAAGTCTAAGGTAGAAAAGTATTTTACCTTCCCCAATGAATCTAAGATTTCTGAAATTAGTGGAAGCGGAAAAACAGTTCCTACAGTAATTTCATTTAATTTGCGAAAGTCTACCACAATTCTGTATCGTTGTTGACCACTAGCATCGGGTTTCTTAGGTAGGACAAGTATTGGGAAATTCCACTCGCTAGTTGATGGAACAATAATCTCATTCTCAAGCATTTGCTCAATTTCTTTCTGTAAAATGGGTTTCATAGTATCTGGAATTCGGTACGATCTCTGTTTGATGACTGTACCCTGTGCTTCTGGCTTTAACTTGATTTCATGGGTGACTGTGTTTGGTGTGTGTCAACTTATCTCCTGGGAGGTGAAATATATCATTGTACAATAAACAAAGTTCTAGGATGGATCGCTTTTCTTCTTCATTCAAATGATCTAGCCTTAAATTTTCCATTAATAAACTGGTGCGTGATTCCCCTTGTGTTGGTTGCACGTGTTTAGTTGTTTGTTTACCTTCTACAACTCTAATGGCGGACGGGTGGTCAGCTGGCGGATCTGACGTCATATCGCTCTCCGCACAATATGGCTGCGCCTGTAATGCTCCGCAATAAAATTCAACACTGTCCTCCCTGGTATTTAACATGGATAAAATACAAGTACCATTTTCTACTTTGACCAATGATTCAGGAATGAAAACACCTTGAATAATTTCTTGTTTGTTTACAATAGCTTCTCCACAATTTCGGCATTGCACCTGAACTCGTAAAATGCGTTCTTCTCGTGGCCCTAACTTTACTGTGTAATCCTCCGGAAGACTTGCAAATTCCTTTGTGCCTTTAGAACTGTTGTTCAACTGCATTAAACTATCTTTACTGTGACTTGAATTACTAGCATCTCTCCGATTAGATACTTTTACAGTTTGTTTATGTTCCTGCTGTTCATTCTGTATATGTTGTGTAGTGGATTCATTACTGTTTTGAGCATTAATTTGTGTTTTTGTTGCTATGCCTATTCTTTCTGTTTACACGTTTTCCTCGTCTTTTGCGAGAGTTTTTGGGCGGTACCTCTGTGTTTATGTTTCCCTTCGCTTGAGAACATTTGCCTCTTGAGTTTTCTGATCCCTTTGAGACTACTCTAGCCCGCTTACTAGGCCCACTAATATTTTCTGATTCTGTTAGAATTGGGAATAGAATGACCACTGATACATACAGACATGTTTTCATAGTTAATTATAGCTCCCTGTTTGATTAAAAGATCTCTCCCAATTAACCCCTCTTTAACTATATCAACAGACTCTTCAACCACATGAAACTCATGTTTAATGAACACATGATTACTTAGTTTTAGTTGCAAAACAATAGTTCCTTTTGTTCTCACTGTGTGTGACATAATTCCCTTAATACTTAAAGTTTTCTTTGTATCTATTTGAACGTGATTTGCCAATGCATTCTTGTGTATAAGAGACAGCTGTGCCCCCGTGTCAAGAAGAAAGAATAATTCCCCATTGTTTACTTGCTCACAGGCGATCTTAACAAAATCATTCTCATGTTCACAGCCTACGGTATGTATTTTGCCGTATTGACGAGTGTAAGAGTGGTTGCCATTTCTCACACTCTTCGCTCGTTTTTCCGAACCTTTGTTTGTCTTTTGTGTTGTGTCATTGTTGTGACAATGTGACGCTAAGTGCCCGACCTTATTACATTTGTGACAAACTGCCTTCTTTACTCTACAGTCTGCAATCATATGTCCTTTTCTATGGCAATATGCACAAGCGACATAACTAATTCTTCTGAACTATGTGCGTGCTTTACATGATATGGCTAGGTGACCTTTTTGTCTGCAGATTTGGCAAACGGGTTGGCTCCTACATTCTTACTAATATGGCCATTTCTATTGCAAGAGAAACATTTTTTCATGGCATTACTCTGTGTTGTGTGTGTATCTGAACGCCCTATAACAGCTTTTTCTTTCTGTGACAACAATGCACTTTCTTCGACGAGTGCTAATTCAACAGCTACTGGTAAAGTGATAGTGGAACCCCGTGCTCTAATTACTGTCTGTATTCTGTCATTACTTAACCCTTGAATAAACGTAATGCGACTCAGGCGATCAACAAGAGTGAGACTCCCTTTTACATCTTCTTCAGGAATTTCTTTAGCTACTGCATTCTAAAGTCATGTGATAATTTATCGATTTTCGCGGCCCATTCAACAATCGGTTTCTGCTTTACCCTGTCGAGCTGCTAAAAAGGTTACAAGCATAGTGATCTAATGAACGCCTCTCCCCATAGTTTTCAATCAAGATATCTTTTACAGAATCCCATGTTTTGGTAAAAGCTCGGACGAGTAATTTCCCCCTGGCCTGGCCAGTGATCTTTGACTTTACAAAATGAAGGAGAACATCATGATCTTGCTTAGCAATTAAATTAAATGCAGTTGAAACATTTTCAATGAAAGGTTGCAGTTCTTCTTTATCTCCGCTGAACGAATTTGGAATCAACTTTAATGCTTCTGATACTGAGAGCTTTCCCGCACTGCTCTCTTCAACACCTACTTCACTCGTTGCGGTATTCATCGTGAAACACTGCGCACTGCGTATTACTCACTGTTCTGCTGGGTTGAGACTGCGAGACTTGAATTCTGGCGCCGACCGCTCGTGTTGTGGTGGCGTCGTCGTCCTATTGGCTGCTGGCGATGTCACCCCTCCACTGCTCTCGCGCTGGCTGCTGGGACTCGGTCCGTGCTGCCCTCTCTCCGGCGGATCGCGAACTCCTCGAAGCTTCTTCTTATCTGCTTGCAGTATCCGGTTTCGGTTCCAACTCGCGCTCCTTGTAGCGTCCAAAATTACTTTGCAATACTGACTTCTTCTTACTGTTTCTGGCTTTGCATTTACCCTCTGCGGCTGCTACACATAAGAATGGTTTTTACAGCGAAAGAGAATATTTGTCCCTTTGCCGTACTAATAGGAAAATACTTTCCCAATATTTCTGCTATCATCGATCACTGATTTTACGTAATCTACCCCAGAATCTGACACCATTTTATGCGGCTGTAGTAACTGAGCGGCTAGTCACCACGGCCAAAGTTTGGATTCGTCTCTGATCAACCACTCCTCGATTAGCTTTCGAAGATATGTGGCCCTCGGATCAGAGTGACTACGTTCTGCCCACACTTAAAGCTAGTAATGAGCAGGAATCAGCGATGCAAATGAAAACATGTAGTTGAAAGAATTGAGTGACTTTAAAACTTCAGCAAAAATGGGCACATAGACATACACTTGAAATAAATGAAAAATACTGCATAAACTAGCTCTCATAAAAGGCATATGCTACTAATAAAATCCTGCCACTCGGGATATTCTTTCTCAGCCAGCCAGAGGGTATAAATCGCATTAGCCATTACCTAGTAAAATCTGCATGCCGTATGGCGACGTGGTCCATCCTTTGAATCGGCGAAACGACTGCCCCGGAGGCTGCTCCAGACTGCGCTCTCCAGAGTAGAAACGTGGTGGGGAGAAGTCATGTGACTTAATCCTATTCGTCTAAAATCCCTTGCTAAGGGCTTTCTCGGTTACCTTGGTAGGGGGACTGCTTCCCACGGGAAATGACTTTGCTCAACCTTGAGCTCTGCCTCGTTGGGTGGAATTATATTACATAGCTGCAGCTTGAGAAAAATTATCCCGAACGAAAGTTAGAACATATTATAACTAAAATCTCTCAATATACTACAGTGCTTATTCGATTCCAGGGTGAGTCCCATACTACAAATAATTAAAATTAACAATGAAAAAAGTAAAAAGAAAATATAAGGAATTTTGTAAAAATTGTTCGCCCTCTTAGGAGGACTAATTAGTATTTTTAAATAATGGCGCAGAACGTAAGCCACGAACAGTATGGAAAGCTAACAATGTGAAGACTTAACGTCATACCATCAACGTAAACTGCTGATGGAAATGTTTTAAAAACCTATTGATGAATTCAAAAAAATTAGAAGAAGAGGAGGCGGCACTGTATTTGTTATCAAAAATTCGTTGTCACAACAGTAAATTCTAGTAAAAACCTTCATGAACGTGTAGCCACAGCAATAAATATACATGCAAGGAGGGGCATATTTTCGTGGTGGCACCTTACCACTCACCTAAAAATCAGCCAATAGAAGTGGTTATAGCTGCACTTCTGGCTTTAGGAGGCAAAGTCGTAGTTGCAGGAGAATTCAACTGTAAAAATTTCGCCTGGAATTCGAGAGTCAGTAACGTTTGTGGCATGAAACTGCCGTCGTCTGAACACAACCCGGTTGTGACCTCATTTACCAACTGTAACTTAATATAAAACAGAAGGAGAAAAATTAAAACAATTGAATGAACACTGGTTACTCGCCAAGTTCATAATAAAACTAAAATCATGCATAACATAGAGACGACAGAAAGGTTAGGCCAGGCCATAAAACATCTAGAGAGAGTAATATAAGAGGTGAACAAATAGGCTATGAGAACAACTTTCGATGAGACCATGGAACACTTCCTCCCGACATGGGAACTATGAAAGCACTGAATAATCAATATCAAAGGTTGTGGCAACGTCGTAGAGATCTCCACGACAAACAAATATTTCGGAAGTCTGCTAGTCTACTGAGAAAAGCACTCTAGGAATGAAGAAACGAGAAATGGTAAGAACATATGGTATACTTGAATCTACACACAGAGAGATACGACAGAGCGATAAGCCATTAAATGGACTGCTAGGACTTTTCTTCGTGTCAATAGCTAAGACAGAAGCTTTTGCATACAACTTTTCAGCTGAATATATAACATCGTGGCTCCAATTTCAAGAATATGAAGAAGGATCCAAAGATCTCGTGAGAACTATCTTGACAGAAACTGTAGGCAATTTTACTGAATTAACAACACAAAGCAAAGTCGCCTGGAAACTAGAACATCGAAAAGCCATGGTGCTCAATTACAAATTTTCACCTAAAAAATCTGCCAGAGAAGGGACTTGTAATACTCACGAAGGTTTTCTATACATAAGTAATTAATTCATATTTTCCGAATCAATGGAGAACGAGTTATATCATTGCGCTATCAATACCAGGAAAAGGACTACGTGATATCGGCCAACTATAGATCTATCAGTTTTCTGAGTTCAATGGCTAAAGTGTTAAAGAGACTAACGATAAAATGAATAAACGCCACCTCGGAATCTCAGAGGACCGTAAGGTGAGAACAGTTTGATTTATAGTTTGGGTTTGCTATGCCACACCGAAGACATCATTAGGGGTTTCAACAGATTTAGTTCCACAGCAGCTCTTTGCCTAGACGTAAGAAAGGTGTATGATAAGTTGTGGCACTCGAACCTCATTGTAAAGCCGAAGCAACAGACACATATAAAACAATGTTATATGAGATTAATATAAAACTACAGCAAATTCTTCGTATCCACAGATATTCAAAAGTCAGGAGCACACATAATAGACGCAAGAAACCCCATGGATCTGTGTAAGCTCCAAAGCTGTTTAAAATCTATGTCAACGATATACCAATGCCAAAATCAGTTCGACTTGCTCAATTTGTAGATGATACCTCCATATACACCATCGGACGTCGCAATCATACTAACATAGAACGAATACAAACAGGATTAGCCGAAATAGAAAAAATGGTGTAAACGAAATAAATTCAAATAACTGCTCAGAAGTGTGCAGCAGTATATTTTACCTGTTAAAGACCCTTTATCAGCCAACATCTAATATTTATGGGCCTGCTATTCCCTGGGTATCCAACTATTGGTACCTAGGGCGACGACAAAAAGTTGATTTGCAAGGAGCACATCCTCATCATGTGCAGAGGCTAGTACAGCTGTCAGATATGGGGAACAACCAGCAAAACTAGTATGTTATACATTCAGAGACTTCAAAATCGGTTTTTAAGACAAATTCCGAACGCACTAAGATTCATGCTAGCAGTAGATCTTCAAGCAATATTTGGTTTGTAGGAGAAGAGATTAGAAACCAAAAATAAATAAATAGTCAGTGACATTTAGAACCAAGATTTCAAAATTTGGGTACATCGAAAAACCACAGCCATTGCATACATATAAAGTGTTGTTCGCAATACTAGAAAATCCTGTACAAAACCTCACAAAATGAATTAAAAATAATAAGAATAAAAATCCAAAAGCTGTAGAGGCAGGAAAATGAAGGAAGCGTCTAATGGAATGAAGCCTGGAAGAGTGTCATATCTGATCCGTAACAGAACATTGCAAATCCTTGCAGTAAAGTGCCAGAAATTCCATAATGAGATGTGGATAAAACTTTGGCGCTTGTGACTTTATTAAAGAAACGTGCATCTCGACTGCGAATGATACCACATGACGCTAGGAGCCACATGGAGATCAGCTTTGGGTGTGGATCTCGTAGTAGACCACAAGGTCGAGCGCTACCTTCCCTTGCAAACAAAATACGCGCATCGCGAGGCAGTCACGGCATGGCTGTCATCGACAGAAGCTATGCTTCAGCTGATGGAGACATCAGAGCCAACTACAGAAATACAGTGTTTCCATGACTCAATTTGACTGTCCATGGTGAGGCTAATACCTTCACCAGATACAATTGTTATGTGTATTGTAGTATTACACAAGGTGAACCATACATATTTTAATATTTAAGTACAGTAAAATTGTACGCAACATACTCACTGCAAGAATTACGGAGCGAGGCTGCAAAGTTTAGCTCCCAGGTGTAAGCGGTAAAACGGTGTATCCGTGGCGACGGCCTTTAGCATAAATCTGACGCCGCGAATAACGGGGATAGTTGTTGTTTGTTCTAACACACAATAGGTTGAACGAGTACGGACTTCACCACATGTATGCCCGTTAATACTAGGGAGAGTCAAATGAAAACCTTAAAAGTGTAATATAAAATCTAAAGTGCGCGTAAGTAGTCTGTAAGTTGGTACACCTATTTGAAAAAATGTGCCGGATATCCTCACAGGTGGCAGCACAGGCAAGATGCATAAGCACCATCGCAGGAACAGTATAAAGATGGCCTCCCCACTAGCAACGTGCACCAGCGAAAAACAGCGTTGAGTGATTTTGGCAAAGTAAAGGTGTAAAACCTATAGATATTTTTAGCAGAATGAAGGTAAAGTATGGGGATACCTGTTTGGCACAGCAGCAAATGGTATGACGTCTGTAGCTGATGTTCCGCACCCGGGCCAGACGCATCTTGTCGTGACTCCCGAGAACACAGCAGCAGTTGAAGACATCCTATTGGTAAACCACCGAGTGACATTGTATAACATAGCCACAGCTGTAGACATTAGCCATGGTTCAATCCGAGTAGTTGTGTCGTCTCCCAAAATAATTTTTTTGTGCTGGAATTCAGGCACTTCGGAACATGCATACAGCATAGGTGACTTCTGTTTGTGCACCCCACATAAAATTTTTAAAAACAATTAAGGTTTTCATTTGACTTTCCCTCGTAGCTTTTGTAAAAGCTCGTTTCTCAATGTTATACGTGGACGGAAATATCTATTTCCAGAGATATATTGCGTACCATATTCCGCTCTATGTCAAGTTAAAGAAAGGCTGAATTGTCTCATATATTGTCTCATGAACTGTGTCATGAAATACCTCAGAGCCTCTCTGTGTTGTTCAGAGATAAAGACTTTTGAGCGAAATGTCAAGGTAATGAACTTTGCATCCCACAAACAAACACGTAGTAGGAACGTGATATATCACTGTCAGTGTCCTAGAGAGAGAGACAGAGTGAGAGAACCGAGGGTGTGAGAAAAATAGTAGTTTACCCGAAAGTCAGCCTCTGTAATTGACGTCATATATAGAACTAGCCATTAGTAGCTAGCGCTCCATGTAGTTTATGACGTGTGCAAGAGTAGAAGAGTATTTGCTTCAATAGCAAAATCTGTACTAAGATTATAAATGCGAAAGTAACTCCGTCTCTCTGTCTGTCTGTCTGTTAGCTCCGTTTTCAGTGATAAATGGCTAATCCGATTTTGATTAAATTTGACAAGAAGATACTATATGATATTAGGAAGGGCATAGGATACCCACTAGTTATTCTAAATATCAGCAATTCATCATCGTTATAGTAATACAAGGCAATTATACTCTTCCATTTAACGTGCTTAATTTAGATCACTGCATAACGGTAGTGACGTTGAATTTTTCGGCAGAGACACACACACACATAGAGAGAGTAATATAAATGAACGTACAGTACATCTCGCATTCAGTACCGCTCTTGATCACAACTAAACAGCAATGAGGAACCGAGCAACCTATTGTATTCCGAGGGGCCTTAAATACCCTTAGGGTACCTGTAGGTGGTCTGATGCCCTTTTTGGGAGAAATAGTGCCTACATTGCCTTTCTGACTTCCCTTTTGATGGGTATACAATCTCTGCCAAATGAGAGAATGCATTGGCTCCCGCAGATATTACCCCTTCCAAAGGACGCCTTTTGGTGCCCATGGGTTGGCGATGGGCAAAACCTTCTCCTCGCCAAAGGAGAAGGCGATGAATGACATATAGCGTGGTCTTGGTGCCATATTAGCAGCAACTGCAACCTCCAGAAATTACTAAATAATGAAACTCACTGCCTGGCACACTCTCGCCATCGCAATTTAAAAATTTTAATTCTATGCCTTGTGGCATCACAAACATTAAAAGAGGAAGTCACAACAAGGAAGGTAAAGAGTAATGCAGAAAATTTCACAATGCCAAATATTGGTACTGTTACTAGTGAAATGTAGAAGTGTGGTGATCAAAGTAATAGAGTTGGGTAATTTAGCTGAGATAGACAAATCTACGCAAGGGTGTAGCCAGGATTTTGTCTAGGGGGGCAGGCAAGGGAAAACTGATAATATGCATGCTACAAAAAAAATTATTAATGGAATTTGTACATATTCTAATAATTAATTTATTTATTTATTAATTGACCCATTAATATATATATAATTACACTAATAGTAATTTCCGAGCTATTTCATCTACAATTTTATCACAATTTTCTTATAAAAATTTTCTGTGTTAACTAAACATACACAGACAGTTTAGATGGTTCTCTAGCCTCGTTGACCTCAGTGGAGAGAAGGACTCTCTGTGTTACTTGTTGCTCAAGGCTGAGCCAAGGGAATTAGGATTGCGCTTTTGCCACAGAAAATGTTTTTGCCTCATTTAACTCTTTCGTAAGGTCTAGTTCTCAAAGATTTTCTGTTCTCATACCCTTGCCCTTCCATACTTTATCCATAGTTCGATTTCATAATCAAAAAGTTTTAAGTTATTGTATTGAAATAAACTTCGTGTTTTTTTTATCAATTAATGACATACTTAAACTTTCACTGAGATGTAGCAAGGGATTGCAATCCAGCAATGCGGGAACCCACATAATTTGGCAGTCTGGCGGATCTAGCACAAAAATTAAACGTATCCGTAATCCGTAAAATGGGATGAAAACATATTTCAGTTTTCGTCACCTTGTCTCCCTGTCGTCACTTTCTGGTCCGACTCGTTCTTCACCGGTTGTAACGTCCCGTTTACCTGTACCCGTCATGTTGATATTTGACTCACGGTAACAAATGTGTGTTTATATCGTCCGTCATGATCGTAAGTAAATATATTCACTTTTAAATTTTATAAGAAATCCAGTTTGTTTTTGTTGTGTGTATTACTGTAATTTGAGTTATGTCGTCCTATTGAAAAACTAGCTTCCAGTTCTTACACAAAAATGATACAATTAGAGTTGTTTCTGACAAGAAATTAGAAACAATACTAAAAGAAGGTTACAAATATTGACAGCTATTTAAAAATCTATTGAATTAATGACATGTTAAAATGATTCTTCGTATTTGAGATATTTCTTGTCAAAAAATGGATTTCAGTTTCCTAATTCTGCTAATTCTATAAGATATATAATAACAAATTATTCAAATACCGTAAAGGTTGACATAATTGTTAAGTTTAAATATTTTCCGAAACAATGGCAAAGATTTTCATTGAGTTTTTGACGAGTGGACGTTACAAAAAATTACACATATTTGTACGTTTATTTCCACCACAAAGAAATACATTTAATATCAGCTTGCTTGAAATACGCGGTTCGTGCACCAAGAAGCATTGCATCAGTTGGGTCAAAGAACGACTGACAAGCTTTGCTGTTGCTGATGAAACTGATGTTATCGGCAAAAGATCTGACGGATCAAGCATTATGGAAAACATTCTGCCTTGGTACCTGCAATTGTACTTTTCATACATAACACAATTGGCAGTTGTCGACGTTTTATAACCCCCATAAATAAAGAAAACTACAGAAAGAAATTGAACGCACAAGAAACAACTTTGACTCGGATGTAGACCACGAAGACCTGGACGCCACAATTGAAGCACAAAGTGTGACCGTAACACTGGTTCATCCACATACTGAGGTAATTCCTAGATATAATGATCTCAAAAAAGGACAGGAGTAAGGTGATAGTTTCAGTGCTAGTTAGATAAATAGATTATTTTTCGAACTGACTTGATTTGCAGTGAGGCATGTAATGTGTTCTTAAACTGAATACTTACCACATTTGATTATTTGCTAGAGTTAGATTTAAAACAACACGTATAAAAGCGCAACGTATAATCCGAAAAAATTGCTCCAGAGAAGCTATCAAAGAATTTAAATAGGGTATGAAAATAGATCCTTTTCAAAAATCGTATTGAGACTAAGCAGGGTGATTGGACGACGTTGTTGGGCATATACAATGCGCCGGTCTTTCAAATCGGTTCCAATGGCAGCTGCAGTTCTGATAGATTTGTTTAAAGTATTTTAGATCTCCGTGCCCACGTTGCTGCGATGATCTTTTATGACTGACGTTACTCTATTAATATGATCCATGCATGTATACATGTCAATCACATTTGATTGTAACGCAGTGGCAACAGGTTCCAATATTCCTGAGTATTTAATCCAACGCATATAATGAATTCTGACTTATTAGTAGCGCACTGTAACTGGTAAGCAGGTTTTCTCGCAGCGTCATTCGCTTCTCTAGAAACATTCGAAAGTCCATCGACAATGCCTTCAAAATACTCGTAAAAATATCAAAACATGTATATTTCTGAGACCAGCGGGTCTCATATAAAGCTGAAATATATGGCACGCACATTATCTGCATAAAAAGGTTTCTCGTAAAAAGTTTATGATGTACTCTATGGTGCTAATTGTGTTCCTTATTTTTGTAATTTGATTTAAATTATCTATAACCAGGTTAAGTCTGTGGCTTGCGAAATAAAAATACAAGGCTTTTCTTTATATTTCTCTTTAAAAAAAATATTGAACTCCACCAATATCACGCGCAAATGTAGAACACCTTTCATACCCTTGGGTAACACACCTATAAGGTCCATGTCCTTCTCTTTCTAAGAGCCTGTCAATTTCTGATGCTATAATTTGTCATTCAACGCCATTAGTTCTACGAATCCGAGAAATTTTTTTCGAATTGTATTTTTATCTTCGTCATTGAACTGATTTTTATGGTAAGCTGTTCTTTCCCAGTTATGTCACACGATTCATCTGCCAATACAATACAAGCATAAGCATTCTTTGCGGCATGCATAATTTCACTTTTAATGCCCAAGCCGCACAGAGCGATGATTTCGTTTTGAATCTGTGGGGAGATATACATGACATTTTTCTTAACTTTTCAGTATGCTGTTGCAAAACTAGAATACTTCAATCAATTCTCAGTTACAAAAGGTCGTCAAGAACACCTTGATGTTTGCACTTTACTTCTTAAAGGCAAGTCATTTGTATGGTGCACTACAGAAAATAATCGAAGATATTATAGATGATACGATTTGTCTATTGTGTTCTACTTACTTCTGGTGAGCAGTATTCATCATTACAGCGACCGGTATTTTTCCGAGAAGTTCTTAGAATCGTTAGCTGGTGATAATGTGAAGAAACATTGTTTGCGGTATTCATGGATATTTTTAAAGTGGCAAAAAGTTCGAGTAACAAAATAATTAGAATATACTAGCAGAGGAATGTAAGTCTGCAAGCAACCATGATTAGTGGCTTTAGCATCAACAGAAAAGTTGCAATTTTCAGGAAGATACACAGCAGCGGTTTAGCATTTCTCTCCAACACTGTTGTACTTAATTCATAACACTGAAATTAAAATGAAGCTGCGCCTGTGGGCAGTAACACCGTATGTAGCATTATTGTAGCAAGTCGTTTTAATAATTGCAGAGTAATTTTGGGAATAATAAAATATAAGTATGATAATGAATTAGCGGCGACATTCGCGGGCAGCGAGGCACAACCAAGCGCCCGGCGTAGTATGTCGCAAGGTTCGTCAGCAAGAAATCCAGGTCGACGAGCAGAAGCTATGGAAGCTAGGCTCGTGGAGAAGGTTCCAGAAATGCTAGCTGTCAGGATATTGCCCGTAGAACGGGGACAGGCTACGCAACTGATTACATATAAGCGCGGCGCCACCGAGGCTCGAGGGGAAGTCGGAGGCAAGTAAAACTACGCAATCACTATGCTGTTCTGAAGAACGAGTGGGGATCGAAGACCAGCCTCGCCCAGCTAGCTAGCCAGCCAGTTAGCCAGCCTAAGTCCATCATTCTTTCATATTGGCAAAGTGCTTGGAATCTTGCTCGTGGCAGTTGGAGAAATGTAACAGCCTGCCTAGGAGAGAATAAAACTGTGTATGCACTTAGCCTCTCTCCTTGAAGTCAAGCCTGAGATATTAAGATCAAAGTAAATAGATTATTAAACTAGCCAAAGCCAAGACCGGAGTACCAGCCAAGGGAGGAGAAGCCACAGCCACCACCAAGTAAGTACCTGGCAAAGACGATCACAACCACTGGCCTAACCTAGCCATCTTGACGCATAAACAACGGGTTTAAAATAACCAATAAACAACCCGTTACATTATCGACATGACCACAGAATGAATGAAACAATTTGACCGTTGGAGGAACTCAACTCTTATCCGGGCGAAGGACAAACATACTGTAAATTCAAGAGTAATTAATATTTTATCACAAATTAGCTCTTTCACTATTGACTTTTCAACCAACGCTTAATGGTAATAAAAATAAATAAAATACAAACGAATATAGCTAATTATAGTTATTATATAAAAGTCGTACTTTCCATAGGTACTGTATGGAAAATTATTAAATGCCGTCGGTAGCCTTAGGGTAAATACAAATTAATTGCTTTTGAAAAACTTTCTTACATCCATTGTTATCAGCTCCGGCGATGTCACAAAATAAACGATCGATGTGCTGTGTTCAGGTCAAGTCAGCCTGCAGTCTATCTCTATTTACTCACGCGGTAAAGGCTCATCAATACTTGGCTCGCGCGCATTTAAGACGAATGTTCCTTTGTTCAAGTTGGCTCATGCGGTACAGCGACAGAGTATTAGTACGATCAGCACGAGGCAGCCATTTTATAGGCGCTTGAATCCGTCATCAGGGGTACGCGAGAGAACTCATCCCGCCTCTATTATCAAACTGCGGATACCCGGATACCGACACTATATCCCCGCAGCGGAATCGGGCTCTTCCGAATCACCCACCATTACAGCGGGGAGAGTGAGGCAAGGCGCTTTTCGCCACCTCTTATGGTGGAACCGTGCCAAGGCGGCGCCCGCCACGAATCAGGCCCAAGACCCTTCCAAAACCTGGCCGTATAGCAAAAACCTCTCTGTGGTTTCTACGCGAAACATCCGGCCCCGAACGAACCCCGCAGGGTGGGCGGAAGCCGTAGCGACCGAGCGTCACGCAGGAATGCCCCTTCACATGATCCACCACGCCAGCCGACCGAACATACCGTCACTGAATACGCGGCTTCCCACACTAGGGCACGCTCCTAGTGCGCTTTCTCCCACACCCGCCCGACACTCGTGTCCAGTGCGAGCGCGGGTTCCCACAGACTCGTCCAAGCTCCACAGAGCACCGTTGTAGCGCACGATCCCGCTGCAGAGGCCCGAAAGTCCTCACAACATTCACAGTGTGAATGCTGCCCCACCCCAGTTAAAACCCATCCTCTACAAGTCTACACTTATATAGTGGACCTACAATGGCAACTTAAGAGACGGCTCCCACCAACAGGGATGCTACCGCTGAACCCCAGGGGTCGAACTAAGAGACGGCGAACCGCAACCAAACACAGCCCCCAAGACCGTGGTACTGATCCCTTCATTCGACTCTGGGGATTATGCTGTAATGGCAGCAGAGGTGCACTAAGCCTCTGGACTGCTTGGTCTTCATTCACCAGGCCATCCCCAACACTGGAGCAGTGAGGGCAAGGTTGCTCAGCGTCTTGAGCTGCGTCCAACACCGTAGTGCCCAATATGTATTTTGACTACCCAAAAGCCTTCCGTCCAGCAGGGGATGGATCCCCTCGGAACCCCCAGCCCGAAGACCAGGAGCGACGGGGCTGTGGACCCTGGGCATGAGTCCCGGGAACGGCAGAGGCGGTAATAAAACGGCCCCTACAACCGCCCAGCAATGTACCCTCTGTTGGTAGACGCAATAAGTATAAGAAAGACACCAGCAGGTTTGAAATTTTGCTAATCATCACAAGTCAGAAGGGCATTATAACAAATACCTCCATCTCAATCAACCTATCACATTTCTCCAGAGGGAGAAAGATTTTTCCCCAATGCCTTAACTTGCACCTATAAAGATACAAGAAAGCATCGGGGGGGGGCTCCCAGGTGCGCCAGATCTCCCCGGAGGGAGGCCCAAGGCCCAGACCCCTGGGGGGCAGTCCAGCTACAGTTTGTTATCATGAATTATGAAAACTGTCGCGTTTTAATACAATTGTACGGTGCCAAAAAAAAAAATTGTGTAATAGCAAATGTGAAGCCTAATCACACTCCGATGGTATCACCTCCATCACCACCGCAACCGTCACTTGAAACTCTAATCAACGAATCTATAGAATCACTAAATGACATGATTAACTCAATATATTTTACCAAAGTAAGTTCTCCTTAACCCTTTACGCCCCAACCCTCACGATCGTGAGGGTAAGGTATGACCTTATACTTTTGTTTTCCTGGGGGTTTAATGTAGTTGCAGCCGGAAACGTACGATCGTGAGGGTTACTCTAGATCATTTTGTATCGCAGGACGCCACTAGATCGCAGCTTCATCCACTCTGCGATGTTATTAGGCTCTTTTGTCTTCCAGTGTCACTGTGTGAGATGTTGTGGCTTCGTTTTATCTGTAGCAGATGTATAAATGTATAATTCTAAAAAAGTGCTTAGATTCAATTTGTATCTGGACATCCCTAAGTATCTGTGTATTACCGAAATATCTATTTTGTGTGATTATTGCGTCTGTGGTGCTTCAAAGTGTCTCCACCATCACAATCGTGAGGGTTAGGCATTGCTGCAGTCTTCATTGACCTTCTGTGGTCTGCAAATACAACCTAAACATAGGTGGAGTTGATGTTTCTGACCAGCAGATGGAGTGCTATAGAGCTCGGTTGAGAAGTAAAAAATGGTCATGGAAAGTAATTTTCACTTTGTGGACCTCGCTGTAGTAAATGCATGTAACCAATACATGAGAAGCATCAAAGGGAACAATATTCCAAGAAAAGAACATAAAGATCTACTATAGTTCAAATAATAATAAGGGATAATTTGCAATACCAAATTATTTTATATCTATGCAAATGTTATTTGATATTATTATATGTTTCCACAGCAGAAGGACTGCCTGCAGTTCCTCCTGTAGGTAGAGGAGTATTAATTGATAATGAGACTGGACAAGGTGAAAATGAATTTACTGTGTTCAAAAGGTGTAAATTATTTAATGCAACTGTTAAGCTTCAGTGGAGTGATAAGTGTTATGATAGATATGAACTTTTTCCAAGCGCTGAGGCTATTCCAGCACCACGTACTTGCAGATATGAGCCATGCAAAAGTTGCAGCAAAATGCGGTTCGAAAAACAAATGTATAGAAGTGTCTATCGAAGGACAAGACATGTTTTAAGGACTTTCATATTTCTCACAATTAAAAACCAAGAAGACAAATATCCATTTAAAACAACTACAACAAAAGTTGGACTTAAAAATTAAATAATGTCCATTTATGAAACACAATAAGTTTTGTGCACTCTAAAGTATTCTGTGTTAGTATTTACCTGACCCTCACGATCGTGAGTGTGCCCCCCTCCCAAAATTTTGAACTTGAGAATTTTTTTCTTATTTTTCTAGTAACATTTAACGCCAAACAAATTACAAAAAGCATTGGGAAATGAGATAACTTTTTAAAAATTCTTCAGGTCGTAAAGGGTTAAGAATGGCAACAGAAAATGGAATAGCAATAACAAATTTAGTATAAAATGGGTACTATTACATTATCTTTGCCAAGTCTTTCAGAGTTTCGCATAATGCGTCAAAAATATTTGGAAATTTTCAAGAAAATGATTGTTTTTACAATCGAAAAAGCTATTGCAGGCCAGTACACGAGTATCCAGTTACTAGAAATCTTAAGTCACAGCGTCTTTCAGTAACTGAAATCGCCTACCGAAATTGAGTGTTTACTGGCTAATAAATGATTTTATGAACTCTACCGTTGTCATTCTCGTAAAATTAGTTTATTGCATCCTCGATGGCTTCATATCTCATGTCTTCCAAGAGTTTCTCACCATACTGTATTCTATTAAAATACAATTTCCATGTCCATCAAATCACTTTTGATTTAGGTTTCTAGTATATACAGTGTGATGCATCACAGTAAATGTTGCAGCTAGTCGTGCACGTGAAATGTCCGCGGTGGCTTTACGAAAAGACAGTACCAGGGCTATATTTAAGCATGGGCTACATAGGCTGTAGTCTAGGTGACCGTACCGCAAAGGGGGGCCCCACCACAAAGAGGAGGCTGGCACCACAATCCGTGATTACCCGCCTAAGTCAGTAGTAGAGCTAGAAAAAAGGTACCCCATAAATGTTTTGGGCCGAATTTCGAAATTTAAGCATCCATAGCCCCGGAGGCAGCTAGGGCCATTGCCGACAAGAGGCCCCGCACTACATGTATAGCCTAAGGGCCCACAGAGCCTAAATGCGGCCCTGGACAGTGCCTGGCTGGGTTGTGTTGGCACGCGCGGCAGCCGCGCTCGTGAGTAGAAATGGTTCGCGCGGCAAATAACCGGTTTGGCCTGCTCGAACATGGCCCGGGTGGCAACCGCACATATTCGATACGCAGCCTAAAGCACCGAGCATGGTGCGTTCTGCCGCCTCGCACTCGATAACGTCTGTTTCCCGCAGATAGCAGTAGCAAGAAGGTTTAAATCTCACGAATCGAACTAATTTTTGAAAGTTGCTTAACACTTTTTACTCTTCGGTTTGGCAGAACTCCGATCGAGCGCATACCCGCGTCCTGCTGGGAGGGGGGGAACTGCCCCCCCCCTGCCTGTACCTGGCTACGCCCTTGCACTTATGTTTATGGGGCAAGTGTCTTGGTTGGAGGAAGGAGTACTAAACAAAGAGGTTTCCCCTGATGGTTATAAGGTATACCCCAGCTACAGTGGAGGAATTGATGGATGTGTTTTTCAGTTGGTTAGCAAAAACTAATAAAGTTCACTAGTTTTTGTAGATATTAGTTGTGATTCACTTGAGGTGGATTTCTCAGATGATAATGAAGGATAAGTGTAATCCTGGATACTTACCACAATGGAAGAACGAATTATGGAGAGAAGACTCTCGGGGAGAAGCTGTATTCGTAGTGTAGCATATTAACAATTAGCGGGCAGATAAATTTTTGTAGGTGTCGACCAGAAGCAATATAATTTAAATAACACAATGGAATAGATATTAGTAAATACCTGAGCAAGGGAAGGAGGTTTTACAATAAAAAGGCTATAGTAGAGCTCAAGAGCACCAAATATCTTTGTTTTTATAAACTTTGGTGATAACCTTGTATGGGAAAAAATATGTGATCACGAAGTCATAACGGATATAAAGGGGCTCAGTAAACCAATGGCCCAAATTGAAGGTGTCTTTAGCTGCAATTATAAAATGGCACACATTTCAGAACTGAGGATATATTTCAAGGAGAGGTTGAGTGTATGTAAATAGGTTACTTGTACAGTGAAAACGTAGTAGGACCATTTCAGGTAGATAATAAGGATGGTGGAAGAAATGTTTATTTCAGAAAATATCAAGAAAAGTATGGATCATACATATTATGAGCAGTTTAGGAGCTAAAGCTGGTAAGATGAGATCACAACATACTAATGCAATATGGAACAACTGTTAAAACTAAAGAAGGAATTAATAGCTGCAAAATGGGACCTTAAGCTGGATTTATAAAGAATATTACGCGCATAGGATGATTACTGAAGGATGTATCTCGAATTGTCTATTGGTAACTTACAAAACTGAGTGGAAGGAAAAGTGTTCAGATAATTATATAGCTAAAGACAGAGAGGATGTTGCTGAGGATTTGAAAAAGTTGTACACATTAAGTATCTGGTTTGATGAATCTATTATGGACTACTGTACAGGAATATGGGGATTTAATCAGAGGTCGATCTTTTCCACATCAGAGAAATACTGAGAATTTAAAAATGGCAAAGTATTAAGTATATATAATTTGACTAGTCTGTTGTAAAGTTATTTATAATTAAAGGAAATGGTAGGATTGTTTTGTAAAGATCTGAAATGCAACTATCGTAGCCTAATAGTTGATAGAAATCGTAATATGGTAGGATATACTAGGCAGTTGGAAGGGAGAGGTTTCAATGTTCTTCATTTATTGGATGAGATGTAGGGGAGAGTGGGGAGGGTTCCAACAGTGGGAGACTTTGGACATTGCTAGATTTCATACAAGGAGAAGGATAGTTGGCAGCCCTGCTGCTTGTTTTCAGTCACTTTTAAATGGCCGACGCCAACAGTCAGACTCTAACAATCTGCATAGTTATCCCGACCAGTTTTCTGATTTTGTGTATTCTGTTGTAATTTTTGGCGCTCCATTCGGATTGTGTGGACTTGGACAATATTCAGTTGGCAATAAGCAAATATTTTTTGTGGAAACTAAGGTAAGTAATAAACACAATAAACCTGAATTGATTCCACTACTTCCATTTTAGTCACATTTAAATGTACGTTTTTCTTATGATGGCTATATAGGAGAGATCGGACAGTCTGTCCGAAGTCTCCCCCCCCCCCTTATTTCTGAATTTTTTTTACTGCTGTCTAATCTCTCCCCGTTTCTGTTATATAAGTTTGGTTTTAGAGAATGTGTTTGTTTTTCAAAGAGGACAGATAGGACCTTTTGTGCTACCACGATGAAAATGGCAGTTAACGAAGTCCTAGAAAGTGGAGCATCGATTAGAAAAACTGCTGATAAATACCAGCTTAAGAAATCGACACTTCTTGACTATGTAAAATGAACGAAGATGCATCCAGAAAATGTTAACTATGCCCCAGACTTAAAAAATGGTCAAATTTTGACACTTTGTATGGAGGAAGAATTATCAGATTATCTTGTTAGAAGCAGCAAGATGTTTCATGGACTGACACCTGCATGTGCAAACCGGCTGGCATTCGAATTGGCGGTAAAAAATAATTTGTCTGTACCCGAAAATTGGAATTCGAGTCGATCCGCATCTCGGGATTGGTTCACGGGTTTTATGCATCGACATCCTTCACTTTCCATCAGGACACCCGAACCAAAAAGTTTGGCAAGAATCAGCAGTTTTAACGCAAATAACTTAAAACTTTTTCAGGACAAGTTGGAAGAGGTCTTGAAACGTTATGCATTTGAACCTCATGAAATTTATAATTTGGAAGAGACTGGAGTTACGACCGTTCCTCGAGTGCCTAAAGTTATTTCACAGAAAGGTCAACGCCAAGTCGGTCAAAAGGTATCACGAGACCGTGGAGAGCTTATAACTCATGTTGGAATAGTTTAGTGCTTCGGAAATGCCCTCCCTTTAGTTTTAATTTTTACACGCCATAGGTTTGATCAAAAGCGTATGATGCAAGGTGTGCCCGATAATGGTCCATTGGGATTGACGCATCCATCTGGATAGATGACCAGTGAAAACTTTATAAAAGTGTTAGAGCATTTGGTAAAATATAGTAAATGTTCTATTGACAAGAAGATATTGTTATTGAATGACAATCATGAAACCCACCTTTCTATTGAAGCTCTTGACTATTGTAAAAGTAATGACATTTTTGTCCTTACTTTTCCACCCCATACCACAAATAAGTTTCATCATCTAGACACTTGCATTTATAAGTCCTTCAAGGCATTTGTGAGCGAAGGATGTGACTCATGGATGACAAATCACCCTGGGCAACCCCACAGCATTTATGATTTGCCATTCATATGCTATTCAGCATTGGACAAATCTGCTACTCCGTCAAACATCAAGAAGGGATTTGAATCCACTGGCATTGTGCCATTCAATCGGGGAATTTTCACCGAGGAAGACTTCCTGGGGGCTTATGTTACTGATAGACCACTACCAAGAGAAACAAATCAATCTGAAGGTCGATCGAAGAACGATTGACACCCAAATTAAAACTTGGATTTTGAAACACCTTCTGTATCAAGATCCTTACACAGGTCTCTCAACTCGAACAGCATTGTGTCTTCTTCAGCTAGCATAATATCACCGGAAAATATTCAACCTTTTCCAGAGGCTAAAGAAAGAAATGCCACAAACCGAGGTCGTAAGAGAGGAAATTGCATGATTGCCACAGTCACCCGGGAAAAAATGAAATTGCTGCCGCGATAGAAAAGTCAAAAAAGAGTTCAAGAACAGAAGCTAGGCCTATAAAAAATTGTTTGAAACTTCATCCAAAAAAGAAGCTACAGCCCATCCCCTATCATACAGCAACCATTGTCAAAAAGATGCAAAGAAGAAAAGAAACACTTATCTGGAGGGGAATGACAGGAAGATACTTCTTCTGATCAAGATAATACTACTGTTCCTTTTGGTGCCTACACAGTTGTTAACGTTCATGGGAAGATACGTCAAGTTGTCGGAGAACAAGCTTGAAATAGTGTGTCGGGATGATCACAGCAGTTCCTTCCCACTTGCTAATTAGTCCCCTTTATAATTAGTTTTTTTTTACCACCTAAGATAAGGTCCATCAGACTTCGTTATAATTAATTATCGGCCGCCACCATCGGCTGGCTAGGGTACAAATCCAGAACAAATATAACTATAAGTTTCTTCAAGGAATCACTTCGAGTATGTAGACCAAAGATTTATTCTGAGTTCTGTGCTACACAAATGCACCCGGCCACCAATGGAAAAAAATAACAATAACACACACAAGCAAATTACTAGTGACAAACGATCCGAAGATGCAGGTTCTTCAGAGTGTAAAAACAATTCTTTCCATCACTTTCACAAAACCAGAGGAACGATACACACGACGTTCTCTGCTCGACTCCACTACACTCTCTCTCTGACCGCTCCTCAACTGTCCGACTCGTAAGTCACCGATACTCATAGAATAAATATAATTAAAATAAGTTAAGCACTGAAGGGGCAAGCCTACTGTAATGTGACAACCCCTTCCATGTCACGGTTCTAATGTGAAGCCGCAGGCAAGACATTTGAACCTGGGACATATTTTAGGTTAGTTTTTTAGTAGGTAGTTACACAAAAAAAATCCCTACATTATACAAGAACACCATGAATTAAATTACTATACAAGAGTATTGGTGGCCGGTCCCTACCGAACAAAATTACAAACATATTCACAAAATTTCATTCACATACAATTATATCTTCACATACAATTGTATCTCCCTGGAAAGAAAGCACAAAATTACAAATAATAATCTCTTGAGGTTAAACGTCTGTTCCTCACTCAAACGCACATGAACATTAACACCAATACATCAGTCATAGTTATTTTTTTCTCTGTGGATAGTACATCACTCTCTATCCAGGATACATCTTTGTCAGTGAAACACCAGATTGTTATTACCAGAGCTTCCCATGATAAGGTAACATTTCCTTTCTTTGGAGATGCTCGGTGAAAAATGGGGTCAATGACCTGAAGGTTTGTCAACCTAGCCTTCTGAAATTGCGCTTAGGTCTAATCACTTACTACCCCTTCCAAGAAAATCGACTTAAAACTACACCAAACACTAAAGAACATATTTATAGTTCTGTTATTAACACTCAAAGATGTCCATCTTTCGACATATCCTTGAGGTGGTTACTGGGTGTTACTGACTTGAGATATAAATTACTTAATGTAACTCAAAACATTTATTCCCTAACTCACTATCTATATCAAGTATCTTTGTGATTTGTCTTAAACAAAAGAGAACACCTACCGATAAATATTAAACTAAAAAACTCTACAAAGTACAAGGCTTTTTTTTTTTTTTTTTTTTTTTTTTAAAAAAATCAAAGTTTCTAGAAAACCATTATGTTGAAGAGACACTTCATACTTCAGCTTTGTGAAAATCACTGTGCACAACATAAATCACTTAAAAATATAATTAAACTGTAGTACATAAGTAGTGTGAATCTCTTATGCTAAAAGAAGAATGGGTATATTTTAATTTAAATCTGTTGATGCCCTCATGAAATAAGTCCAGTTTTCCTTTGGACCAAAGTGAGATTATTTCCTTTTTCTTCACATGTACTCCTGGTTCTTCCCTCCTATCCTTCTTCTTCTTCCTACGTTTCCTTCCTCGCATTGTGGAATTACACTTTTCAAAAGTCTCAAGTGAACATTGGAGAATGAAATATTTCATTTTGTTAATTGAAAAACCTACAGTATGACCATATGGGCTAGTACCGAGGTACTGTTCAAAGTGCACAAATTGCTTATCCCCAATGGGAATATCATTTGCCAATACTTTAGTACTGTGGTGAGTGGGGAAAACAAGGTCAGTCCCGAAAGGAAACATTAAATCATAAATGTGGTTCGCAAACTTAGTGACACAAGTTAGTTTGCGGAGTTTGAAAATTGCTCTGGGCATAGCCAGCTTGCTCTCCTTCAGAGAAATTGTAGGAATATTACTTACATAAATATCTGTAACTGGAAACGGACTCTCTGAAATTGACCGAACACTAACCAATTCCATTTGAACACTAGTTTGGGATTCAATACACAAAGCATCATGGGAAACCGGAGTTGCTTCCTGGACCAAAACAATGTTCTTATCCTTTTCTGGTACTCGTGGTCCCTCCTGTGACTCATTAAGAGGTTTCAAATTACTCTCCTCCTTGAACTGATCTTCATTCCTCACGAAACAATCTTGTCGTAATTGCACTAACTCGCCCCTTAATTGCAAGAGTCTATCATCAAAATGAGTAGTGATTTGACAGCGAAGAGCTTCACTTTTTACTCCTATCTCAGCTTTAAGAGCATTGCTGTTTTCAGCTTGACCGACCTTGAAAGTTTTTTCTCATCTCTTCCATAAACTTCACCAACATTGTTGGTACGGGTACCTCATCACTCTGCTCTGCTACTCCTTCCATAGCAAATTCCTTGGTTTTCATATATAAAATTCAAAACTAAACCAAACTTGAATGACGCTATTAGATCAATACGTTACTCTAGCAATAGGCTACCTATTCCCCAAACTTATATAAACAGGTCAAAGGTATATCTTTTCAGTTTCAAATCAACTCACAACAACGCCGTGATAACTCGTCAAATGAAACAAAACAACGCCGTATATATTCCACAACCAAAAACAGATTTGCACCAAAGAGAAAAAAAAAACAACGTAGACTGGCTCTTAAAACAGTTAATTTCACTTCTCCAATCTGCTGCTGTGAATAAAACACATGTAGATAATACAGTAATTATACTTTTATTTACTACTGCTGACTGTTGGTGTCGAACCACATATGCAGACTATACTGTCTCGTCGCTCAATGGTACTGCCACCTGAAAATGTCATGCACAGAAAAAGTTATACTTGTTAATGAAAAAGTTTTCGCGTGTTCCTCCCGCAATTAATGTCTTTGAAAAATGTAAATAATTGCAATCTATTTTATTTTATTTTTCCAGAAAGGAAAAAAACTTCATTCGTAAGTAGAACTGAAATTTGAAATTTCTGTGCAAAATAAAATGTTATGGGAGAGCGAAATAAAATTTTCCGCGAGTATAAACTCTTACTATTAGGCTATAAATTTTCCAGAAGCTCCGGTAAATAACAACCGATGGTACAGATCTTTGAAACAAAATCCCGTTAATCTGCTATTCTTTTAGTCAAAATTATTATATTTAAAAAATATTTCCCGGTTGTTTAATAGTATAATGTTGCCTGTTAGATGTCTTCTCAACTCCTGCCGCTATTTTCTGTAACGCTGATCCACGATTTTTTTGTTCTGCTATCTGCGTTGCGTTATTCACAGGAACTGCATCGCTGTATCCACTGCTGAAGTAATCGTCTCTGGTTATCTGTGTTGACTCTCTTGCGCTACCGTCTTTGCACAAGCTTGCTGTTCGCCGAGTAATTCTTCTCGCGCGTACCGTCTTTGGTAGAATCCGCTTCGCAATTCTTAAGAGTTGTTCAACTGTTTAGTCTTATGCCACGCACTTAAAACTCTTTTTGTGATTTAGACGGCCTTTATAATCACTTTAACCGTCTATTATTCTCACAAGTCCTGTATTTACGGTCGACATGTCGGAGAACAGATTGAATGTTGTACGACAATGTCAGATTAAAAATATTGATACGTGACGACAATACAGTGTCACTATTATTTGATTAGCCGTTCTTTTCACACACTAATACTTGTCAGAGCAGGAAACTGTCCTGTCGCGAAGCCATGTCGGAGAACAGATTGAAATAGTGTGTCGGGATGATCACAGCAGTTCCTTCCGACTTGCTAATTAGTCCCCTTTATAATTAGTTTTTTTTACCACCTAAGATAAGGTCCATCAGACTTCGTTATAATTAATTATCGGCCGCCACCATCGGCTGGCTAGGGTACAAATCCAGAACAAATATAACTATAAGTTTCTTCAAGGAATCACTTCGAGTATGTAGACCAAAGATTTATTCTGAGTTCTGTGCTACACAAATGCACCCGGCCACCAATGGAAAAAAATAACAATAACACACACAAGCAAATTACTAGTGACAAACGATCCGAAGATGCAGGTTCTTCAGAGTGTAAAAACAATTCTTTCCATCACTTTCACAAAACCAGAGGAACGATACACACGACGTTCTCTGCACGACTCCACTACACTCTCTCTCTGACCGCTCCTCAACTGTCCGACTCGTAAGTCACCGATACTCATAGAATAAATATAATTAAAATAAGTTAAGCACTGAAGGGGCAAGCCTACTGTAATGTGACAAAGTGGACGACGATATGTAGCAAGAATTGAAGAAGAAGACACGGGGATTTCTATAGTAAGGTTTCTAAAAGAAAGAACTTATGATATAGATTTACTTTGTCTGATGAAGATACATTCTTTGTGACATACGATGACGTGATGTCCAAACTTCCCTCTGCTCAAACAGACACTCGTGAAAGGTTAAAAAATATGAAATTTTTAAGTTTTGTGGTGCTTATTTTGTGATTTTTATTAATAAATGCAACTTTTTAATTCTGTGATAGTGTGTCGAGAATTTCCCCCTAACTTGTCCATTGACTCCCATATAGTGGGAGATTTCCAACAATTTTCAAGTTTGAAATAAAAAATTTGTGTAAAAACTAAAATCATTTTTGTCGTAGTTTACTGAAATTATGAAATCTTAATCCCTAGAGATTGAACATAATTAAAATTTGGAAATATTAATTTAAAATTAAAGCTACAATTTTTAGTTAAAGAAAACTGTTTGAACCCTCCCCGCTCTCCCCTACCGAAAGTGAGTTACAATGCTTTTCTCAGATCATTGTTCGAATCTGGTGGTGTTTTAAGAGCTCCAAATTTTGGATATAAATATCAGAGTTAGAAGGGGCATACAGGAGGGCAGAAGGAGGAAACTACGGCAGAACAAAATTAGTAGCTGGCATGATAAAGGAACTCGACTGGGGCTCATTGAAAGACAGTAGGAGGCTGATGATTGAGGACGGACTAAAAATGGTGTTTCGTTGGCGATGAGGCTGGGAAGGACGTTGACACATAAACTAGGAGGGGAAAAGTTAACTATGGCCACAAACTAGCACTTGAGTTTAGTCATAATGGAATACAGAAATTGCCTTTTGTAGGTAAGGGAGCCAGGAATTGGATAACACATCTATTTTAACTTATTTGTAGTTGGTCAAATAGTTGAAAATCTACATCTACATCTACATATATACTCTGCAATTCACAAAATTGTGGGTGGCAGAGGGTACTCAGCACCAAAGCTAATCTCTTTACTGTGCATTCCAATCCCTAATGGTACGAGGGAAAAAAGAATTCATATAAGAATCAGTCCTTCACCTTATTTCTCTAATTTTATCTTTCCTGTCATTCCGACTCAAATAGGTTGGAAGAAGAAGTATTTCACTACACTCAAAAGTGAAAGTGGGAGTACGCATGTTATCCAATAAGTTTAAACGAAACGTGTGTTGTCTATCTACCAGAGACTCCCAACCTAATCTACTAATCAGTTCTGTGACGCTTTCATAAGGACTGTAGCAAGCGGTCACGAATCGAGCAGCTCTTCTCTGTACTTTCTCTATACTTTCGATCAACCCCGTACGAAACGGATTCCAAATAGCACAACAATAGTCCAAATGTGGATGCACAAGAGATTTGTACGCTATCTTCTTTGTTTGTTCATTACAATTTTTCAAGATTCGACCTATGAATCGCAGCCTAGAATTTGCTCTACATACTAACGCATTAATGTGTATGTCCCATTTCATGTTCCTTTGTACTGTTACTCCCAAATATTTCATAGAATCGACCATATCAATAACTGTATTGTTTAACTCGTATTTCTGAACAATTGGATTCTTTTTGTAAGTTATGCTCATTGTCTTGCACTTTTTACAATTTAGAGTAAGTTGCCACTCAGCGCACCAAGCCAAAATAACATCCAGATCGCGCTGAATTTCTAAGCAATCGGCCAAATTTCTTACTTCCCGATAAATAACCGCATCATCTGCAAACAATCTAAAAAGGCTTTTCACTTTGTCTCCGAGATAGTTTATAAAAATTAACAAAAGAGGTGGTCCTATTACACTTCCTTGAGGTACACCCGATGTAACATCTAGATTAGAAGAACTTTCTCCTTCAACGACAACATACTGCGACCGACCAGTTAGAAAATCCTTTATCCATTCACAAAGCTGATCCGATATACCGTACGCTCGAAGCTTCGGTAAAAGGCGGTAGTGTGGCACATAGTCAAAGGCTTTCTGGAAATCTAAAAAAATTGTATCTACTTGTGAACCTGTATCGATAACTTTCATTACGTCCTGTGTAAATAGGGTCAGCTGTGTTTCACATGATCTATTCTTCCGAAATCCGTATTGATTTTTTGTAAGCAAATTATTATCATCTAGAAAATTCATAATGTTCGAGCATACAATATGCTCCATAACTCTAGTACAAAGAGATGTTATAGATATGGGACGATAGCTCCCAGGATCACTTCGATCACCTTTTTTGAAAATCGGAGTTCCTTGCGCGATTTTCCAGTCCGAATTTACTTTTCGCTCTTCTAATGATTTACTGAATATATCAGACAGAAATGGCCCGATTTCCGCCGCATACTCTGAAAATACTCTTACTGGAATTCAATCCGGGCCCGGTGCTTTCCCCCACTTCAGGAGCTCTAATTGCTTAACGATACCTGCAGTATCTATTCGTAATGATTCCATCACCGACTCGCCACGGCGTGGGAAAACGGGAATACTATCCTTATGTTCATTTGTAAATGAATTTTTGAATACAGTATTTAGTAAGCTAGCTTTATCGCGGCTCTCATTAACCTCGGAACCTTTACGAATTAGTGCTGGAATATTGCTGTTGGTACAATTAACTCTTCGTACATACGACCAAAATTTCTTTGGGTTTTCTGTGAGACTTTTAGAGAGAGTGTTGGAGTGAAAATCGTTAAAGGCCTCGCGCATTACATTCTTAATACGTCCTCTTAGATCAGCTAAGGTTTCTAAATCGCTGCGACACCCCTTCCTTCTTGAGCGTGCGTGTATTCTCCTTTGTTTTTTGAGTAATCTTTTGACTTCGCATGTGTACCACGGTGGATCATTCTCCCCCTGTATTGTCCGCTTTGGTATATGTATTTCCATACCTTCCCTGACTATATGTATAAAACGATGCCACATCTCTTCAACGGTGTCCTTTGTTGACTTGACGTTATGGTAATTATTACTCAGGCAGGTTCTAAAACACTCCTTTGAGGCCATACTGAATCTGTATACAATCTGCCCTTTTTTCCTTTTTCGCTTGGTCATTAATTTGATAGTCGCAATTACCGCTTTGTGATCGCTTATTCCTGTAGTCGTTGAAATATCGGTGAATAATTCTGGCCTGTTGGTAACCAGCAAGTCTAAAACGTTTTCGGTACCGTTATGACACCGCGTTGGTTCATTAACTAGCTGCTCAAAATAATTATCTGACAACACCTCAAGAATTACTTCAGAAGCTGCTTATCCCTGTTACCTGTGATATGAACGTAATTACGCCAGTCAATATAAGGCAGATTGAAGTCGCCTCCTAGAACCATAGCATGATCCTTAAAACGGCTAGCTATACTATTTACATTATTTCTTAACTCCTCTACGATAGCTATGTAAAGTAATGTTGTATTTAGTGCAATCAATTCTAATAAAGTGCTAAGCTTGCTTATTGTTTAGCCATGTTTGTCACGTTGTGACGTCATACAGATATCTTTACTTGCTAGATTAGGAACGGTCATAGAAATTACTACTTAGAAGAGTTTATGAGCTTTGTTTAATATAGTTCTATTTAATTAAGCATCCGCGAAGGAATAAATTACCATAACACTGGACAGAAAGTAGATTTTTCATTTAAATCTACATATTAATTGTTGGTTTGTTTTTGTTTATTTATATTCAGTCAATGTAAATGTTTTATTATATCCTCTGTCCAGAGATATCGATGTTACTAATAAAGTAATAGACAAATTAAATCTTTTTTATATTTCAATAACATTTGTATTTAGTTGTAAAACTGCAAGGAAATGAACTGCCAGAACACTGAGTTCAACCGTTTGTTTCAGAAGGTGGTTACAAGTTATTCATATTCGATATAGATGTTTTACTCTATATTCTATATCACTGTTATTGTTAACTACATGAAATGAATAGCTAAAACACTTAATTAAAAGTATGTATTGTGTTTAAATTAATATTTAATTACTAGTTGCTTTTATTACTGATGACATTATATCAGTCACATGTAAATACTTCCAATGGCTCGAATTTAGTTTGTGATACCATTGAAAGTATTCATACGCAGATAGTATAAGTTATGATATTCGAACAGATATATGAGTGCAGATTATTTTTAAGTTTAAATGCACACAGGACCAGAATGACAAATGACACATTTGGGCAAAGCATAATTCATTATGATTTTGGTGTTATAAACAACTTAAGTTGCTTTCATAAGCTACTGAAGTTATTACGTCATGGGGATGGAAGTACTTCCGTATTTATAGTGCTGAATGTGACCTGGCTCGGTTTTGGAATTCCAATATCATTGGTTTCATAGTTTTGTCGACATTATTTCAGTCGGTTGCAAGTGTATCGTAAACCACAACTGAAGTACAATATTACAAAATCAAGGTGATGTTCGCTATATAATAACAATTCAATATAGTTACTAATATTCATAGAAATGAATTGCCTCAATACATTGTAGAACCCGTTATTTTTATTGGGCTTAGAAATTAGTATGTTATATTTATTAATATCAACCCTTCAAGAACATTTCTGTCTGTAGTAATTTAGTTAGTAATCATAGTTTATGCATACATAGTACAGTTTCTTACATCTGAAATATTTATACCTATTATCATCAGAAGAAAAAGTATATCATGTGTTGCATCACTTGCAATTTTTCATCTAATACAATTCTATACCTGCTAACTTTGTTAATATTGATGATTGTATTTGAGTATTTCTTAAAATAATTTTGTGAATAGTATTTTCTGAATAATGTATGACTTCTGACTGAATGACAACCATGGTGACTTGCTTGTTGCTTTCGTAGGTGCGTGGAAGAGAATAAAACTCCTTCCATTGGACTTGGGATGATTTCTGGAGAATCTTCTACTAAGTCAAGTATTCTCACAAGACGCGAGGAAAATCATTCAAGTGTACAGTCATTTGGTTGTAGAATTTGTGATAAAAAGTACACACTCTCTAGTAACCTTAAAAGACACGAGAAATGTCATTCAGGTAAATGTTCATTTCCTTGTATGATTTGTGGAAAATCATTCGCACATTCTGATAGCCTCTTAAGACACAAGAGAATTCACACAGGAGAACGTCCATTTGGATGTAAAAATTGTGGAAAGAAATTTATACTTTCCAGTGACCTCATAAAACATAAGAAAATACATTCAGAGCAACGTATGTATTCTTGTAAAACTTGTGGAAAGTCATTCAGTCATTCGCAAAACCTAACAAGGCATACTAAAATTCATTTAAGTGAACGGTCAAATGTCTGTGAAGGTTGTGGAAGGAAATTCATACTTTACGATGCTCTTGTTCAACATAAAAAAATTCATTCAGATGAACGACCGTTTGTTTGTGAAATATGTGGCAAGTCTTTTAAAGTTAATGGCAGTCTCATAGAACACAGAAAAATTCATTTAGGTGAGAGGCCATTTTCTTGTGAAACTTGCGGAAAACCTTTCACCTCATCAAAAAATCTTAAAACCCATCAGATAGTACATTCAGATGCACGGTCATTTTCCTGTGAAATCTGTGACAAAACTTATAAGTATTCAAGTACACTCAAGAGACATAGAAAAATTCATTTTAAGGAATGATAGTGTGGTTGTGGGATTTGTTAAAATAATTGTTTATATTCAGATTATATAAGAGATCATAAAAAATATTGATTAAATATTTATGGGATCCAGGTCTCAAAAGAAGTTAGAAGATTCAGTCAGCTCATTCTTAACTGGGTGTATCTCTGTAAAAGTTCTAATAAATCATGGTATAATAAGTATCAGGGATTTTATTCTTGTTGTGTAAGATACTATGTATTGAAATGTGTATTTAATAATTATATTTTGTATGCTTTGGCAGTACTGGCTCAAAACAAGTTTTAACAGTTCATACTTTCAAATGTTTAATATTGTATAGTTTAATTTTATGAATTATAGTCACGCCGGTGCAATTGAATTTGGTTTTTTATTTCCCAAACGTGCAGTGACAGTGCTACGCAATTATTCACAAAGATGCAACCAACACCTGTAATACAAACTGCTGCTACAAACATAACTGATGCTGAAACACTGTACAATTATAAGCATATGTGACCGATGAAAAATACAGAACCGCTGAATATGCTTCAGAGAATGAAGTGAAACGCGTTCGGGAAATAAAACAACAAATTCAATTGCACTGGTGTGACAATCATTCATTAAAAGCTATTCGAGGAAATGGCACACAATTTCCAGATGTTTAATATTGTGTTTGTTGATTCAAAGTATACTGTGTATGTGCTAAGACATTAATAATTTAGAGTTTTCATTATTCATTTTATAGAAGAGTACCCCTGAAAAATGTGTTTTGTTGTTTTGTCAATAATTTCTGGTGGTACGATATCCTAATGAGTATGTGATATTTCTGTTATGTTTCAGTATTTTGTGAAGGATCCCGATTCTTGTATCATAAAATTATAAAATCGTTAGCACTTTAAGATTAGCAACTGGTTGCATACCTTTAAATAATTGCTTGATCTTCAGTGTTACTCTGACAATGTATTTAGCTGATCATTATTGTGCCGCGGCTTATTATAAGTGCTATAGCTCTAAGCGTGTATTGGATATTAAACTCACCAAATGATGTTTAGTAAGTTTATTTCCCAATAAACTCTAATTAAACCTTTATTTAACTCCATTTAGTTACTTATTCAATAGCAAATAGGTATAGTGGTTTTGTAATAAAACAGTGGGTGCTGGAGTTCTGACAACAGTTTGATGATCCAAACAATAAAAACAAGTTGTCTGTACTAAATAGCTCTTTTTTCCGGCACAAAATAAAGAAATAACAATTACTGTATACATTCAAAACAATATTTACATACTGCCTCCAGCATCAAAGCAAGTAAAATACAAATAATTTAAATGCCATATGTATAGGATTCTATCATTTTGAGCGAACATGTTACCCTGCCTTGCGCCACTACGTCAGTTGTTACATAGTGGATCTGCCTCTGTCCAGAAATGTGGAAGGACTAACGATAGTAGATCATTCAACAGACTATGGTTGAGATTTTGGCATTGTGGGAGAATTTCAAACACATAGTTAGTTCACTGCTGGCAGAAACTATAGCTGTGGTCATCATGAGTAAGTGGTGTATTACAAGTCATGATAAACATTTCTATAGCTGAAACTATCATATATGACATTTTCACATTATGACTGAGAGAAAAATTGAAAACGCTGTGTATTGAATAATTCAATTCTAATGTAAGTTTTTTTTAAGCTTTAATAATCTGTAATGTCAACACTATCACTAACAATGTTAATCACAGTATATAATACGTAAAATTCTATGTCACATTGTAGATAAGTTGAATATTAGAATATAAATAGAAATTGTCACATTTTAATTATAAAATGCTTAATTTTATCATGTTTGATAATTTGTCTTATTTGTTAACATGTTTAGATTTTTGTTTATAGAAACAAAAACATATAACAAATAACATATAACAGATAACAAATGAATCATGCTGAAGGCGAATTCAATTTTTAAAAAAACATCATATTGAGATATGCACTCAGTAAACAGATACATACAGAGAATGTGGTACAAAACACGCATTAACCTCATTCATTTCATACATTCTTAGTTGTCATGACGTAGCTTCTGCTTTTCTTCTTATATGGCATTTCTGTGTGTTCACCGTGAAGCATCCAGCAGTAGTCTCCCATTATTCGAACATCCCAAGTTTCCTGTTATAGTCGTTCCATGTCCTTAATATCCTGATGGGATCTTTCCCCCTGTTCCTCACTTACTGCATCCAGGTTTGTTGGAAAAAAAGTCAAGGTGCCAGTTTAAAAAATATAACTACTTAAAACTCATTCAGCATCCCAGCATTTTCAATTTCGTCAGCATGTTCTCAATTATGTCGTTATACTCTGGGCTACGATTGTTTCCCAGGAAGTTTTGAACCACACACTTAAAGGAAGTCCACGCTTCTTGCTCCACAACATTCACTGAATGAAGCAAATCTTCATCTAGCACTATTTTCCAAATACTGGGAACTGAGAACACGCCCTCTTTTAAGTTAGCATCTGACTGGTTGGGGAACTTGATACATGGGTATTTGAAACAGTTGCCACAGTTGGGTAATGTCTTGACAAACTGCTACAATATGCTCAGTTTGAGATGCAGAGGTGGCGAAAGTATTCTGTCTCGTTCCACTAGATGGTCATACTTGTTATTTTTTACTCATAGAACCAATTCCAATATTTGGGCTACTGTTTTTTCTCCCAGCGTTTGTCACAAGTCCGACTGTCCTATTCACAGATGAATCAGGTGAACTTGGTATATCCTGATTGTTGTCCTAGAAGCATACCCAATACTTTCAAATCACCACAAACCATCCAAATGTGATCCTCATAATGAATGTTCGTAAGAAGGGCCTTCATGTTGTCATATGTTTCCTTATCGTGTACAGAGTGACTGAGAGGTATTGAGGCATACATGTTACTATTGTACGACAGAACTGCCTTCAGGCTTCTTTTAGATTAATCAACGAACCGTCACCAGTCACCGGATGTAAAATGTAGAAATTTCCTCGTAAGTCCCTTTTTATGTTGAATGTAAGGGGCGTAACTGGGTGCTAATGTGCTAATGTCTTGATCCTATGTGCTCTGCTTTAACTTTTTTTAGTCCTAGATCGGGGACTAAATCATTTAGATCTGGCTGAGTGAACAGAAGAGTGTCCTCATTTGTGACTACTTCAAACTCAGTATCATCCACCTCCAGCACAGTATCCATGTTATCACTGTCGCTTGTATCTAATGACTGCGGAGTCTGTGGTACAGATATATCCTGGCCATGTGGAACAGGGCAAATCGCTGAGTGAATGTTATTCGGGTATTCATTAGTCTTCTTGTTTTTGTTGTTGAAACCAGTTACATTACAAGAGTAGATTAGCAGCCGTCGGTATGATTCCGTTGCTCTCGCCAAACCAGAGGGATGCCAAATCGTAATGATTTCTTTCCTGCAGTTCACCATCATAAATATTCCCTATGCACAATGTACATGATCTGCAAAGCCCTTGGTTTATTGATGTCGCCTAATTTCACTTCAAAATAATTATGGTAGACCTTCTTTACGAAAGCAGTAATGTTTCTACGGTTTTTCACCACAGATATAACATAAACTGTTAGGAAAGTTCACACATTATTGAATAGAGATTGTAGACTAACACGTACTTCCACAAACCCACACAGTGGTGGACAAGCATCGCCATTTGAAACGAGACAGTTCGATGTGTGCCGCTAGGGGGGCAATCTTCTGAGATTTATATGGTGTTTGGTGTATATTATAATACCATTATATTGTATAATCATTAATTGCATATGTACGCGATTTGTGAAAAGCTGTTAGTGATACAATTTTTTGAGTATCATTTTCGAATTTAGGAGGTTCAAATATTTATAGAATCCTTACATTTTTTAAAAAGTTTTTGCGACGTTGCAGTTTATTTAACAGTGTAATATTTAATCCTTCGGTAATATCACCCGTCGATTTTACCTCACTGTGGATTATGTGCTGTAATATTCTCTTGAGTACCTGACCTTGACGACGGGCTTAGTTTGAAAACTTCCTACTCCATTCATAGACTGGCTACTGTGACAAACATGCATCACCTTACTTAAACTTAATAAATAACTTGTAATAGGTTTCAGAACTTCATTATGTATATGTTAATAGCAGAACGTAGTTCCCCCTCGATGAGATTCTCAAGATTAACTGCCTTTTTTACTACAATGACTCCACTATACTGCCACCTAGAGGCCATTATTAATGCTTGCCAGCCTACAGGATATTGGTGTAATATTTCAGATTTTTAATTTAAAACGTTAGGTTTTCATTTGACTTCAGGGATAGTTCAGGACCTACGCCCAACTTCAACAAGCTTCAATACATTGGTTGTGAGACACCAAAAACTGTGTCCTATAAATGAATTTTGGTCAACATTAATTATTTTTAAAAAAATCGAAGTAGAAGGCCATGGCATCGCATTATTCCGGTTTAGGGGGAATTGAAAAACATTAGACAATGAGTATGCTTCTTAAATGTAAATATGATTCGACAAATTAAAAGTTTTTTATTTTTTTTATTTTTATTTTATTTTAAAGAATTAGCAAAAACACGATATTTGACCTTGGCTTGTAATCAAGAAACATATAGCCATTTAAAATGTTGTACACAGTCTGGTGATAGCTGGCAGGATCTGGCCTTCTTTGGGTGTAGGAATATTATTCGCAACCGATAGTTTTCGTGAAATGTATATGATTCACATTGAGGAACATATTTTGCTCAGCAATTAATTTGTTAGTATTCCATACAGAGAAATTAGAAAGCAAATTGATTCGCTTTAAGGTGAATTTCATGAGGACTATAGAACGGAAGGAACCAAGGCTCACCTACTGCGGGAATCTGTCGTGACATCAGCTGCCTCTCTACGGCCACAGACTTCACCAAAAAATTAAAGCTGCTGTGGCATTATCAATGATATCATTTGGAGGCTACCAAGGAAATCCAGAATAAACTTCAGATCCGGTAACCGATTACGACAGTACTCAGAAGGATTCAAACAGAGGTTCTTAACAGTTTAACTATAACAGCCTTGCCTCCACCTAAGTAGAACGCATGTATAATTTTGAAGCGTGATCATATGAGGCACAACACTTATCGACAGGATAGGGATGAGAGTGAAGCAATTGCGCAAGCACTCCGCTGACAGCAAAGCTTTGACCCGCAAATCATCAGAAAGTTCTCTGTTCTCACCACCATTAACAAAGGACAATGAAATTGAGTGGATACGGTGGTTACCTAACTGAACCGGTATTTTCTCATTGTAAATTAAGAAATTCCCTTCAGTGGTCTGAAGTTTTACGCTAAGGACACAAAGGGAAAGGATATCCAAGTAAGTGTAAATAATCTATTACTAAGAACAAACTTTTTCCAATACTATTACAAATGATTTTCCTACTTTTTATTAAAAATTAATTTATTCAAATTTCATCGTAATAAGATAATTTCAGTTATATTTGTTATGATTAGCTAATTCTAATTATATTACGTTTAGTTCGTTTAAATAGGCAGATTGATAAAATATTTATTTTTTAATAATTTATATTATACACTACCTGTAATTATCTTACATCTGTGTAATGACAGGGTTAAATTTTTTTATGGTACCGTGGAGATTAGTCAGTTTTGATCTGAGTTAATACAAAATGATTGTAATTTTTGACTTCACTCATTTCGATTTGATTATACCAGGAGAAAGCCATACCAGTTAGACTATTTGAGTCTGCAACGTGAATTACACACTGCGTCACATAGAATTTACTGCCACAGCTGCAAGAAACTTCTTTAGGAATCTACACTTTATTGTTACAATATTCTTTTACTGATTTTTAAAAATAATCATGGATCTCATGCGTGTTACTGCAAGATATTTACTATATTCCAGCAGTAAATATTTTTATACGAAGTACGCAGTACAATTCCGTCTGTCTCAGCGACTGCACTATGGCCTAATACGTATTCTTTTGTTAGAAATTTTGGAAATGGCGTAAATAACTCGCATAAACACATATTAATTTACAATCTATTGCTGATACTATTTTGATAACTATTTTATCCTATAAATGATACTTGAAATAAAAAATTTCTCTTCTTCCTTTCACATAAATATAAAGTAAACAAAACTTGCTAGAGAAATCATCATACCTCTATCCAACACTTCTTTTGTTGTTGGTGATATCCGTTCTAAATTCGTACAGCTACAAAATGGTACGCCTTTGCTTCAAAGGTAAGATCTGTTCTCAGACTGGATTAGTAAGAATGAAAGAAATATTAACAGAATACAGAATTGCACTTTTTTTTCATTCTACTTTAGCCCAGGGTCAGTGTTGATTTTTATACATAACACTTCTGATTAACTAAATTCACTGTCGATGGTCAGTCATTAAGAGAGAGCAGGAATGTGCTACCATCACTGTGAAAGGTATCAGTTCTACACTATGAGGATAGTGCTGGAAGTTTTGGGTCTGGCACAGAAATGGCATGCGCTTTAATGACACTAATGTGATGGCTTTTTTACTGTCTATAGAGGTTCTGATTGGGATATGTTGATTCAAAGTTGATAACACAGGCCACACTACAGGAATACGTGATATCCTGTATCACCATGAATCAAGAGACCATCTGCAGCCGCCAAAATCGACTGGGAAACTGTTCAGTTACTTCTGGATGGGACATGGTTGTTCATACCCAGATTGTAAACCCTCTTTGGTTTTGTCAGTGAATTCTCCTCCTTCATTCTTCCAGGCAGACATTCTTTCCCTGTTTGGTGTTCCCTCCAACTGATTTGAGATGTGCGAGATGCTCGATCGGGATTTCAGTTCCTAAGTGGCTAAAAAATATAACGATGTGAAGGGTTTCGGGCATTTGCGTCCACTCTGAACCTAGCGATATTAGTAGTTTCTTCCTGGTGTATGCCTACACGAGCGGTGTCAGCCAATATTTCCACCATTGCCACAGACGAAAGTCTCTGGAACCCTATGACGAGTTTGGACGTTCTGTAGAGTGTAACATCAGATGTATTAGTGTAATTTGATTTATTACAGACAAGACAGGCTTACTCTGCTGCGGACTAGTATTACTGAAAAACATGAAGTTCGAAGGGAGCATGGATTAGCTTACTTTAATGTTCCAGCCAGAGTGCTTAGCATATTATTTCAAGCAGATACTCTCAACTTTGGATAGCGATAGTGGTTTTTGGAAGTGGAACCATGGTCACGACTGATTCCGAGATTTTTCGGGTTATTGTTTTTCTGTCCCAAGTAATCTTCACTTTCGACTAAAGCATTTATTAGGAGGGTGAAAATCTCAGACTTCAATTTTTGTAAGGCTAAGATTTAGACCATTCTGCTTATAGTATATTCTCAGATATCTGAGATCTTTTGTAAGATCCAATAGCTTTAATGGTATTAAGTTGATAAAGTGTTAGAGCAGGATCATCATCATACATAAATAATTCACAATCGCTGTTCAACAGTTTATTGTTTTTGCGGATTGCCGGGGCTAGTACACTATTTGAGGACTATTCATCTGTTTATGAAGAAACCTTTTGGTTTCCTGGAAATTGACGAAACATGACTGCTGCTGATGAGTAATTTTTTTCATGACTTTCGTACACTGTCAAAATAACGATCGACCATTTTCAACTTGATCATTGAAATAGTTATCTTTAAACAGTCAAGAGAAGGTCAATTGTGTGCGTCTCAGTGATATGGATAAACTATGATTTCATGAATTCATAAAATATTTCTATATCTACATCTACATCTATAATCTGCAAATCAAAAATACTGTGGGTGGCAGAGGGTGCTAAGCACCAATCCTAATTCTGCGCATTCCAATCCCGAACAGATCGAGGAAAGAAGGAATACATAAATGAATCAGTACGGCATCTTATTTCTCTAATCTTATCCCTCCTGTCTTGCGACCTAAATAGGTTGGCGGAAGAAGTATTTCGTTCCACTCGTAACTTAAAGATTTTCGCATATTCTCCAGCAAATTCAAACGAAAACGACGTCGTCTGTCCGCCAAACAATCCCAGCCCAACGCACCTATCAGCTTTGTGACACGTACGAACTGTAAATAGCAATCATGAAGCGAGCGGCTCTCTTCTGTACTTTCTCTAACATGTCAATCAATCCCTTGCGATACAGATTCCAAATTCCATAACAGTAATCCAAATGCGGACACACTAGTGTTTTGTATGCTATTTCCTTTGTATGAGCATTACAACTTCTCAAAATACGACCTATGAATCATAGTTTAGAAATGGCTTTGCCTATGGCGGAAGTTATGTGCAAGTCCCATTTCATGTTGCTTTGTACTGATACATCTAGATACTTCAGGGAATCCACAGTGTCAACAACTGAATTGTTAACTTGGTACTCCTGAGCAAGTGGTGTCTTTTTATTACTTATGTGCATTGCCTTGAACTTTTTACAGTTAAGTGTAAGCTGTCATTCACGGCACCATTCCGAAATAGCATCCAGGTCGCGCTGAATTTCTAAGCAATCGTAGGAGCACCTCACTTCACTATAAATAAGTGCTTCATTAGCAAAAAATCGTATCCTGCAATTAACGTTGTCACCGAGATCGTTTATAAAAATTAAGAAAAGGAGTGGTCCTATTACACTTCCTTGGGGAACGCCCGAAGTAACATCTAGTTTAGAAGAGGCTTCCCCATCTACAATGACATACTGTGACCGACCAGTTAGAAAATCGCGTATCTATTCGCAAATCTGATCAGATATACCGTACGCTCGGATCTTCGCTAAGAGTCGGTTGTATGGTACAGAGTCAAAAGCTTTCTCAAAATCCAAGAAAATAGCATCAACTTGTGATCCTGCATAAATAACTTTCATTACATCATGCGAGAATAGAGCCAGTTGCCTTTCACATGATCGGTTCTTCCGAAATCCGTGTTGGTATGCTGTAAGTAACTCGTTTTCATCTAGAAACTTCATAACGTTAGAGCATATGACATGCTCCCGAATTCTACTGCAAACAGATGTTAGCGATAACGGTCGATAATTCCTAGGATCTCTCCGATCTCCTTTCTTGAAAAAGGGAATCACCTGCGCAATTTTCCATTCAGAAGGTACTTTTCTTTCCTCTAAAGATTTATGAAATAAATCTGACAGAAATGGTTCTATTTCTTCCGCGTATTCCGAAAATACTCTTACTGGTATACCATCGGGACCCGGCGCTTTCCCCCACTTCAGGAGCTTTAATTGCTTTATGATACCTACACTATCAATTTGTACTTGATCTCAAATTCAGCACGCCGTGGAAAAACGGTAATGTTTTCCATATTTTCGTCAGTGAAGGAATTTTTAAATTCGGCGTTAAATACGGTAGCCTTGTCACGGCTGTCATCAACTTCCCGACCGTCTTGTCGTAGAACTGGTATATTGTTGTCACAACCACTTATTTTTTTTACATAAGACCAAAATTTCTTTGGATTATCAATGAGGCTGTTGGAAAGTGAGTTGCATCGAAAATCATTAAAGGCCTCGCGCATCGCATTCTTGACCTGTCCTCTTGTCTCAGCTAGCTTCTCTAAATCACTCATATACATCGTCCTTCTTGAGCGTGCATGAATCTTCCTTTGCTTTTTAAGTAACCTTTTAACTTCACGCGTATACGACGGGGGGTCGTTCCCGTCCCTGATTGTCCTTTTCGGTATGTGTAAGTCCATACCTTTCCTGACTATATTTATGCATCGAAGCCACATCTCTTCAACCGAGCCTCTTCCTTCTATAAAGGTAATGTATTTATCCCTCAAAAACGTTTTTAAACTCTCCTTTGAGGACTTTTCGAACCTGTAAACGACCCTTTCTTTTTTCTTTTTTACACGACTGTTAATTTTACTGTAGCAATTACAGCTTTATGATCACTTATTCCCGTGGTGGTAGAAATGTCCGTAAATAATTCAGGCCTATTTGTAACGAGAATATCTAAAATGTTTTCGGTATCGTTGAGGCACCGCGTTGGTTCAGTGACGAGCTGCTCAAGATTAAGATCTGAGAAAAGGTCAAGAATAATCTCACACGATATTTTATCCCTGCCACCAGTAATGTGGGCGTAATTACTCCAGTCAATATACGGCAAGTTGAAGTCGCCTCCTAGTGAAATTCCACGATCCGGAAATTGACAAGCTATATTACTTATGTTATTTCTTAAGGCCTCAGCAACACCTACATCTGCATCTGGTGGACGATAGAAAGACCCTATTACAAGTTTTGTCCTAGCTACTTTTATTCTAATCCATAGGATTTCACAGTCCGTATCAATATTTATTTCGTTACACGACAGCTATAAATACACCACCTCCATTTCAATGTAACCTATCCTTACGGAAAACATTCATGCTATGGTTAAAAATTTCTGCTGAACTTATATCCGGTTTTAACCAGCTTTCAGTACCTAAAATCGGACAGGAGTAGCTTCCGATAAAGCTCTCCGGCCATCCTGATCTGGGTTTTCCATGGTTTCCCTAGATCGCTCCAGGCTAATGCTGGGATGGTTCCTCACAATAGCCCATGGGCGCCACCTGCCATATTCCGTATATCCCTTCCAAACCATTACCTTTCCTGATAGGTGCAATGCATCCTCCGCCAAACACTTTTAGTGAATCGCGGAGTAATAGTAATAGTAATACAATATCTGCTTCTGTGCTGCTAATAATAATTTCAAGCTCAGGCTGCTTATTACAAACACTTCTACAGTTTATAACGCGTACTTTTAACGGTCGACATTGATTTTCGCTACTCCTAACATATGGTGCCGAATTTAATTGGGCTGCCCGTAACTGTAATCCCAATTTCGGGTCTTCCTCCCTCAGCCTAAAAAATCTTCCAATGCACTCCACACGGCCCCTGCCACCCGTGTAGCCGATTCACGTGTGTAGTGCACACCTGATCTATCCAAGGGAACCCTACACGACTCGACCCCAGGGTGAAGATCAAGGAATCTGCCGCCATGATTATCGCAGAAACGACGCAGTCTCTGGTTCAGACCCTCGACTTGGCTCTGAACCAGAGGTCCACAGTCAGTTCTATCGACAATGCTGCAGATGGTTAGCTCAGCCGAAATCTTGCGGTCATCAACCACAGAGCTCACTGTATGAGCAAACCGCCGGAAGGAAGAGAGAATACCCTCCGACCCAAGGCGGCAAGCATCATTGGTGCCGACATGAGCTACAATCCGCAGCTGGTTACACCTCGTCCGCTCAATGGCATCCGGGATGGCCTTTCGACATCATGGATGAGACCTCCCAGAATGCACAATTAATGGACATTGGACTTCATCCCTGACCTATTCGCCATGTCCCTAAGGGGCTCAATGAAATGCCTAACGTTGGAGCTACCTATCACCAGAATCACCTTCTGTGATCTCCCAGACCTAGCGGGCGGGGGGGGGGGGGCTCGTAACTCGCAGATTGACGATTGTGGTTCTGAATCAGATCCAGACATTACATCAAACCTATTGGACAGTGGTACAGGCTTGCTCTCCTGGGATTCAGACCTGTACGCCTGCCCCCGCATGCGGCATCGACGTCCGGAAACCACGCTCCAGGCACAGTCAGGTGACTGCCGCACAGGCTCCAATGTCTCAACCTGGACTGCAGGTACGATGTTTGGTAGGGGAGAACCTGTGAGAACACTAGCTTAGTCAGGGTCACCCCTTCCACATCTGCTGCAGTCACCTACGGCAGCTTCCAGCCTCGTAACTTTCATTAGCAAAGCTGCAAGCTGAGCGCGAAGATCAGCCACCTCAGCCCGCGTCTGCACACAGCAGTCACAGTCCCTACACATATTACTTTGAAAACAAAAACTATGGAGAGGATGAAAGTTGAACTAACCGAGTGATCGAAATAAACTGTTCACAACTTACTACCAACCGCAAGGCACGACCGAAAAAGAACCTGCTGAGGAGATGAATCTAGACCAGACGATTGCACTTAGTAGTTAATAGGTCGTACTGATAAACGGTGTTAGCCAACCAATGTGCTAAATAAAAAACAAATAAGCTTCGTTTTGAGTGGTTCATCGCTAATGGAAACTGATCCAATGTTATTAAAGGTTTTTATGGAGTCTCCTATAACATTCTCATTATTGAAGAAATAGGACACTAAATTTGAAGGTGATCTTACGTCTCTTGAAGGGGAGCCACTTGAAATATGGCTAACAACTGAAGATGGTAGTTAACGATGGGTTAATGAAGAATATTATGGGTGCAGGAGGACCACTGCATGATGCTTTTTTAAATTTCTATGGCTATGTTAGAAAACTGAAAGGAAGTGAAGGTATTCAGATAATTGTAGATAATCATGGTAAAGAAGGTACTAAGGATTTTAAAAAGGCAGAGACACTAAGTAACTGATTCAACTCAAAATAATAGTAGCTATCATTCAGGAATGGGAGGTTTTAAATAGGAAGAGGATCTGGTCGATGTAAGTATAAATAATCAGACTAAAAAATTTGAAAATTATCTGGAGTTTATTGTAAAGGAACTAAGAAAAGTAAAAAAGCCTAAAAGGGACAGGGGTAGATAATATTACTGCAGATGTATTAAAAGGGATATGGCATGTACTTTACGACGAATGTCTACAAAGTCCATTATTTATTGGAGAGAGTAATGAGGGAATTACCAGAGAAGTGAGGGAATCGGATTACAAATCATTTATCAGACCATTTCGAATTTGGAGAGGGATCAAGAAGGGCTGCAAGAATTGTGGAAATTACAATAGAACGCAATCCATAACCGATATGGTAATGTGCTTGGATATGGACTCCTTGGAAGAAAGAAGGATGGTTAAGAGATTAATGGGAGTGTATTTGACGTAAATTGGTAGTTTGGAAAGATACTGATAGAAAATATGGGCCTAGTACAAGGTAGGGAAAATACTACTATGACCACAAGCTGGAAACTGTAAATGAGGGTAAAAAAAAAAAAGAAACAGTTTTAGGAATTGGAATATACCATCAAAAATAGGTGAGTAGGGATATTACACTCACAGAGTTTAACGGGAAGAACGGTAACGTCGAGGTTATGATATTAGGAAATTTTCACCGGAGCATGTACTCCATCGCATGATATTAAACTGAATTAAATCTTCAGTAGCATCGCATGAAATTTGATGCGGTTTTCGCTGTTATTTAGTGCAGTTATCGAGGAACGTTTTGTGTACATTTTACAAATGGGAGCTGAGCATCAACAATTTTAGGAAACCAACTGGGAGAAATATTGAGCACTAGTGCGCTTTCTTAAAGAATGCTGCACGAACCATGTATGACATAAAAATACATTTTATAGAGGAATAATAGAGCCTGTAAGGTTTAAGAAAATAATATTAGTTTCAAAGGTCAAGCAATAACAAAAGCACAATAAGCGCGCTTCTACAAAACATTACTAACATATTTCCATCTATAACAGATAACTCACGATAGGTGTGTTTGCTATTGAAATTTTCTGTAGAAAATAAACCTGAAACTTGCAGTGCTTCTTCCCCATCAATTAATGACCATTACGAAAAAAATATTTATCCCTATTATTTACCGTAAATGTCTAGTATCCTGTACAGTATGAAATTTGAATATGTACTTAAAGGTGTGTGAAAAGTTTTGTATCCAGGCCCGCGATTAGGCGAACCGTGAGACACGCACTTGATTAGAGTATACAAAGCGGGAGGAAAACGGCGATCGCAATGAGAAAAAAAAATTTACAGTATAAATTCTGAAGTAAAGTCTCAGCTTCAGCTGACATTAAGAATTCATAACACTGAAACTCTTTTTCTTATAGCAAACTATTTTATGCATCTACCAGAAAATTTGCACAAACTCCAAAGCCACCCATCTATATCTTCGTAATGTCTGTCCGCCCCATACTGGAATATGACACCACGTTCCACAGTGATGTATATTGATTAGAAGATGTAATTCTTAAAGGGAAATTAACCAAACAAAATATTGTTTATATACCAGTTTACAGGTTCGGACGCGAGGCGAATTTCAACCACTTCAGTAGGAACACTGTACAAAAAGCTTCGGTATGCGCCAGTACCTTGGTTGATTCGATGTTGAAGCCTTGTTTTTGTTCTACACTATGCACCGAAACCGCATATTGTCCTTTTGTCTCAAGTGAACGTGCATAGCATGTTCCAAACAACGTTGTTTAATACACCGCATCGTCTGTCCGCTATTCTTTTTCATGCATTAACAAAGAATGTTAGAAACTCCCGGTGTATGAAGGGCAAGGTCATCCTTGGGAGAGCACAAAATTTACTTCAGTTTTGTGGTGGTAGGGAATTCCATTTCTTTTTAGACCAGGTTTAGCTTTCGATGTTGCTGCACCAGAGTAAGGTAGTGTTGCTCCTTAGTGAGGTTACGAGGCATATGTTCCACTTTCTGGAATTCCAGTCTTATTAGATGACTGGTACACCCATTCTATATGAAGGTCTGACGTAATTGTTCTGTCTCACCCAGTACGCTGTCGTTATCACATATTGCTCGTGCCCTGTGAACTAGCGCAGCGGTCACTTTGTCACGATGTGCAAGCGGGCGGTGACTGCGCTCGTTTAGGTATAGGTCAGAAAGTATATATACAGAATGTCCTAATTTCCAATCAGATTTCTTCTTAATAAGGTGGTATCCATTTTCCACCACCATAGTGAACTTAATATATTATGAAGGTTGTTTAAATGTAGGAGCAACCCTTCATGGTCGACCCTATGATGGGGCTAAACGAGAAAAGTCTGCCATAAAAGTCTTCCACGAAGAAATTTACTATCGCTGGTGATAAAAGGCTGTCTATTCTATCATTTTGTTCTTTGTAATGCCCATCATGCAAGAAGTACGTCGATTGGAAAACTATCTTTAGTTCGAAGTGTTCTTGTAGAAGAGAGGGCATTTTAGACAGAAATCTGATGAAGAGGGAAACCACATCAAGGTTCAAAATTATATCATGTTGACCTAGGCAAAGTTCTTTAATAAGGTTAATAAACCCGTGCTTAGTTTGTCGCAAGGTGATGCATCTTCCCAAAATTTAACAGCCTGGTTAGATATTGATAAGAAGTTAATCCGTTGCTACTCACCATTCGCCATATCGGTGTTCCCTGTTTAACAATCTTTGGAAGTCTACAGAGACTCGGTGGAATAGCTGCGTGGGATTTAAACCATTTAATGTGTCTTTTGGCATACCCTAACCCTTAGGAAGAGCTGTTGTTTTGTTCGCCACGGCATTTGTTGTATCCCATAAAATCTTGCGGTACGTCGCGTCCACTAAGAGTTCTACCACTAACCCATGATAATTCGCCGTAGCAGAAACTACAGAAGCGTTCCCCGTGTCTACTGGCACGATGATTGTGCCTCGGTTATCACGTAATGACCGAATTGCTTAACGCTCAACATCTGTGGTGTTGGGTGGAGGTAGCTTGATTTTACATAAAATCTGCCATGTTTCTTGCCATATCTCTTCTGCAGGGAAACCTCGACGTTAGTGAGAATTTACTAGTATGGGATGGACTTAGGTACCAGACTAAAAATTAGCTCGTCCATTTCCCCAAAGCTCAGATTAAAAACTGTGCTACTGTCAGGCTGAGAGGAGAACTTAACATTGCGGAAAAGTATGGCGAACTTCCCGCAATTCCTTCGTTGCACGGCATTGAACTAAGTGGTTTTCGGTAAAAGTATAGCTGACTACAAATGAGTGAACTGTGGAAGTGAGCATAAGGCTATCGACTAGACATGCCCAATTAGAATAAAACAAGAGGAGCTGAAACAGAAACAGGCGCTTGGTGGCAAAATATTAATGGGAGGAGTATACGAACAAAAGCCAATTGAATTTCCCCCCTTACAGTCTAAAACCTATAGCGCAGCAGCAACTGTTGAAAAGACAAACACTAATAGGGAATTACCTCAAAAAAGGATATCACCAGAAAGAAGAGAAACAAGTGCGGTCCAGATAGAGGATACAGCACATAAGGAACTGGATGTTGAATGCATGAACACTATTGAGAAAATTGTGATTAAAACTATCATGCAACAGTTAAAAGGAAACCTACCAAAGGAAGTGATACAAATAATTCAGGAAGAAGTCACCATTATCATCATACAAGAAATAAAGGAAATGGGAGCTAGTGATACTAAAATGGAGATATGTAATACAACTGATAATAATGGATAGTAAGTCGAAATTCACAACACTACAATGGAATGCCAGAGACCTGCTACCAAAATGGAGTAATCGAGGAGCACGCCCCATATGTTGTACTGATTACTGAAACATGGCTACGTAGGGACACTAATATAAATCATAGAAACTACAACATCTACAGAAGAGACATGGGCAATGGTTTCCGAGGAGTTGCTATATTTGTGAGAAATGATGTGATTAGCGACATTAGAAAGCCATGTGCAAATATAAAAGTTCTGTTGGTTGACATGAAACACAGAGATCCTTTGGAGAATGTGACTTTAATATACAAACCTTCTCAAAGCAACTGGGATGCCTTATTCAACCAGTTACCACGTAAAAGTCTGGTGGGAGGGGACCCCCGATGTGGCAGGCAGGACAGGCGGATCATCAGGGCGAAGAACTCGCGTCGGCCATAACGTCATCCATACTTACTATGCTCAACAACAAGCACGGAATGAGACTCGGGACTCCACACCAAAGAAACTCATCACCTGTTATTTCACTGATATCGGCATGCATGATGACCAGTACCAAGTGGGAGATTCTACAGGATACATTAGGAAGTGACCATCTAATTCTGAAAATATCATTGGATTCCCCTACGGACCCGAAGACAACCCCATCAAAAGGGCGCTGGAATTGTAACAAAGCCAATTGGATCCGATATCAAAAAGAAATCAGTTTGCGAATTTATCACACATACTCAAGTATAAATGACCCACAACAAAGATACAACTACCTGGAAAACATAATGATTAAATCGGCAGAAGAAAGCATCCAAGAATATAAAATTAGTGAAAGAAACAAGATCATCAGAAAACCTTGGTTACTACCGAATGTTCCAGAGTATTTGAAAGGCGACGCCTGGCAACAAAAAGGTACAGAAAAGACCCGACGATCCAGAACTTCATGTTACTCAGACAGGCAACAGCAGAGGCCAGAAATACGATTACGAAAACGAAGAGAGAAGGGTGGAGGACTTTCTGCTCTGCAATCACATACGGCACTTCGTCGCAGGAAATGTGGGGGAAAATAAGATGGTTCAACGGAAAGCGACCTTCACCTAACAACATATATACCGATGATGGTCTGGCGGAACAATTCTTAGAACTGACAGCACCGGCGTACGTACCGACGGATATAGAACGAAACGCACATCATGAGACCAAAGAAAACAGTAACCAAACGGAAGACCCATTCTTCAGTATGCCTGAACTTGAATGGGCCATAAGAAAGAATGGTACAGATCAAGGAGACAATAGAATCACATACGCCATGATTTAAAACCTCCCTCAAATAGCCAAACAAAGATTTTTAAATATCTTCAACGACATGATGAACACATCATACATTCTTGAGCATTGGAGAAACATCTTAATTGTTACTGTTTTAAAGTCGAACAGGAACAGGAGCGACGCATCCTCTTATCAGCCTATATCTTTAATGCCTTGCTAGGCTAAACTAATGTGCACGATGATCAAGAATAGGATGGAATGGCACATAGAACACGATCGATAGCTTGACCGTCGCACTATAGGATTCCGTAAAGGCTTCAGTATAATAAACACTGTTAGTACGCTGGTTACCGATATCCAGCTGAGCTATGACAGAAATAATTACCTTCTAGCTGCGTTCTTAGACATAAAGGACGCTTAGAACAATCTCCAGATTGATATCCTACGGGAAGCAACGGAAGAGATAGAGCTTCCTAATAAATTGATAACTTGGTGCTGTAATTATCTTACATGTAGAGTGAAAATCATTCAAACAGCTGAAGGGAATAGAATCATCCGACATGTCTACCAGGGCATTCCACAGGGGGACCCAATCAGCCCGACCCTCTTCAACATCTACACGACCAAGGTGTGCATCGGCCTACCAATGATGGTAACCTTCCCCCAATATTCGGACGATTTTGACATATATGTCTCATCTTTATATATAAAGATGAATGTATGTTTGTTTGTTTGTTTGTTCTTCATACAAATCCACAGTTTTCATCCGATTTCGATGAAACTTTGCACACTTATCCTTTGAAACAAGGAGAAAAATACTGTCTATATTTGGTAGAAAAATTATCTGTACAAATAACACATGTTGTGTCATAACTTCGAAATACGGCGATAGACAGACACGTTGGATGTGGACGTCTCCAGACCGTGTTTCCGTGTAGTGAACTGGCAGCTCAGTGGCTAAAGAGTTTGCTTACGAACGTCGTGGTCTCCGGTTCAAGTCTCCGTGGAGGCCAAGATTTTTAAAAATTGTTTTTCATCGTAAGAGTCAGGTCTGGGCCGTAGGTTATTTGGATTGAATGTTAAACTGTAGTTATTATAAAGTTAGGGGTGCAATGCGAGGCAAATCGTAGGTAGTCTTGCAATTTTGTAGGTGTACACTTTTTTACGTTATAATGATCCCTCAGGTGTTGTTCGCAGTCAGTGTGTGAGTGTGAACCACAGTAATACTAATATAAATACAGAAGTAAGTCTCTGTCTTTTTGTTACGTTTTGACGACTATATGGCTATATCGTTGTGATGGAATTTTATAAGGAAAGCTGTATGAAGGGTACAGGATATTTTTTCCAGTATGATTAACAGTTGTAGTCACGAAATTTTGAAATCTTATCGAATAGTGACAGAAATATGTTGGAAATTGATTCTCTTCAAGAGGCAGGTTCGACGGTAGAATGATATAGTGATAGCTTTCCTGTCATATTATGCCGACTCGATATTGTTTGGGACCAATACTTCGTTACCAACAACTTTTTATATTTAATTCTGGCAAAAAAATTCTTAATCCACGCGTACGAAGTCGAGGGTAGGAGGCTAGTATACAGATAAAGAAAAAGCTAGAATGGTCCTAGAATCGGCAATAAGAGCAATCCTAGAAAAGCTAAGACAGAGAGGGCTTGAACTAACAATTCAAAAATGTAAAATATGCATCTTCACTCACAGGCACTATCAAGAAAATGACTTTAAAATAACTGTGAATGGCATAGTTATAGATCTGGTGAAAGAGATAAAATTCCTCGAAATATGTCTCAACTCCAAGCTCACGTGGTGAAAGCATTTAACAGAGATGAGGGCTTCTTCCTTACTGCGAATAAATATGCTGAAAGCTCTTGTTTCCTTGAGTTGGGGAGCTGATCCTCGGCTATTACGCAATATATACTTTCGTATTGTGAGAAGCAGACTCGACTATGGGGGGATACTCTACGACAACGCATGCAAAACCCTACTGAAGAAACTGGTCACCGTACAAGCAGTGGCACTAAGGATAATTGGGGTATTTATTAAGACCACTCCGATAGAGGCAATGGAAGTAGAAACAGTAACTCCACCCCTAGACCTGCTAAGAAAGAAAATAGTTATAAATTTTTGGCTAAAGGCATGCTCCAAAAAAGATCACATTCTGTTAAAGAATGTACAGATTTTAGCACACGAGATTCAAAGAAAATCACCAGATCTCCACAAGACGCCAAGACTTGTAAACTACTGGCAATTAACAAATCAATGGAATATCCACACAACAGAAATTAATGACCTATACTCTAAGGACGAACCATGGCAAAAAATGGACTTATCCGTTCGTGTTTATCCAACCCTCACATTAAATCTGACAGAGAGGAAACACTGCATTCCGGAAGAAGCAATACAAAATACGATGGAAATAATAAACACCAAGTGGAATGGCTGGCCACAAATATTCACCGATGGATCAAAGGCGGGGGAGGAGGCCTGTGGAGCCGCCTATGTTGACCTGGCGGGCGACATCTTCGAAGCATTCCGCATACCAGATCAATTTTCTAGTTTCTCGGCTGAACTATTTGCCATTCTTAAAGGCTTGCAATATATCCAAAAGACAGATTTAAAGAATGTGGTCATCTGCTCTGATTCAAGGAGCGCATTACAGACAATCCTGAGGATCCCCGAAGGCAAGAGAAAAAATTATCTGGCATAGAAGTAGCTAGAGAGATAAACTAACAACAAAGGACTTAGAGGTAAGGCTACAATGGGTGCCAAGCCACGTGGGCTTACATGCCAATGAAAGGACTGACAGGGCAGCAAAAGAACACCTAGCAGCCAATGGAAAATTGGACATGGCCACTCCATACACCGATCTTAGACACTGTGCATCCAACCTGATAAGGCACGAATGGGAAGAGAAATGGGAAAACAACATAGGAACAAAAGGAATATGGTATTGGGCAATAAGTAATAAGATCAACAAATAGCCATAGTTTGCAACAAAAGATTTAAGCAGGAAAAGATTACACTCACCAACAGACTACGCACGGTAAATCATAAAAAGTACATCATGAAAATCGCTCAGTCGCCGAACTGTATCAGATGTGATGCAGTGGAAGATATATACTATTACATTCTTAGATGTGATGAATACAATGAAGTCAGAAAAGAACTAATAAGGAAATCCCTCAAAATTGCAGACATAATATCCCTTATGACTAATCTTTCAGATTCAGATACAAAAGTGATCAACACCATATATAAGTACGTCGCAAAAACAAAAAATCTAATATAAAGTGTTAATAATAAAATTAAAATTAAACCTTGTACACCTACCCTTTCCTCCTGGCAAGATTAGCCCAAGGCTAAATGCCAATAAAAATATAGCTGACTACACATCCCCAGGCGTCTTAGTGCATGTAGTTAGACAGAAATATATGACAAAAAGAAGAGAATGATACTGAAACTCAAGTCTGGTGCACTGAATCCTCTCCCTCGGAAGAGACAAACTCGCCGGATGTAGAATATTCTTCTGCATAAAAGATTCAATCAGATCACGAATCCCGCAAAACATGGTATAATGTTCTGATCCCTATTGAGCGTACTAAGAAGTCTGGACCTCTTCTTTTGTATCTTCTCTAGTTGCTTAACTTGACGATAAATTTTCTCCCCATACGGGTTAAGGTACGGTTCCGAACACGACTGCAGTCCGCAGACAGCAGGTAGCAGACGGCCGACCTTCAAGGCAGACCACAGGCGTCACCACTGGTTTCTATGGTTTTCTACGAAATGCGTTCGGAACACGGCAACAGCGTCGCCGGCAGCTGAGCCCTGACGGCTCCGCTGACCGCGCTACTGCGCACGAACCAGTAGTGCCGCCAGCCGCACGCAGAAGGAAAGCATTTATTTGGTGGCAATGAGTTTTTCTGATAACGAAGAAGAAAATTTAATAAATTCTGTGCAAAAATATCCAGTTATTTATGATGCAGGTCACACTGAATACCGCAATGTCTTAATTAAAGAGAATGTTTGGAAGGCTGTAGCACAAGAGCTAAATAAAACAAGTAAGTATTTTAAGGTTGTGCTTTTACTTATAAATATATTTAAATGTAAAATGTTCATACATATAACATTACATTATTTATCATACATAATGAGAAAAACAATGATTAAAAAGATTTTACTAAAATGTAAATGGTAACGTCTGTCCGCAAAGAGTATATATTTTTCTTATTATTTGTTATAAATCGGTCTTTATGATACATTATTAATTAATTCCTCTTGCCGCATCACTAAACCATATTCACTGGAGAAGAAATCTTTCAGTTTGTCTCTAATCTCAAATCCCTGGCTATTTAAAAATCCTCCAAACTGAGAAAAGCTTAACATATTATCCTGGCTTCTAGCTTCATTATTAATGCAACTATAAAATTGAGTATTTTTTCTTCAAGGTAACTTTCACATAATAAATTGTGTAGGCAACACGCTGACAATATCAGATCATGAACCACATCTGGAGCAACAGAAATGGGAGTATAGAAAACTCTAAATACTTGACTTATTAACCCAAAAGCATTTTCCGTCACTCGTCGTCCACGGCATAATATATAGTTATAAATTTGTTTTTCTCTCTCTAATCGTGCCACTCTTTTTGAATATGACTTCATCATATATTCACTCAGAACAAACGCTTCGTCTCCAATCAAAAAATGGATGGGGTACACCATAGATGGGCCTGGCAAACATTTTGGTGGAGGGATATTAAATGTCTTTGTTGCTATTCTTTCCCCATGGCTGATTTTTGAAATATGCCGTTATCAGATTCTTTTCCATAAGCACCGACATCAACGGCTATGGATTTATAATTTTCATCAACGATAGCCAACAAAACAATTGGAAAGTAATTTTTGTAGTTAAAAAACAGTGAACCTGTATTATTTGGCGCTCTTACACGAACATGTTTGCCATCTATACCACCTACACAATTAGGTATATTCCATTTCCGCCAAAATTCTTCTTCGATATGTTTGAAATCACTTTGCGTAGGAGAAGGCATCAATACTGGCATCAGTTTCAGTCTTAGAACCCTAAGCACATGTTTCACAATACGTGATATGTACGATCGTGATATACTATAAGCAAATGATAGCGACTGATAACTTTCGCCTGTAGCCAAAAATCTGAAACAAAACCAAACATGTTACTCATATATTTTCTATTTGCAGGTAATGACTGCAAGAAGAAATGGAAATTTATCAGAGATGGTTACCAAAGGTTCAAAAAGAGAAGTAAATTAGGAACAGGCTCTGCTGCCCCCCAAAAATTGTAAGAACAAGAGACCCCTACAGCTGTATTTCCTTGGCGGCGTTTCTCAGCACAGATTCGGTGGATCAAATATTCCAGCAATTGAAATTGAAGAGGATACAGCAAATACACCGGAAACCGAAGAGAAAATTCTTGGTATGGCACATTCGGTATTACAGAATGACAATTTGCTGAATACCGATACAGAAGAATCTGATGAAACAACTGAGATATCCCACTTTAAAGAAAAAATACCAGTGCAGTATCGAAAACAAAGACGCCAAAGAAGTTGCAGTGATGATAAACTTATAAAAATGTGGAAAGAAAGGGACGAGAGGAGGCAAAATTTATTGAAAAGTATTATTAAAAAGAAGAATGATGATGATGAATTATTTTGCAGTCATATTGCAGAAGTTTTAAGACGTTTGCCAGAAGCCAAAAAAAAAATATCAGCGTAATGATTTCCGATTACGAAATAATGGCAGCAAGGTCTCATCCTAATCAAAGTTCAAGAGATGGTAGCCCTCCTTCAACGCCAAGCTCTTCATCATCAGAAAATGTACACGACACGCCAGGCCAGGTCCTAGCAATGCAGCACGACATGACGAAGTACTTTTTACAAATGGAACAATGCAATATTAATCAGGTGACTCTGTTTTCAGCCTTGCTCTCCAGAACCGACAGATCTGACAATCCAGAAGACTAAAGAAAATGATAAATTTACAAGTTTTTAGACTTACCTTAAAGTTAAGAATAATTTTTCTTCTGCACTTACAGCAGCTCTTAAACACTGCGGTTTAATTTCGTCACCCAATAAAACTGAGTACAAAATTAAACTGTCTCTTATTTAAACGACAGTAGCTCCTGAATATTGCTTCGTCACTCAAAATATGTTTTTTAATGAGTACTGAATAAGTACCTTCTTCTGCTCTGTTTTTATACAAAGGCATTACGAGCTTTCTTCTTTTGTTGGTGCTATTCAATAGCAAAACATCATCATCATCTTCCTCTTCCAACAGAACTTCAATGATCGCAGCAGAAATATCAGACATATTGCCTCGCGTAGCTCTTAAGGTATGGTTAAGAGCGCACTGCACGGCTGACCTGTTGCGGAGTTCTGAACACCCCCGACCACAGGCGACAACAGGTATGCAGTTTTTGTTTGCTAACTGGCGTTGGCGTCGGACGCTGCGTTAATATATTCTTCACGGGAAACTAATCGAATAAAACTGTTGTTTACACACAATATTTCAGCGTCTGTACTCTCCTTCGTCACGTTCAGGTGAAGTGTAAACAGGTTGGAAAACATAAAGCCTATTGTTTGCTAAGAGCGAGGAGTTTATCAACTGACTCAACAAAAGCGAGCGTTGTTACGTCATCTAGCAGCAGTCTTAGATTAGTACACCGTGGAGGAATGTGAAACTTTGAAGACGAAAAGCCTCAATAACCAGCCTCGAAGCACGCTAAGGTGGAAACCACAGTCCCAGTTTTCAAGATCAGACGAGAGGCGAATTTCAAACCGCTTCTGCTGTCCTAAAAGCTTGGTCAGTTCGAAGTCGAAGCAATTTCCCAGTTTTAAATTTAAATAGCAGTACTCTAATGTTAAGTGCGCCTCTTAGTTGAATCCTTGATATAATTTGTTCAATATCGTGGGAAATTATTTCCTTCTGTCCTTCTGGCCTGTTCACTGATGATAACTCTCCATAAAAATTTCAGTAACGAATGACTAATAGACGTTAAATCCAATGCAAAATTTAACTGCTGAGAGTTACAGACCTATTATATTCGATTAATAAAGGATAAAAATAATGTGACTGTCATTATATTTGGTTGTTACCCGTTTTTCGTTTTAGTTAAGTTGGAAATTAATATGAATGTTTTTAGTTCTATTTCTGAACAAGATATCCACATCTTTTTGCTCATCATAGTAGTCATACTTATTTCTTACAAGTTGATGTGGAGAGTGCTTAAAAAGCAATAACAGTTCTGTTATTCAGATTTGTGGTAATTATAGCTTAGAGACCCGAACGATAAATTACTTCCATCAGAGTTACTAAGGTGCAATACTTGTAGTCAAGACCTCACAATTTCCACAGTGCGGTATTGCCAGTCAAATGAATTTTCAGGCTATGAAACAGCCCCCAGAGTGATGAATTTCAAGTAAAAATTTAATCTTTTTTACAAAACAAAATATAGTTAATAAATGATAATGTCCATTAAATAAATTAAAAAATTTGTTTGAGCCACTAACTCTTTTCCACACTCCCCAAAAGCTTATTTACAACCTTCTAAATCAATAATCCAAATAATTTAGCAAAACAACAAAAATCTATTGGTCTAGCTGCTGTAACTCTACAATAATCCAATGATGCACAGAAATTGTACTGAAATTTTCTTCAAGATTAGTGTTCCGCTGCTACAGTTGTGAATTAAATTTGAGTGAAGTATATTACTCCAATTAATACTGAGGCCAATTCTGGCAGAAAAACACTGTGCCTGGTTGATAAAAAAAAGAAGAAAAACCATAATTTTACTGATAGCGAAAAATCCTAGATTTTTTATGTAATCACATTCAAAAAATATAGCCTATGCATAGTTAAATAATGATTTGTTTCATCATGTACTACATGTGTATACTTTGGAGTGTCTAGTTTAAAATCATCGATTTCTTTAAATTGATTCACACACAAGCATATTTCATCTGATATGTAGCGGCTATCGCGGTTTCCCTGACCAGTGCGTGGTGTGCATCACACAACATGTACCTTAAAACACATTGTTATACGGGAATGAAGCAGTTTGACTCCTATATTCTCGCATCAATCATTCTCAATAAAAAATATCACAACTAATCAGTATCCTATTCTTATCATTTAAGTATCCTTCTACTATTTTGATCCTCTTATATAGCAAACTCACTTCTGATAGTAATCCACCAAGACAATCATTCATTAGAATGACGAAAAGCAATAGTCCCATCACACTACCTTATGGCACTCCCGTTTTCACTTCCACTTCCTTTGATACTGTATTTCCTACACTAACTTTTTGTTTTCTACCGTTTAAGAATTCTTCTACCATTTGCAGATGACACTAACCTGACTGCAAAAACACCGAACAATGACCTAGAAGTTAATACAAATGAATTATTAGTGAAGTAACAAACTGGCTTAAGGTAAACACTTCAAAATTATTTTTTGAAAAAATACACTGTACTATGTTTAAAACAAAAAAATATTTACACAGCAAGATTTACATATAATCTATAAAATAACAGAAGTATAAAATTCCTAGTCATTCAAATAGATGAGAAACTAGTTGGCAAGATCATATCACATTACTACTGAAGAAGTTAAATAGGCCACCATTGCAATTTTTTATAACAGCAGATCTAGAATTAATGAAACAAGTACACTCCGCTTATTTTCATGTGGCTTATATCATATGGCATAGTTGTTTGTGGAAACTCTTCACAAAGCAAAATAGTATTTATAGCATAGAAAAGAGCTGCTAGGATGCCGTATGGCTTAAAAACAATAACTACTTCCACACAACTCTTTAAAAAGCTCAATATTCTTACAATGACTTCACAGTATGTACATTATCTCATGTGCTTTGTCATAGAACATTTGAATCTGATCATATCTAATTCACAGGTTAACAATTCCAATACAAGCATAGAAATAACTTGTACAAAATTCAAACATCACTATCAAATAGGAGTTAATTATTCTGGGACACAACTATTTAATAAACTTCCTAAATATATAAAACAGTTTATAGGTAATAAAGATATTATTTAAGAAAAACTGATAGATTATCTTACTGGCAACTAATTCTACACCATTCAAGAATTTGAAGAAAACATTTAACTGTATCTTATATGACTTCAGCAAAATTCAGTTGTAAAAATTAGTGTTTATTTTTATTTCATTTTCCTTTATTTTTTATGTTTTTTTTTGTCTTGTAACAAGTAATAATTTTTTTTCAGTCTGATTATTATTCATATCGTATGTGTTTGCAAGGCACCTCGTTAATTAGTGATAATTAGTGTCCTGGTGGTACTACTCAACACGGCGTGTATTTCAGTTCTTAATTGAATGTTCTTATAATTACAGGTTTAATACCGTCCGGTCGCCAGTGGGGATTCCACAACTAATACTAATAATTTACAGTCATTCACAAAATTAATCACGTAAAACAGTCTGCAGTGGCAGTTACCAACAAAATGAGTAGGAATTGCCAACACATAAATCACAAAAAGTTTGCATTCAGAGCACACATTTATTGCCTGGATAAACATGGAAAAATACACCGCCGAAGTACCCACCAGTTACAATGACTCGTGTAATCGAACCTCTTTTCCAAAGCGTGCAGGATGCGAACCGAGTAGGTACACAAAATATGTGGTGCCACTATCCCAATAATTTGTTCGTAACAATGTCCCTGTTCGAGTACACTGACACTCCAAATACTTCTTGAGATCACAGTTCCAGTTAGTTGAACAGTTACATGCACTTTTTAAGTAATCGTCCACGCGGCATCATTCTTAACAAACGGCCACTACCGCCATTCGCTTCACACGTTCCCGCCGCCTACTCTATACTCTCGCCATGTTCTTCTCACCGTCAAAGATAATCCCTCACCGACACTACTCTCGATTCGCGTAAGTTCGATTGCATCGTTACACCCCCCTCGTTGGCTTTAAGGCGCAAGATACGGTTGACAAACGCGTATCCTTTCGCCGGACCCAACCTTACTGACATTTGAGAATTTTTTCCCAAACCCTAAAAAAAAATCTGGTGGTACTCGGCTAATTCATTTACAAGAAATTGGTACATCATTAGAACAAAACATCAGACCAAATACAACATCGAAGAAAACATCAAATACAAAAGTTAAACCTCACCAAAACACACCAGTCTCCTTGAGTATACCCAATATGAATATATGACAATAAACACAAATGAAAACAAACTTGAAAATTAGCAGAAGTCATTCAGTTTCCTCCGGAAACACCGTGCAGTCACTTTCCTTCTCACAATCCACAGGATACATTGATTACAATTCCTCGCCTCGGGGCCACACTCCTATGATTCACAAACTAACAGTACTGAGAATACTCTTCTACTCGAAGCCAGTCAAATCAGTAGGAAAATCCTCCCCACACTTACACTCCCCTTTTGTGACCCTTCTTCATTTTGAGAAAGAAGCAAGTTAAATGAACCAAATAAGTTATGCCACATAGACAACACTAATCCGAAAATTTACAAATGAGGGAAGCATGGTGGTACCAGGAGGCGAGCCCTTTTACTCTCTTGTTTGACTCCCCCACCACCTTGTGTCTCCGCACACCGATTCGGTTTGAGTGACACGACATTGAAGTGCCCTGCAATCTCCCCCTCGCTATAAGTTCCCTCCAGAAATTTGCAAGAACCCACACCATCAAAGTATTTACAAACCGATACTACCCCACACAAAATCCCTACACCTATCTGATCTAGTGACACTTATTCTAGACATCCCTTCATAATGTAACTCAAAACATTTATTGCTTAACCTATACCAAGTATCCTCGTGACCTACCTCAACCAAAGGAAAACCCTAGCGAGAAATGCTAAACTAAGCAAGTTTATAAGATACAAGACTTTTAAGAAAGAAACCAAGGTTTGTACTAAACACTTATATTGAAAGTGTGCTTCAAACTTAAAACCTATGAAAATCAATTTTTTTTCCCAACATAAATTATTTACAAGGAAAAAAACTAAAAAATGTAGTGCATAATAATATAAATCCCTAATGCTATAATGAGAATGGTTGTATTTGAATTTCAGTATGTTGAGACCCTCGTGAAACAAGTCCAATTTACTTTTGGACCAGAATGAGATTATTTCCTTTTTCTTAACATACACTCCCGGTTCTTCCCTCCTAACCTTCCTTTTCTTTCTACGTTTCCTTTTTTTCATTGTGGCATTACACTTCCCAAAAGGCTCAAGTGGATGTTGGAGAATAAAATCTTTCATTAAAATATTTGAAAACACTGTAGTATGACCATCTGTGTTAGCGCTAAAGAACTGTTCAACATGTACAAAACGCTTGCCACCAATGGTAATTTCATTTCCCACTGCTTTAGTAATGTGGTGTGAAGAGAAAATGAGGTCTGTCCCGCAAGGAAACATCAAATTATGTATGTGGTTTGCCAACTTAGTGACAACAGTGAGTTTACGATGTTTAAAGATAGCTTTGGCCATAGGCAGTTTGCTCCTCGCAATAGAAATTGTAGAAATATTACCTACATGAACACCTGTGTCGGGGCAATGATTTTCTGAAATTGATTGAACACTATCGGGCTTAACTTGAGCACCAGCATGGGAGTTAACAGGCAAGATATCATGCGAAACAGGAATTGTTTCCTGGGCCAAAACAATGTTCTTATCAGTTACTGGTACTAGGGGTTCCATCTGTGAATCATCAGAGGATTGTAAATTATTCTGAAGCTCACGGTTACCTAATTTCAAGTTATTCTGAGACTCAAGCTTATCTAGACACAATTCAGTTACAAAATTGAGATTATCTGACGCCATTTTCTGGATCTTTGATCTCAAATTAAGATTATCTTGCTTAAGTTCCCCAAACTTTAGCTGCAATTGGTTATGAACATCAGACCGCAGGTCATTGATATTTGATTGCAGGTTATTAACATTTGATTGCAAAGAATTATTAAACGCACGCAACTCCCTTCGTAAGTTATTAACATTTGAATACATCTTTGATTGCAAAGAATTATTAATAGTATGCAGGTCATAAATATTTGATTGCAAAGAATTATTAATAGTATGCAACTCCCCTTCCAAGTTATTTCCCCAGGACTTTAAGTATCTGAACATAGTGGCCAGTGACAGCTCTGGTTCCACAGAAGCGGATGTCAACTGATCAGTGTGCCCATCACAAGTGTCATCCAAAGGCTCACGGTTCGGCACCACCAGCCCCCCATCATTCACATCACTCTCAGACGCCATGGCACAACTAAAATTTACCAAGTTACTATTGAAAGGAACTAGGATCACAAAATACTTCAGTCACCAATACCTCCCTCTGAGACAAGATACACGTCTTAGCATCAAAATTCCAGAAATTACTTTGCTCAAAAAAATTAAAAAACACTCGGGAATTAGCTGACACTTTATAACCAAAGCATGACAAGTATAATTAGTTGATTCCCGTTTCATTAAAATTAAATTTTCCACTCACGTGATTCCTTAAAATTTAATAGAAGTCGAAAGAAACAAAAAAAATCACTCCAGTGAGTCCACAGGAAAATTATAAAAAATTTCCGTTAACACAAAACTAACTACTGACTCAAACTGACAAGTTGCTATTTTAAACAAATTGCTCGGAGATTTTCCCACTCATTTGACTATTTAAAAAACTCAATAAAGGTCGAAAGAAATTGACTCCGACCAGTTCACATGAAATTAACAAAATTCCGTTTGAAAACGAAAAACTACTCCTGTCAGTTTGTGAACCTTACATTAAAAATTTAAATTTGCACTTCCCTTTCGTCGAATCACAGCCGCCGTCTGCTCTGCCACAGCTGCGTGCCCGCGTCGTTCCGCTGCCGCCGCGCTAAGAAGTACCGCGCCGTCGTGTTGCCCGCGATGCGATGTTCCGTATATGCCGTTCTCCGACGATTCGCGTTGCGTTGTTGTTGCTTGGTCCGCGTCTGTCGAAGTACTGTGCAGCTCGGCTTTTGTCGTGTATGCTCGGTTTCCGTCGTGCACTACAATGCCGTACTCACGTCTCGTTGAAATAAGTCCATTATCGCCGATTGTTGTTATTCAAACTACTCACATTTTCCAACTCGGTTTTTTACAGCATAAAATCCACTTCGGTGTTGACTAGTGTCATTTACTACCTCCATTTTCACTTATACCGTCCTGTCATGGGAAAGCCATGCAAGGCACCTCGTTAATTAGTGATAATTAGTGTCCTGGTGGTACTACTCAACACGGCGTGTATTTCAGTTCTTAATTGAATGTTCTTATAATTACAGGTTTAATACCGTCCGGTCGCCAGTGGGGATTCCACAACTAATACTAATAATTTACAGTCATTCACCAAAATTAATCACGTAAAACAGTCTGCAGTGGCAGTTACCAACAAAATGAGTAGGAATTGCCAACACATAAATCACAAAAAGTTTGCATTCAGAGCACACATTTATTGCCTGGATAAACATGGAAAAATACACCGCCGAAGTACCCACCAGTTACAATGACTCGTGTAATCGAACCTCTTTTCCAAAGCGTGCAGGATGCGAACCGAGTAGGTACACAAAATATGTGGTGCCACTATCCCAATAATTTGTTCGTAACACTGTCCCTGTTCGAGTACACTGACACTCCAAATACTTCTTGAGATCACAGTTCCAGTTAGTTGAACAGGTACATGCACTTTTTAAGTAATCGTCCTAGCGGCATCGTTCTTAACAAACGGCCACTACCGCCATTCGCTTCACACGTTCCCGCCGCCTACTCTATACTCTCGCCATGTTCTTCTCACCGTCAAAGATAATCCCTCACCGACACTACTGTCGATTCGCGTAAGTTCGATTGCATCGTTACATGTTTATTAACCACGGCATATTTCACATTCCAGAGGTTCTTCCTAACTGGCATATATATGATAATATTGATTAATAAATAAAATAACTAAACAAAGATTAAACCAACCCAAACTACCCCCAACAGTACCGCGACAAGATGTGTTCTATCACATCGAAATCAGGCTAATTTTGTGCCCAAAACATCAAGTTAGTTCACTATAGTGATCCTCTAGCCACTGTAGGTGTTATGGCCTTATGACATGGAGAGTTATACTGCTGAAAGATGCCAACGTCATTGCTGAAAACATGAAGCAGGAAGGCATGTTAGTGGCCCACAATAATTTTCATGTAATATGCAGCTATAACCCTACCTTTGACCAGTGCCACAGGTTTTATGGAAGTCCAGGTGAATGTCCTCCATAGCATAATGCTGCACACTCCGGTCTGCAACCATGGTCCAGTGCATGTTTCTAGCTACCTGTTTCGACTTGGTATTGAAAGAAACATGAGTCAAACGACCAGATGAAGTGTTTTCATGGATCAATCTGTATAATATCATGACAACTACAATCGTAGTTGATGACGCCATTGGGTCAACATGGGAACACATGTTCAACAAAGTGCACTGAATGGTGTTCACTGAAACATTTGTGCCTGAAGCATCATTGCAGTTTGCCATCAGATTTGCGAGAGATCACCCTTTTTTCTGATTTACAGACCTTCATGTTCAGTGATGATATATGGACATACATCAAGTTGTGACCTACTCTTGTTTTCACCATCCTTCAACCACTTCCATAGATGCTGACTATAGTAGCACATGAATATCCAAACAGCATCACCACATCTGAGATCTTCACTCTCTGGCATTGGACCATAACAATCTGCCCTTTGCCATAATAGCTATGTCAATGGATTTCCACATTTGGCACATAAATCATCATTATAATGACTCACTATGTTTCTCAGCTCCAATTATATACTAACATTACTGTATAGCATACCCCTAATGTTTCCATATGGCATTCAATCTTGTGGTGGCCAGTGGTAATTGTACATAAAGGTGCGTTTCCACTGGCGAGAAGCTCTCGATAGCGTAACTCGCAAGTGGACATGCCTCTGAGAGTAGCTCGCGGCGAGTGGCAAGCTACTGCCTGAGAGCCAACAATAATCGACTTGCTCGCAAGTCGACACGTCATTCTTGTGTGGTTTGACAGTAGCTCGCAGAATACGAACACTGTTGGAAAGTCTGAGAGCAGAAGCTGAGAGCTCGGTAAGGGGTACCAACAAGATGAGTAAAAAATGGTCATCAGAAGAAACAAAGGAATTAATTAAAATGTATGTAGGTAGAGAATTGCAGTGGAATGTGAAATGTGCCGATTAGTGTGACAGAATTAAAAAACTAAATGCTTTGAAGGAAATAGGAGAGATTTTCTTATTCAGGAGATGAAGTTCAAAAGAAGCTCCACAATATAAGGAATATTAACGATGCATTTATACAATTTCATAACATTTATTTTTCATGACCATGTGTCTATAATTATTATAGAGACATTGCAATGACAGTAGGAAGTTCAAAAATTAAGTAAGATTTTACTCATTTTTCAAGAACTCTCAAGTACTGTAAAAAAATTAAAAATAGAAAAAGTTGAAGTGGAGCAGACGAAAATTATTTATGTAAGTAACCTTACTTCAATGCACTGAAGTTTGTAAATCCGGAGTTCACTGTATTTCCAACACAATGTATTTTGGTATGTTTAATGTAATGGAGGCTTGAATACCAATCTCCCAAAAATTATATCAAGTGGATGTAGCAAAAAAAAAAAAAGAAAAGAAAACAACGTATTATGAAACAAGTAAATTTACCTGATGTAAAAAAATTGAAGAGTAGTCAAACTCTTTCATGTACTGATATAGATTTTCTCATTTTAGTGTCCTGTTTGAAAATTGTGGATCCCACAGATTCTATGATAAACTCAACTTCACAGCACATTAACCTACAAAAGTTCCTGAATTGTTGCCCGTCTTATATCTGTAATTCTGGTGTCAACGAATGTCTGGCTACGAAAACACTTCTCCTTTTTATCCAATGCTTAACCCAGCAGCTTTTCCTATTCAGTTTTTACGACTTTTTAGTAATGGCAGATAGTATGGTCACAGCTGAAGTCACTTTTCTATTGTGTGCCCCCATCTTGACTACTCTCCGCTGCTCTCATGTGGACAGACTTGTGAGAACTGTCCCGGCGAGCATCTCGCCGAGTGCTCTCAAGAGTAGAGCTAGCCAAAATCTCTCAAGTGGAAACGCACCTTTACGAGCATACATTATATTTCAATTTTGACATTGGCACACTAAGCAATCAAATAAAGTGGTCAATAATACAAAAATTCCGTAGTACAATCTCTCTGTTTAATAATGTGTGGCCAAGTCATCTAGGAGTCAAAATGCTATCATAGTTGAATATAAAGGGCTCCAGTGCATCTTGTGGGCAGTGCTTGATACAGATACGAGCACAGGCATACAGATTAATTTATAGTCTGTATACCTTTGTAAACTACTTTTATTCTATTTTTTATTGATAGTAAATGAATAAATTTTTTAATAATCATTGTTAATAAAAGAAATTATACAAAATCACGTCATGTGCTATTATGTAGATTACTTTTGTTCTCTTCTCAACCCACAGGTTATTGATATTTAAACACGATGTCGATTTATCAGAAAATACACTCCTGGAAATTGAAATAAGAACACCGTGAATTCATTGTCCCAGGAATGGGAAACTTTATATACACAATCCTGGGGTCAGATACAACACATGATCACACATACAGAACCATAGGCACATAGACACAGGCAACAGAGCATGCACAATGTCGGCACTAGTATCGTGTATATCCTCCTTTCGCAGCAATGCAGGCTGCAATTCTCCCATGGAGACGATCGTAGAGGTGCTGGATGTAGTCCTGTGGAACGGCATGCCAAGCCATTTCCACCTGGCGCCTCAGTTGGACCAGCGTTCGTGCTGGACGTGCAGACCGCGTGAGACGACGTTTCATCCAGTCCCAAACATGCTCAATGGGGAACAGATCCGGAGATCTCGCTGGCCAGGGTAGTTGACTTACACCATCTAGAGCACATTGGGTGGCACGGGATACGTGTGGACGTGCATTGTCCTATTGGAACAGCATGTTCCCTTTCCGGTCTAGGAATGGTAGAACGATGGGTTCGATGACGGTTTGAATGTACCGTGCACTGTTCAGTGTCCCCTCGACGATCACCAGAGGTGTACGGCCAGTGTAGGAGATCGCTCCCTACACCATGATGCCGGGTGTTGGCCCTGTGTGCCTCGGTCGTATGCAGTCCTGATTGTGGCGCTCACCTGCACGGCGCCAAACACGCATACGACCATCATTGGCACCAAGGCAGAAGCGACTCTCATCACTGAAGACGACACGTCTCCATTCGTCCCTCCATACACGCGTGTCGCGACACCACTGGAGGCGGGCTGCACGATGTTGGGGCGTGAGCGGAAGACGACCTAACGGTGCGCGGGACCGTAGACCAGCTTCATGGAGACGGTTGCGAATTGTTCTCTCTGATACCCCAGGAGCAACAGTGTCCCTAATTTGCCGGGAACTGGCGGTGCGGTCCCCCTACGGCACTGCGTAGGATGCGACGGTCTTGGCGTGCGTCCGTACGTCGCTGCTGTCTGGACCCAGGTCGACGGGCACGTGCACCTTCCGCCGACCACTGGCGACAACATCGATGTACTGTGGAGATCTCGCGCCCCACATGTTGAGCAATTCGGTGGTACGTCCATCCGTCCTCCCGCATGCCCACTATACGCCCTCGCTCATAGTCCGTCAACTGCACATACGGTTCACGTACACGCTGTCGCGGCATGCTACCAGTGTTAAATACTGAGATGGAGATCCGTATGCCACGGCAAACTGGCTGACACTGACTGCGGCGGTGCCCAACCGTTGCGCAGCTAGCGCCTTCGACGGTCAACACTGCTGTTCTGGTATGTCCGCGTCGCCGTGCGTTTGATCATTGCTTGTACAGCCCTCTCGAAGTGTCCGGAGCAAGTATGGTGGGTCTTACACACCGGTGTCAATGTGTTCTTATTTCAATTTCCAGGAGCGTATATGCCATATTTTAGTAAATTAATGGTGGTAATATACAAGGGGTGGATAAAATAGTAGATAGTTTCTCGGGCTTTTTTTTTTTTTTTTTTTTTTTTTTTTGCAATCCTCCATCCTTTCCTATCCTGTGCTAACTTCTTCATTTCTACATACCCCTTACAGCCCACGTCCTCAATTGTCTGCTTCATATATTTCTAATCTCTGTCTTCCTCTACAGTTCTTACCTTCGACTGTTCCCTCCACTAACAAATTAACCAATCCAGCATGTCTTCTTACCGTAAGCTTCTTCCACAACTTCTTTTCTCACCCATCATGTCCAAAACTCGTTCATTCTTACTTTGTCTGTCCACTTAATTTTCAGCATACTTCTGTAGCACCACATTTCGAATGCTTCAATTTTATTTATTTACGGAATTCCTAAAGGTCCACGTTCCGCTACCATAAAGTGCTGTGCTCCACACAAAGAGTTTTAAAAAGTTCTTTCTAATTCACTAGATCAATATTTGAACTAAAAAGGTTTTCTCTTTATTATGAAGGCTATTTTTGCTAGTGCTATTCTGCTTTTAACATCAATCCTGCTTCCGTCCATCGGTTCTAATTCACTACTTCTCCTATTGTCATCCTATTTTTACACTTAATCTACTAGTATTGGTATCATTTCTGCTACATTTCATCACTATTGTCTTGCTTTGATTTATATTCGGTCCAATATCTTCCTTCAGTATTTTGTTCATGCCATTCAAGTAACTTCTCAATATCCCTCACCCCTCTCTGCTAACAAGACAATGTCATCAGCAAAATCGTAGCATAATGATTTTTTCTCCCTGAAAACTTACGCCACATGGAAATTTTTCTTTGACTTTCTTCATTGCTTCTTTCTACATATAAGTTTGAATTTTAACGGGGATAAACTACAACCTTGTCTCACACCCTTTCTAACTATGCATGTCTCTCGTGATTCTCTACTTTTATTATAGCCACTTGATTCTTATATAGATTATAGAGTATTCTTCTCTCTCAATACTTTAGACCTGTCTCTTTAAAATTCTTGTCCCACCTAATATCATCAAAACCTTTTTCTAGATCGACAACTGCCATAAAAGTATCTTTGTTTTTCTTGATCCGCCCTTCAAGTATTAATCTTAAGACAAAATTACTTCCCTTGTACCCCGATTTTTCGTAAAACCCACACTGATCTTCAACTACTATATCTTCTACTACCATTTCCATCCATTCTGTATATTATTCTGGTCCATAATTCGTGATGTTAGACTAGTTGTGAGATAATTCTCACTTTTGTCGGCTTGTGCTTTCTATGGAAGTGTGAAGATGATATTTCTATTAAAATAAGTTGGAATTTCTCCTGTTTCATAACTTTTTGATATAAGCTTGAATAATCTTTCGAGTCCTTCCTCTCCTAGCGATTTAAGAATTTCTGCAGGTATCTCATCAATTACAACTGCCTTATTTACTTTCAAGTCATTCAGAGCTTTATGAAATTCTGTCCTCAAAACAGGTTTTCCTAAGGGCCTTATTACACTAGGCGACTTGGCGGCGCAACCAGCCGGGCAACTGGTGGCTCTGCTCGTCGCTGGGCATAGAGTGTTATGGAGCTTATTACACTAGGGCAGCCAGTGGCGCCGCCAGAAACTGGCGGCCGGCTGGTTGCCGGGCCCGGCCACCAGGCCGGCAACCACTGGTGGCCGAGAGTCGTGGCGGGGCATTGTATCTTACGTAGCTTATTACACTAGGCCGCCAAGCGGCGCCGCCAGACTCGCCACCACGCGTTCAGTCTACTGTTCATATACTCCTTCCTACTTTACAATTTTAAAATTGCAGAGATACTGAGTGACAGGTTTGGTGAGACAACTAGGGACAGTCATCCTGTGATGGGAGGGAATGAATCAGAGGAGAGTATAAATGGCGAACCTACAAAATTTGAAATAAATTCTCAGGAAATTGCGAAGTAACTCAGAAAGCTAAAATGGTGTAGGTAATATTACTACAGATTTATTAAAGATTGTGGGATACGATATTGTACCTTACCTTAAAATTTTGTTTAAAATGAGTTTGGAGACTTGCTGCTTACCAGAGGATTGGAAAAGACCGATAGTAGTACCAGTTCATAAAGGAAGGGTTAAAAATATGGTGAAAATTCCTGGCCAATTAGTTTGTCATCAGTGATAGGCAGAATGATGGAGAGATTGATATGCAATATCAGAAATGTCTGTGAAGAAAGAAACTAGTTTTCAGATCGACAACATGGCTTTAAAAGGATATTCATTTGAATCTCAGATAGTGGGCTATATGCAAGATATTTCAAATGAATTGGAAATGGGAGGCCAAGTTGATAGTGTGGCACTAGATCTTTTTAAGGCATTTGACAGAGTGAGCGATAAAATGGTTTTAAATAAACTGAAATGTATTGAATTGGATGAAAAAGTTACTTGCTGGGCACAGGAATTCTTAAAAGTCAGAAAGCAAATGGTTAGAGTAGGAAATACATTATCAAGAGAAGTGGAAGTAAATATGGGAGTTGCTGTTCATTATTCTAATGAATAACTGTGTTACGGTCAGAATCTAGGTATTTGCAAATGATACAATGGTATACAATAGGATAAAAACAGGTGAAGACTGAACAGTTGCAGGATGATCTGGATAGAATATCTAAATGGGTAGGTCAGCATGGAATGAAGATAAATGCCAAGAAGAGTCGGCTTATAAGATAACAGATAAATAGATCTAAAGGTTAATTATGATTACAGAGTGGGGTCAGATTTGCTTGATGAAGTGTAAATTCTTTGCATAACGTTTGATAAACTCAATTGGGCAGGTGGTAGAAAAAGGTTACAAAATCCTTCATTTGCTGAAGAGGGTGATGAGAGGATGTAACAGAGAAGTTAGGGAGCTTGGGTTACAAAACTTTGGTCAGATCATTTGTTGAATATGGTGTGTAGTTTGGGACCACATTTTGGAGATCAAATACAGGAGTTGGAAGGTGTGCAAAGAAGAGCAGCTAGATTTGTTTGTGGAAATTGCGCAGGACCCAGTCAGTAACTGATATGATACAGAAGCTGGATTGGGACTCATTGGAGGAAAGGAGGAGGGTGAAGAGAGTGCTGTAAATGTGCAGGGCACATGTTGGTGATGGGACTTGGAGGGAAATTGGTAAAAGAATTAGGAATAGTGCATGGAAGGAGAAAGGCGACCATGACCACAAGCTTTGGCTCGATTTCTTGCATAAGGGAGTGGAAAAAATTTCTTTTGTTGTTAAGCGTCAGGAATTGGAACAAATTACCAAGTGTAGTGATGAATATATATATTAAAAAAAAGCTTAAGGATTTTAAAATTAAAATTTAAAAATCGGAAAAGTAAATGGGGGAGGAATTTAACATTCCAGCTATAAAAGAAAATTTAAATATATACATAAAGGGGAAATTAGATGATTAGATGACTAGGGAAATTGCTAGGAGCTACCGGTGTTAGCTCCATCGCAATTAAATTAATTAAAAATAATTAAAATGAAAAAGGAAGGCGAATGGAGAGAAAGATGTATGTACATCATATTCTATTGCTAAGAGAATCTATACTCTTTTTTGATGAACTGTATTCAGACGACAACAAGTTTTTTAATTACTTAAGAATGTCTAAATCGTCTTTCATTTAATCATTGTACTTAGTAAGGTTGATATTACCGGGAAAGATACGAAAATGAGAAATTCTTCTTGTTTTATCCCATTTGTCTTCTCTACACTTTCACTTCCACGTCATTTCCACAGTGACATTCTGTAGTTCACTGGACATATTCAATTACACAATTCGCGTACAATGCGAGGATAACAGCAAAGAGACTGCTCGGTTGTGCGAGTGTCTCCTAAGTCATCAATGTCGACATCGCCTTCCTTTTCCATTACACTATTGTTCAAGTCGTCCCCAAATAATACAGTTTCTCAATGTATTCTTTCCATTCGTTAGCTCTATCTTCTGAGCTTAAAAGAGGTTTCCCATCGGCAGCTTTAATGTTCATACCTCTTTTCTTCATTTCTCCAAAATTCTGTTTGATTTTTCTGTAGGCAACATCTAATTTACCTACCACCATTCTCTTTTCTAAATTCTTCCCACATTTCTTGTAGCCATTTTTCTTTTGCTATTTTGCATTTCCTATTTATTTCTAAATTGCCTCTTCCTGCTTCATCCAGAGTATTTTTGTACCTGATCCATCAGCTCCAAAATGTCTTGTGTGATCCAAGGTTTTCGGGCAGCTTGTTCCCTAAAGCCTAATGTTTCTTTACCAGCATTCATTATTTCGGTCTTTAATGCATTCCATTCATCCTCGGTTGAGCTCCTTTCACAGTTACTTCTTAGACCTAAGTCTACAATTTCTGCAAATTTTTCTCTCGTGCTAGATTGTTTCAGTTTATTCACTTCCAGTCTGTTCTGCTTATACTGCTTCCTTATTCGCTTAAATTTCAGCCTGCACTCCATTATTATCAAATTATGGTCAGAGTCTATGTCTGCTCCTGGGTACGCTTTACAGTCTGGAACTTGATTCCTGAATCTCTGTTTGACCATGATATAGTCTAGCTGATATCTGCCTGTATCCCCAGGACGTTTCCAGGTGTATATTCTTCTTGTATGGTTCTTAATCAGTGTGTTTGCCACTACTAGCTTATATCTTTCACAAAATTCTAGCAACTTGCTTCCTCGCTCATTTCTTTCTCCTAAACCAAAACTTTTTATGGTATTCCCCTCTTTTCCTTTTCCCACTATTGCATTCCAATAACCCATGATTATTATATTTTCCTCCCCCTTCGCATATTGGATTAATTCTTCAAGTTCAGCGTATATATCTTTTTCTATTTCTTCATCATCTTCCTGTGACGTTGGCATATACACTTGTACTAATGTGGTTGCTACGGGCTTAGTTTATAACCTCATCAAAATAATCCTGTCACTAAACTGTTCATAATAACTCACCCGTTTCCCTACTTTTCTTGTTCATTACAAATCCTACACCAGTGACTCTATTGGCAGCTTGTGTGCTAATTATCCTGTATTCGCCAGACCAGAAATCATGTGCGTCCTTCCATTTAATCTCACTAATCCCAACAACATGTAACTTAAGTTGTTCCATCTCCCTTTTTAAGTTTTCTAACCTACCTGCCATATTCAGACTTCTAATATTCCACGCTCCGAATCGAAGAATGTTTCTATCCAATCTGATGACTCCTCCCTGAGCAGTCTCCACCCGGAGATCCGATTGGGGGACTATTTTACCTCCGGAATATTTTACCCAAGAAGAAGCCATCATGATATATGTAATTTGAGAGGATTACATGTCCTCAGGATACCCTTTTGTTTTTAATGCAATGGTTTCCCGGTGCCTTCTGCATTCCCATGCCGTTGATCATTTCTGATTCAACCACCTTTAGGGTCCGTTTCAAACCCCAATGACAAGAGGGTGCCCTGAACCGCTCCCCGCTCTTCCGCCCTCCTTTCGGAGGCCGTTGGCAAGCAGTGAGTGATTCCTTATACCGGGAATCTTTCAGCCGCCAGAGCCTCGTCCGTGCAAACAGGGTGCACCACGTGAAGGAGAGGATGACATTTGGTTGGAAAAGGCTAGTATAGTCTTTCGCAAACCCTTACACCCCTTTTCCGGTCTACATGGATTGAAATAATGGACAATGCTCATTTACTAATGAAAAGATGATTTCTGGTTTGTATATTCTTTGATTTTTCTGTTTCCTTTCCTATACTAACCCCCTTTTTATCTTTTTAAAGTATATTTTTAAAGCTCCACTATTGTGATTTTATCATAATTACGTTAGAATTCTCATCTCACTGATATGTTCATGAATGATTTTTCTTGTTTTGTTACAGTGACTTCATGTAATGATGACTGCTTGTATATAGATTTTACTCTGATAAAGGAATCAATTTGCCTTCTGTAGTTAATCTAAATTACTTTTATTATTGCTGGTAGTCTACAGTCTGACATTAATCTTGAAATTTTACAGCACAGACACCAGTAATTACAAATATCAAATACAGGAGCTAGACTTTTTTTTAATTCACCAGAGAACATGTATTATAAGTGTGGGCAGATAGTGACTGGAAGACATGATGCAATGGACGAATTGGATATACTGTACAAACAAGCACAAAAGTTGGCCGCTAGGGACCCCTTGGTATGTATTACAATCATGTGGGATCTGAGAGAATTTAAATATTTCTTAGGTGTTTTTTGGATAATACTGTGTTGTTCTCTGTGATTGAGACATCTTTTCATCAGCTGGAGAAAGAGAACCAAGATTGAATCAACACCGAATCAATGAAGATTAATTATTTTGAAAGTCACAGAAATGTTCAAAAGGAAGACATTCCATGAGACAAAGCTGAATCAAAGTTGTTTGCACAAGGATCAATGAGACATCAGGTTTAAGTGAGCACTGAGGTGCAAGCAAAAATGTTTCAGATGATTCAAACTGTCTGATCATAAGCTGGTATTTGATTTTGGGTTAGATGTTAAAGGAAAAGTTTCAATCTCAGAAACTGTGTTAGGACCTGGTGTATATTTTACTAGTTACTCGAAATACTAAAATCCATATACCAGTAATACAAAAGTAGGTGTGTAGGAAATTAACCACAGAAGTATATACTCCATTTCAGTTCTTATTAATAAAATAATTATACACAGAACTAATTGTAAATATAATAACAGTATATGCCCCTGCTAAATTTTTGATTGCTTTGACATTAGATCAAATAATATTGACTAGATCTTAACAGAAAAAAAAACAAAGAAATTTTCTTCAGTTCTTGTGCAAATGATAAAGGAATGGAAATTCAGAACTGAAGAATCTGTAAAGAACATATTGTATTGGCCTATTTGTCTGTACTGAGCATTATGGGTGAGTGGTAATGCTCTGGCCTCATATTTGAGAGGGCATCTACATCGACATCTATACTCTGCAATTCACAAATATTGTGGGTGGCATAGTGTGCTGAGCACCAATCCCAATTCTGTGCATTCCAATGTCAAATAGAACGGGGAAAGAAAGAATACATAAAAGCATCAGTAGGGCATCTTATTTCTCTAATTTTATCCCCCCTGTTATTGTGACCTAACTAGATTGGCGGAAGAAGTATTTCATTGCACTTGTAAATTCAAGAATTTTGCATATTCTCCAATAAATTCAAATGAAAACAACATTGTCTGTGTGGCAAACAATTCCAGCCTAATCTATGAATAAATTCTGTGACACTAATACAACTAGCAGTTACGAGTCGAGTGGCTCTCCTCTGTACTTTCTCTAACGTGCCCATCAATCCCTTGCGATACAGATCCCAAACTCCACAACAATAATTCAAATGTGGACACAGTAGTGTTTTGTACATTATTTCCTTTGTACGAGCATTACAATTTCTCAAAATATTACCTATGAATCGTAATCTAGAATTAGCTTTGCCTACGACGGAAGTTATGTGCAAGTCCCATATTATGTTGCTTTGTACTATTCTGCCAAGATACTTCAGGGAATCAACTGTAACAACAACCGAATTTCTAACTTTGCATTCATTAACAAACAGATTCTTTTTGAAATTTATTTGCATTGTCTTGCACATTTTGCAGTTAGGTGTAAGCTGCCATTTATGACGCCATTCTGAAATAACATCCAAATTATGCTGAATTTCTAAGCAATCGTCAGAGTACCTTACTTCTCCATAGATAAGTGCATCATCTGACCAATTTACAAATGACACAAGCATAGGAGTTATTAATACTCCAGATTTCTCTACCAAACATATTTCAAATTATATCTTTGACCTTATTATTAATTGGTTTACAGCTAATGATTTGTCCTTAAATTTTCATAAAAACTAAATACATGCAAACCCAGTACTTAAAACAGATTCCCCATAGATATAG
>CM061921.1:303795550-303873535 GCA_031002005.1 Vandiemenella viatica | reverse complement strand
CACGTAGCTTTTTCCCCTTTTGATTCCAGAAGGCATTTTGTACCGTTTTCTCTTGTCAGACGATTGTAAATTACGTAATTAACTAAGGCAAATAAATATTCACATGCTGTTGTTTGTTCTGTTCCTCATTTTAACTGTGAAAAATGTTATGCAAGGAAAGCTACGTGCCCTGGCTCGGAACCCCCCTCCCCCCACGTAGCCCAGCATCGCCTTCCAGCCAACCTCCCCCCCCCCCCCCTGGAACGAGCCACGTAGTTTGTGCACGCTCCCTTATGACTACAGTGTTGATATTTTTTAATTTGAATCTTTATCTAGTTAATTCCATTTGTGTTACTATGCTTCACTTCGTCAGTTCCTGTACTTCATCGAATAATAAGTACACTTTTAATTTAGTTTTGTAGTCAGCACGATTCTCTGAATTTATCTTGTTTAAATCCAATATGTATATAAAGACAGAGAATTTCATTTTTATCAGTAGGCCCTACATTTTATCTGGATTCAAAGAATATTCTTTTGACTCCGTCCGTGTATGTCAGAAACCAGTGTGCATAATGTAAGTTTGGCTGCAAGTGATTTTCGCTGAAAATTATCCCATACATTTATGCATTATTAATTTGGAAAAGACGTTTCTAGATTTTGTGAAATACTTTCGTGATGCTTTCATTTCATTTTTGTTAAATGTATTTTCCTCAAGTTTTTCCATCCACTATCCGCTTTATTATCTAGACACTTAATTTAGTCAATGTTGATTTTTCATCAACCTAAACCTAAGCAGGCAGACCAGTCATTTTTTCTTACAACAGACATGCAGATACATTCATCAACAATTCGAAAATTTTCACATGGTTCTTATCATCATCCCCACATAGCAAGAACTACAGAAAAATGACTGTAGAACTAAATTTTATATTTTATGTTTTGAGAATCCCAAGGAATAATCTTTTTTGTCCGATTATAACAATTTTTGCCACGCACTACCCCTATCGCATTTTACTACATTTTGACGACCTCTATAATGAATATTTGTAAAAGTTAATATTACTGATTTACAGTAAAAGTGCAATCATCTTTAGAAAATTCGGTCATTTCAGTAATTCCATATCTCCACGTACTAATTTTTAAATAGCTACTATATGTTATTCTGTGATAATTTTCTAATAGAGCGGAACTGTACTGTATCTTCTTCAGATATATTGGGATTGTACAAAACTTTTAATATCTAGGCAATTATCTTGTGATTTTACCTTACGTTTGAGTCTTAGATTCATAACTTGGGGTGAAGGTGATGAGATAGTATGCTCCTTGATCGTTGGTGTTTACTCGGTAATTTCAGTACAATTTAAACATCTTGTGTGGAGTATACAATTATCTGAAACTCTCCCTTCGTAAGCAAAATTTAGAAACCGAATAGTGAATTGAGATCTATTTATATCTAAGTTCCAAGAGATTACAATCTAACAGTGTGCGAAAACATTTGTAGTTCTTATAGTTTGATTAATAATAGTTCAGTAGTAATATTGAATCCACCTCTTTGGCTATGTTGACTGCAGCACTGATGGAGTCTAACGCTGATGCGGGGTTAAGCTAGGTTGAGTCCTGGTGACGGAAAAAAAAAAAAAATCGCAACCAGAACGTCACCGACAGGGTAGGGGAGGTGATGGTGCACAACACCTAATCACCAGATTGTGAACCAAAGTTCTGGGTTAAATCCCAAACCTCTCCGCAATGAGGGCGAACGAGACTGTTGATGGTGATTCGTCCATCAGATGGGGACGTTAAGCCTGGCTGCACGCTAGATTTCTTTTGGATGAGTAAGCCCAAATGTGCTACCACCGGGCTTCGCCTTCTCCTTTCTTTCATCTCTCACCCACAACACAAACAACAATGAACACGTGCTGGCTGACGCACTTCCACGGTGGGAGGCCCGAGAAGTTTTTATACAACACTGAACACATTTACGACAACACTTTCAAACACTCACACTGGGGAAGAAAACGGATATCGCATCAGTTCAGTCCCAAACGTTGCAATAGAGGGGTAAATCCCGATGGTAACTGGCGTTCGCTCGGACACGAACAAGAAGTAACGCTAATTTTACTATATTTCATTGTCTTCCGAAACTCATTAAAGTGGGGGTAGACGATGCTGCAATCACTTGTTTTGTTTTAGTTCTTGAAAAAATATGATTTTCATTAGAAAGTCCTTTGTGGCTTTTCACGGTAGCTCAGTGTGATTATGAAATGGCAGAACGTATATGGAATTCCGATAAACCTAAGAGTTTTTATTTGAAGGAGTTCATTTTCAGATGAATGTATGCCTTAAGCGTCCGGAGAATCGAGTTGATAACACAATCTACACTTTATTGATGAGTTCGTGAATACGCCTCCGAGAATTCTAAACAGTCACCCTTTATAGTCTGGCCAGTGATGACCTTCGCCTTTTAATTACCTACAGCCAACACAGAGTAAACAATCAAGTAGGAACTCGACATTTTTAGACTTTAATCTGCATCCAAACGGTGCGAACTCTAGTAAACCCTGTAATAGCAAAATTTAGCACCAACTCTATCATCTAAGTCCCAAATCAGGGTACACAATTCAGTAATAGTCTTGTGTAGTTCGCGAACGAACTAGTTGGGAAGAGTGCTCCCACAGACAAACTACGCGAACTAGTTCCCAGAACCGTCGCCCCTTAGCTCGTTCGATCCGACTTTACCACCGACAGCGCGGCGCCACCCTAGCCACATGAGCTTCTCACCGCTAAGTCAAGACTGTCAAGTTTTGGCGCGACGTGACAAGTGATGGTTTGTAATAATAATACACTGCTACATTAGCTAGATTGTTAAATAATCGTCTATTTTCAGTTAAAAACGTGCTACGAGCCTATAAACTATAATGTTACAAAACATCGTGTTAGATGAAATTATTTTATCACAATGTAAAATGACTATCAAAATATTATGTGACTTATACAATACGATGATATGAAGTTTGATTAAGGGTTAATATGTTTTTTTTTACCTTATTTATTACGATGTCATCAAAAAGAAAACTTAGTTCCCTGTGGACAAATTTCACTGAAGACACAGATATATATACAAAAAAAAACTATTTCAGGAGGCTCAAGCGGAAATTTAACCCGGAATATGAAAACACAACACGCTTTTATTCCATTAACAATTAACAGTCATCTACCTATAGCCACAATTACCATTCCAAACAAAAGAGCGCGGGCAATAACGGTAGCAAAGCAGCTAACGATCTGCCTTTCTAGAATTATAGATGGGAGCTAACCAACTAAAACAGCGACCTAGTTCGCTAAGGAGCTGCGAACTAAACTGAACGTTCCCAGTCGCGAACTATTATGCAAGGCAATGGCGATCCCTTAAAAAAAACTGCGACCTTGTTTATTCCTAGGGGCTCGCGTACCACACTCTGATAAACCCTGCTTGAGCATTTAATATATATGAGTAAGTGTCGTAAGTCATACGATAATATTCATAAAACTTCAGTGGTTTATTGTTTAATTCTTCAAAAATTTAAAAACATTCACTCAAATGGTGATTCAAGAATATTTTATTAACCCAGAATTGCCTTTTTCTCTTTTCAAATGGAAAGAGTTTCAAAAACGGGTTTTCAGCAAAATAAAATTCTTCGTCAATATCCATATTCTTAAATTTTCACCAGTCGAGTCTGATCTTCTGATAAATTTTGCTAGACAGCTAAATACAACCGCTTTGAATCGCGTGAAAACTGAAATAAGCCACTTCTTCTGCGACTTCGTTCATTGGAATACGCTTGTACTGTAACCACTTCAACGCGCGAAGGTTAGTTCGCACGAATTCGCTTGCAGTCTATCCGTAGCCTTAGACTTGCGCATAATAGTTCACGAACCAAAAGAGCGACCCAGTTTGCGAAGGGACTGAGAACTAAACTGAGCGCTCCCAGTAGCGAACTATTATGTACTCAGTAGACAAAGGACTAAGAATTTGTTAAGCTGAGTGGGGATGACATTACTTCACGTGAAGGTGGGATGTCGCCATTTTGGGTTAGGCATATTTTTAGCGCTTTCCTGCTCGTCGTCGCTGAGGTCATCATAGTCAGGAGGGAATGCGAGGAGGGAACAGAAGAAACGGGAAAGAACTAGGCCATGGCGTTTTGAAGGAACCGTCCCGGCATTCGCCTGAATTTTTTTTAATTTTTTTTTTCGCTTACTGCTTTACGTCTCGTCGACGTCGACGTCGAGGTCTTTAGATGCGGGAAAGGATGTGGCGGGGAGCCAGGAACGGAAAGGAACTCGGCATGGCCTTTTAAAGTAGGGATCCGGGAATTCGCCTGGAGCGAGTTGGGGGAACCATGGAAAACCCAAATGTGGATGCCCGTCCTCCCGAATGCGAGACCAGAATGTTAAGGGTTCGTCCATAAACTACGTGACTCGGTCTAGGGGAGGGAGGGGCGATTGGCTAGAAGGCTACGCTGCGCTACGTGGGGGGGAGGGGGGGGGTTCGGAACTAGACCACGTAGCTTATCATTCGTATTATTTTTCACATTTAAACTAAGGTACAGAACACAAAACAGCAGGTGAATATTTATTTCCTTCATTTAATTATCTCCGAATGTAATTTACAATGGTCTGACAAGAGAATACTGTAAAAAATGTCTTCTGGAATAAAAAGGGAAAAAAGCTACGTGCTACGTGGTGGGGGGCGGGGAGGGGGGCTACGCAGGAGACCAAAATGGAGCTACGTTGTTTATGGACGCTCCCTAACCACACGCCCACCACGCTCGGTATTCGCCTGCAGTGATTTCGGGAAACCATAGATGGCTGAACCAGGAATCGTGTCCACGTCCTCCCGATAGTTAATCGCTCATCCAACAGGCTCGGTACGTTTCGTTTAGCCCTATCTGGAAAATTTCGAGTGGTGTAACTTCTGACTCGATGAAGCTACGAAACTCGTTGTAGCCTCAGTCTAGAGGACTCCGCGAGATCTACTTATTTCGTTTATAAATCATTAGTGTCAAATGATCACTGTGAAGTTATATGTAGCTGAAAATAAACAATTTCAACATAATATAGGTCAGCACCCGTCTGAACGTCTAGTTATAATGCACGAATTGTCCACTACTAGAAGGATAGTGTGATCTACAACTCAGCGATAACCGTGAACCCCAACTGAGGAGCTAAGCGGTGTCGGATACGCAAGAGAATCTCTGCACCGAGCCTGATGGTTAAGTGGTAGCGGTCGGGCATACAATTTTGGAGGACGCGGGTCTGGCCATCCGGATTTTGGTTTTCCCTGGTTTCACTACATCTCTCCAGGTGAATGCGCGGATGGTTACAACGAAAGGTTATTGTCGAATTACTTTTCCTTTCCTTGTCCGCATATTATCTAATGACTTCGACGTCGACGAGGCGTGAGCTGTAAGCAAAACAAAAACAAAAAAGCTGCCTCTCTGGTGGCGTCTTAACGGGTTAACGTCAGTACGAGTACATGTGGCAACACTGCAGGAGTCGATGATGTAACAAAACTTTCCATGGGGGAGCGATAAAGAAATTCCCGGTATCGACTAGTAACAGTCCTCGCGTTTGCTCCTAAGTCGTTGATGACTCACTCAGTGGCATAGAATTTGATAGAAAGAATTCAGTCAAGACGGTAACACAGGAATCAATACTTCAACAAGGATTTCCACAAGAATGACTTTGACTAGGTTGGCCACCTGTGAGAATGACTAATTTTTGTGCGTTTGACTTTGATCGAAAAAAAAAGGATTTTCAATCGCCAGGGCAGCTACTACACAATCTGCAGAACACTAGTACCTGTATACCAGGTCAAAGTCAACTATCACATCTGTCTCAAAGACCACCCTGCCGTCGAATTTATGGTGGTTGACGTGACTGTAGAGGAAGAAGTAAAATTCATATTTGGAACTGTTCACATACATCCCAGACCGCCACAGAAACCAATTTTACCCGTATTGTTGCGCTACTGTCTACAGCACATAGCCCAACAAAACATCTGTTCATTTAAGATACAAATCTTTGTATCTCATCCCTTGTTAAAGACAAATTTACGTAAAAACTGGCGGACGCATACTGATACAATAAGCACTACAGTTTTTTTTGTTTGTTTTTTATTTTATTTTATTTGCTTTTTCTCCGAAAGCATTTGTATAGTAACAGTTTGCGTAGGATTTCTAACACTCATTTGACAAAGCGCTAACAATACAGCCAGCACTTGAATTAAAACTACTTCACATAGTTTTAACAATAAAATTTATTAGTCTTTGACAACAGTACGTTTTGATATGATTGACGGCTCAACGAATTTTTAACGAAATATGTAAAGTGTATGGCAGTTTGAATATTGGGTCCAGTGTCTTCTCCACCCCCACCCCACCACATCGTACATTTTCTATCTCAATTACGCTTAATATGACTCATCGAAATCTTAATTTTTAATTGATGTAAATGATTTCAGAGGGAATAATGGCTAGACTTATTGTTGCCAAACTTAATAATTTGCTTCTGGTATTCGATAAGGGTTTAGTTAGTTCGATCCCCGGTAATAGATAAAAGTTCATCATTCGAGGCCTGGCCAACAGGGTACGAGAGGCTGTGGTACAAGGTTCATCATCACCACATTGCCTCTCAAAGTTATGTGTTAAATCTTAAACATTTTCTAGTACGGACTGTTGACTGTGATCTGTCCTTCGGATTGTGGCTTTAAACTTGGCGGCCCCTTGATGTCTTTAGGAAGAGGAGGCCTGAAAAGTCGCCACTGGGTTTCATTCTCTCCCTTCTATTATCTTTCATGTACAACATGCTGCACTGAACACGTAATATGGCATTTCTGTGATTCGCACATGCAATAACATTACTCATACTGGCGACTGCGAAGGAGAATTAACCCTACATAGTGGACGCCCACAACCGGTCGTTGGATATGTAACGCACTTTGATTTGTGGTATAAATAGTTGTAATCGATGTTTATGTATGATTGTTTTTCCAGTTTTCTATTAGCTATTTGTTATATTGAGTTCTGAAATTAAGTTTTAATGGAAATTAGTTATTACCTAAAAACCTAACTTAATCCCTAACCCGAAGGAGGCATACTAAGCAGTTGTACCAGAGGTAGGACGGCCAGTTCCTTTCCTTTGTGACCTACAGTTTAACGTGGAATCCAAACCACGGAGCGACCTGGCAGAGATCCTAGGATCAAACACAACTCTTAAAATTCCAGCCCCCAGCGGGATTCGAACCCGGCAGCGAAGCCACAATTTTTGAAGTGAAAACTTCTATATGCGCGCTAGGACGGGGGTAAATCTATGAGATCACGACTTCCCGTCACCGTGTTGCACGTATGATATGCGCGTTGGAGTCTTATCAGTTCGCGTCATCAACATGCTGTAATAGCATTATATCTGTAGCTACAAATATGACGTGTTGCGCTTGGACAGCAGATTATTCTTGTATCTAACATATAAAAATGAATGTTTGAAAAAAAAGCAATGTTCTTCATACAAGCAGATAGTTTTTATCCGATATTGATGGAATTTTGCCTACGTATATTTTAAAACAAATATAAAGATACTGTTTACGTTTGATTTACAAAAACCTAAACCCTCTCCTCCATCTCCTCCCCCATTTTTCTCTTTAATTTCTGTCAAGGTTGTTCAAATAAACCCACAGTTTTTATCTGCTTTTGATAGTAGTTCACACATATACTTAAAAAAAAAAGGCGGTCTGATAATACTTCCGAATATTTTCCTCTCTGGTCGCGTATTCAAATCCCTTGGTGAGCAGGAATTTTTAGGAGTTGTATTTACGAGGCGTATTCCAAAAGTAAGGTCCGGGGTACAAGATGTCACAGATGATAGGCCAGAATGACGTTTCCCACCTGCAGCGCCATCTACCAACTCCTGGTAAATATGCAGTATTGTTGGCGTGCCGCAGTAGCCGTATATCTATTGTTGAGAGCAGTTCGAAATGGCCGCGACAATCGTAGCTCCCGCCAGTTGTGAAGTGCGCGGTGTGATTAGATTTTTGTTGGCAAAAGGATCGTCAGCTGCGGACATCCATCGCGAATTGTGTGTAGTGTATGGACCAAACATATAATATAATTAATAATAATATAATTAAGATAATTATATGAGCTACGCCGGGACGTTCAGTGGTTCTGATTCCACATTAAACTGTAGGCCCCTGAGGAAAGGAAATAGCTTTTCTGCCTCTGAAGAAATAGCTTGGTACATCTCCTTTGGGGAAGATTCGACCCACCATCGGGTTGTGGACTAAGATGGACTTTTAATTTTTGCAGCGAAACCTTCTATAAGCGCACTGGTTGATTTTTGTATGAGTAAAATCTTATGAGTTGGCGTCATCGACATGCTAATGTTTATATCTGTTGTGGCCTCCTCTGGAAGGTCCCCGATTTGAATCCCTGTCTCGCCGCGGATTTTTATGGACTCTTAACCCAACCCTCACCTCTGCCACAGCTTGCTGTGTACTGTGAAGTACTCCAGAACGCTTCCATGGTTCGGGTACCACATTAAACTGTAGGTACCCTGTATCTGGTAGCAGTATCGGGTTAGGCTAAGGCGGCTAAGACAGAGGCGGAATGCGCATCCAATAGAAACCCAGCCATAAGGTCATTACGAGCACACGGAATTATTATTATTATTATTTAGTATATCTATAACAATAAGTATGACGTGTTGCGCGTATGATATTCATAGTTTTAAGTTTCACTCCTGTCGGCAGTCCCCAGTGAATGCAATATTTTTTTAATGCAAGCGCCTTAACCACTGAGCTACCAGACCGCTCAGTTATTAGTTAAGGGTGTTTAATTCCTTTATAATTAATTCGTATCATTCTTGGTGTCTGCAAAGAGACTGGAAGTAGACACTCAGACTTCGAAAAGTTTACGCTTCATGTTTGACCAATCATTTCAAATTAATTCACGTTCACAAATGAAAGGAAACTTTATTTAAACAATAGAGACAATTAACAAATGAGATATCGTTTATTACAACTCTTGAGCTTTAATTTTCAGAAAAAAGTTTCCCCTTTCTGAATATCGTTCATTTCGTGATATCGCAAATATCTGTCCCTTTCAGCACCGCATTCAATAATCCTTCAGCAAAATCTATCATCTCACCTTCCTTTCACCTTCATTTATCTCCCTCCACTTCTTCTCCAGAAACAATATCCACACTTTCGTTAGAACGACCAGAGAGCCTCTTCTATTTCCGTGTAACCAACGTTATTCCTTGCGTCTTCTCCATTAACATCGCACACTTATTCAGTTAATACGATGCAGCAGAAATGACTAAGAAATTTGGAACAAACATTAAAAAATAGCAAATAGATGGGTATATTCGTTACCTAACAAGGTGACTGGTCAATTGCTAGAATGCAGTAGATCTTAATTCCAATATAGGTTACCATTCTGAACAAAATCATTACGCGGAACACATTTCCCTAAAGAATAAAAAACAACTTTTATGCTTATCCACATTAGTTGTTGTACTTATTCTGATGTTTTTGTTGCAGGATCTGTTCTCTGCGTACTTTTGACGGTGTCGGATTATTATGAAATAATGGTGCTACTAATTATCATCTGTATGATAATCTTGGCATGGTTGAATTCCGATGAAACTGAAGAAGAAGATTGGAGACAAGATTAGATTACAAAAGTGCATCTGGAAATAATATATAAGGTAATATCGAACAATTTTGGTCGTATAACTGATTGTTTCAAATGATTTGCAATTTTTAATAATAGTCATCAATACTGCTTCTGTAAGCAACGTTGCTGAAATAAATGTACGATTTAAATAGACGGCACTTCTTTACAAAAAGTATGGGATAAGTCTACACTGCTGCCAATTTTTTTTTATTGTTTGGAAGTAAAATTTAAAAAATTATATTGCAGATCTTGAACCAAGCCCGCACCAGAGCCAAACATCTGCGGCGAAAGATATGATCTACAATCTGCGCTGAATTTATTCACTGCTCGTAGCGTGATGCTCCACATCTAGCCTATGGAATAATACGCCTGCTAATTATTTCACAAGATTAATTATTTCAAAAAGTTCCTGTTTTAATACTTGTCCCCATTTTTCAGCGAAGTACCAGCTTTAATTTCACTTTTTAATAGCAAAATTAGGTTCACAATGTTTGAAATTGTGGAATTATTTTCATATGCCTTTATGTTTATTTTCAAACCTACGTCTTTGTTCTTATAAAATAATCCAGCTGTAAATTTGTTAGTATTCGTCTTCTTTATAGCAAAACTTAAATTCTAACACACATGCCACTAATATGTAGTGCTGAAATATTGTTTTCCTGTTTATTTGCATTGTTATTTTAAAAACATGTAATTTTAAATAAAATTACTTTTTATTAGTTTATTGAACAATAACTTAATTGAGGGTGAGTGTCAATTTGCAGCAAAGAAAATCCGTTTGACATTCACATTTGTAAAGCTTGAAAAGCAAGAATCTTATTTACACAGCTCATGAAATCGTATAAAGATTTGTAAAATAATCATTTGTTTTTTTTTTACATCACGCTATGTTTGTGAATAAAGATTGAAAATTCTTACGATAATATTATTTTATAATTGAACCCGAACGTTTCACCATTCACCGTCAAATTCGTTGCATATTTTCGACAAATCATTTACTTCCAAAAGTGACTTCTTGTGGAAAAATTAATTTTTATTCATTTATTGAGTTTCTGCCATGGATACATTTTATTCAATCAGTTGATGTGAAGAGAAAATTATTTTGAAAGAAAGAGTAATCTTTTTAACAATATCGTTTTTGCTTTAAAGCATAAAGAGTTTTAAGCTTCTGTCCCACCTTCAGATGATAAGAAGAATTTTTCCATATTAACAGCAGGATGCCGAGCGACGATTTTCATTATTTCTAGATTTTTTCAAGATTTTTATTTACCCTGTTAAAAGAGTTCAAATTTTTTATTTATTTATTACCTGAATACACGCTGTCTTCAGTGTTTGTATACAGTCACAAGCAGGAAACATACGTTTAGAGCAGTGTTTCCCAACCTTTTTTGGGTCATGTCCCACTTTCAACATTTTTTTGCCCCCCATACATAATTTTTAATACAAAATTATTTGTTATTAAAGAAACTGATATAGGATGGTTTTTTGAAAGAAAACACTTTAATATTATCATAAAACACAGTAAGTAAAATTAAAAAACATATAATGAAATACTAAATTTCAAATTCAAAAGATTTATAATCAACATTTATTATGACAATTTAGTGTGATCCTTTTAAGAATTTGCTTTTTTGCTATATTTTGTAACCATATCTGGCATTGCGTTTAAATAACCCAAAGAGAAAGCGGTAAAGTCGTATCAAGTCAATTTCTAAATTGCCCCCCTAAAAAAAACAAATTGCCCCCCTGTGGGGCGTGGGCCCCACGTTGGGAAACACTGGTTTAGAGTGTCGACTCTGTGTGAGTGAAGATGTGTGCTGTATCACTAAATTTCTGAGGTCAGAAACCAATGCTGGTGGGTGAGCCTTAACGCTCGGGCCTGGGTTGTATATATCAAAACTTTCAGTGTATACATAAGCTCTTTCATTATTAAAATGTAGCCAGGTATGTGCTGTGTTAGGTATCAGCTCCGTCTTATTTAAAATGAATGAACACACCAGAATCATGTTTTGATCCAGGTAAGTGTTATGTTAACGCTGACAGAATTGCAGGAATCAATAAGAAGCAATGCAACGATACCATATTCGTAATGATCTACGCTGAATGACGAAAGTGGCATATAGTTCGCGAGGAAACTAATACTAAAATGCAACGATCTAAGATATTTTTAGCCTTTTTCTGAAAAAATGAGCAAATAGATGAATAAGAGATTTATGGGAACATCATGTACAAGATGGATAGAGCAAGTAAAATATTTCGCATGTTTTATTCACCAGTGTTAAGCCAGAAACGACTGATGATTTTGTCATTGTTGATTGCTGTTTACACAATTTTCTTAGAAATCCATTCCTACTCAAAAATAACAATCCTCATTAAGAAATAAACAGAAATGAACCACTACCAATATCTTGGACTGTTAGCAAGGGTTGGGGATTATGCATATACTGATAGGTTTCTGTGAGAGTCTCATACACCTAAGTAGGTTCAGGATTAACACCCTGGCAAGGTTACACAGTTGTCTTTGCAACTTCCTAACTATATACTGTATTATAAGAAATGTGTATTTGTATTACTAAAAAATTCTCACTTGTATATATGAGTTTATAATATTAACTTCGCGTATCCATTATTAATTTGTATGAAATAATCAAATAGCTATGGAAATGATTAGTATTGTGAATAATAACTATAATAAGGATGAAACAGATGAGACAAAATAACATATTTTATGAACGAGCCCACAAAAAACAGAATTCGACTGGTGCAAAATTTGATTTCTGTTTGAAGCCTTCCTCATGGCTAACTAAAAATTAAGTCTCTATACAAATAAAAAATTTCAATTACTATGGAAATAAAAATAATAAGAATAGTGGAAATTGTAAAATATTTTCCGTTTTATTCAATCCACTATAATTAGTAATACGATATAACTGCTGAATAAAATTGTAATTAACATTAACCACATGAAATATTGTAATTCGATGACGCGAAGTAACATGTACATTTTGAATGCTTCTATAGTAATAAATAAATTATAATAAATGGCTCAAAGGTAATGAACCATGTTAATAATCTTAGGGAAGATTATATTGCACTTTTTATTTGACCCCTTGACGATTTCAGCTACTTCTCTACAAAGATTGTCCATCACAGATTGGTTTTTGTACAGTGGTGAAGAAATTCCGTAAATGAAAGTAAATTTAGACACGATTTCCACCAAATCTTCATCCTCCTCCGACACATTTCCACTATTCTGCTACGGCTGCTCTAGGACCAGATACAGCAGAACGCCTCTTGCGGCTGTTTGTGCGAATGCAGGTCGCTGATGAGTCGCATGTAGCGTGCCCATTACATCGCAGCAGTCCACAGCGTATGACGCGTCAGACGCTGGTTCACTCTAGTCTGAGTTATGAAAAGAGGTGCTAAGCTCAATTATTTTTTGAACACTTTTGTTCAATTACATCAGCCACAACTAGAACGTAGGTTGAAATGATCGATTTTGCTACCGGTGTTAAAGACTTTTTTTTTTTAAATAATAAATATGTATCTCCTTTTTTATATCTGTTGTCGTCGAAAGGGCGAGTAAAGAAAGCAGACAGTGAGTGGTTTTACTTAGAGAGTAAAAGAAAAGAAGACTAGTATAGTACTAGAACAGACTGTCTGCCAGGCTCACATAAAAATCGAGGAGGTGCGACGCAGGACTTCTTGGTTCATCGTTCCTCCGCTTTGTGGCGTCCGGTTGCGCTCACATGTGGGTGTACTTCAGTGTTACCAATTTAGCCACTTTGTTGCTAAAAGTGACGACTTTTGCTTGTCTTAGCGACCAAAAAAATGTTTTGACGACAAAAATGGTTTAGCGATTTATCTGGAGACTTTTGGAGTAGAAGAGTAAACAGTTCTAGAGCCAATAACTGATACATTTTCTGTCAACTCGACACAAACCACAGGCATTAACATTCCAAGAAAATTATTACATCCAAAAAGCACTAGTAGTAGGAAAGCAGATCATAAATGATTATACAAACTTGACTAATCAACACTATATGCCATATTAAAAAAGAAATAAATCTTCACAAAAAGACAACCATTTCAAATCCCCGCCTACCATCAAAGATAACACAAAGTAGACTGTAAAAACCAAGGACCCCTAACCCCAATGAAACCTGAAACATAAACAAACACACACTCTATGGACCTGTGAAAAACATGGCGTGGTGTTTACTCTCTCATGTTTTGAAAACGGTAGTGACAGTAAATAATAGTGTTAATGTGAAATTTGGTCGATGCAGTGTAGTGCTTTATACCTTCAGAAGACCCTACAAAACCTGCACAGAGAAGCTAACCCTGATCATGAGAAAAAAGTAAAAAAGTAACATTTAAGTAAATTTAATTTCACCTCAACTTTAATTTTTTTAAAACCAAATGAAACTAACTAAATGAATAAATACCAAACAGATGTCACTGATGATGCTCTTGAAATAGAGCGAAACGCGTACGACACCATAATAAAAGACAATTCAATAGCATTGGCGTGTTATTCACCTTTATAAAAAAAATTGATACCTTATTATCGTCGATAACTCATAGATCTATACTTGAAATTTTCAATTTTTTAACTTAAATTTTTTTCGAGTTGACAAAAAACATACGTAATATTAAGTAATAATGAAATTTATTTCTGTCCAACTACATCTTACTTTTCGAAGTGCTAACTTGTAATTGAATTATTTCTACCAGTAGTAACAAAAGAGTAATGTGGTTAGGGATTCGCCGAACTTTTTGTACACTGAACAATCGGCTACTGGTGGAATTAATTTTAGCGACTTTCTAGCGACTTTTGATCTTGAGTACAGCGACTCGAATTTCTAGGAGTTGGCAACACAGGTGTCACAATAAATATGGGAAGTAATGGTTTTGAATATTTACAACAGAACAAAAGAATTTAAAGGGAAGAAGATGCTGCTTATAATACAGGTGCAACATAGTGCTTCAGCACACTTAATTGTCCATTATATTTCAAAAACATGCACAAAAGATTGCTATACTACAGAGGTTTTTGAGATGCATGTAACTGTTAGGTAAGGATCTCTGAAGAAAGAACAGAATATAGAATGATACATTAGGACAGTCTCGTGAGTAGAATTCGAAAACATAATTTTATTTCAATTTTATATTATTAAAAATGTTTTGGTTGACAGAGCAAGGTGCAAACAAATATTGCGTTACGGTAGTTATAATCATTGGCCTAAAAACTATTATTTTACTAAATGTCTAGGTAAGTACTACAGCTGATTGAATGAAGTGAAAAATAAGTGAATTTACTTTGAAAAATAACAACTACGCACAACAAGGAACGAAAGAGCACTGAAGCGTCAACAAATATTTTAAAATGTTTTGTTGTTAGTTAAATTCTTTGAAACTGAATAGGAAGAATGTCGTTGAGATCGCCAGGCGAGATTTGTGGAAAGGGACACCTCTTACTGGTTATTGTGTTCAAATGGCTTGAGAACAATCTGTTATTCGGCTGCTATATAATAATGGATTAAATGACTTCTGATAAGAAGTGCTATATGTATGCATAGCTTATTCACTTGAACAATGTTTATTAATTCTACTAATTTCTATATCTGGATTTACTGCTTATGTTACAGCACTTTTATTTTTCATATTTTGTTTACAGCTTTGCTACTGCGAAACAATGTTATGAAACACTTCACAAGTCGGTGAAGATAAGAATATTTATTCTACCTTTTATGCACTTCAATGGTTGCACTATCGCCCCAAATTGTGCTTAAACTGTAAATATTACTCTAGTTACCCGAAATATTTTAAGCTGAGCGCTATTGGGGAAGGGAATGCATCTGAGACTCTTCGACTGTTTTGTGAAAATAAGAATGTAACTAGACCATCTCTGTTACGCTCTACCACTATCGATAGACTGAAGAAATTTCATCAGAAGTTCGGCAGCTCATACAGGTGGTTCTAACAACTTTTTTTAGACACTGAAACAAAGTGCGGTTTTTCGCTTTCCCAGTAACTGCCAGGTCCGCATAAAGAGCAAAGAGGTATGTCGCAGTGTCACGTTTCCCCTGCTATATGCGGCGTTTCTTCAGCACTAAAAAAATCACTTGTACGCACTTATATTCCAGAGAAAAAAAGCCTGAAAATTTAATGAAAACGCAAAGCGTAACAGAATAGTTATCTTATTACATGTTTTACAATAGACTAGTCGAAATTTCTCAAAAAAGATAATGTTGAAAATAGTTTCCATCGCATTTTATACCCGATTGGGTGGGGCATCCGGCAATTGGAACGTTAGGCACATCGGATTTGAATCAGTTTAATTTTCACTATGATTTAGAAACATGCAGTTTTACTTATAGAAGAACACAACTCTCGTACGTCGTTGACATGGCCAGGCGAGATTCATGGAAAAGAACATTTGGTCTGCGCATGTCTTTTCATCAGCTTAGAGAGAACCAAATGTGTTATGACTTAAATTTTCAAAATGCGTCATGCTTGGCGCGAGAAGCCATATTGGTTTTTCTGAGTAAGGGCGGGGGGGGGGGGGGGGGGGAAGGGCAATCTTTTAACAAACTGCAGTATGAGTGACAGATACTTTTTTTCAGAATCGGATATTTAGAAAAAACTATTAATAATTCAGTTTCAATGTGTAAATAGTCTTTATGTTCCAATGAATGAGCACTACATCGTTACCAATTCCTATTATAGTATACACTTATTTATTGATAACTTTTCAAAAGTATATTTATTCAATGTATGGAAGCTTATCACACCGAAAGCACCATGCGTGATGGGTGATCGGTAATGCTCTGGCCTCGTATTCAGGACGACGAGGGTTCGAATCCCCGTCAGGCCATCCAGATTTGGGTTTTCCATGGTTTTCCCAAATCAATCCAGGAAAATGGTTCCTCAAAAGGAAATGGCCGAATTCCTTCCCGTTCCTTGATCCCAGTCCTTTCCCGCCTCTAATGACCTTGATGTCGACAATAACCAAAAAAGAGAAAGAAATAAAAAAAATCGTAAATATTTTATTCTGAGCAACCAATAATGACTAAAGGAAGACGATATAACTTCCAATATGGAAATGAACTCGTAAGCAGCAGTACGGCGTATATACTGTATATAAAGATGAATATATGTATGTTTGTTTGTTTGTTCTTAATACAAATCCGAATGTTTCATCCGATCTCGATGAAACATTCCACACTTATCCTTTGAAACAAGGAGAAAAATACTGTATACATTTGGTTGAAAAATTATCTGTATAAATAATACATGTTGTCTTATAATTTCGAAAAATTACTGAACGGCGATAGACAGACGCATTGGATATGGAGGTCTCTGTACTGCTCTTCCGTGTAGCGGTCAGTTAGCTCAGTGGTTAAAGTACTTGCTTACTAATGTTTGGTTCGTGATCTCCGGTTCAAATCTCCGAGGAGGCTAAGATTTTTAAAAATTGTTTTTGATAGTAAGAGTCACGCCTGGGCCGTCAGTTATTCGAATTGAATGTTAAACTGTAGATATCACTAAGTTAGGGGTGCAATGCGAGGCAAATCGTAGGTAGTCTCGCAATGCTGTAGGTGTACAGTTTTTTAAGTTATATTAACCCCTCAGGGGTGATTCGCAGTCAGTTTGTGTGTGATCTGCAGTAGTAATACTATAAATGCGGAAGTAAGTTTCTGTCTTTTGTTACGTTTTGACAACTAAATGCCTATACCGATATTGACGGAATTTGACAAGAAAATCTGTAGGGAGGGCGCAGAACATTTTTTTCGGTATGAGTAACAGTTGTAGTCACGAAATTTTGAGAACTTATCGAATGGTGACAGAGCGACGGATGTGTGTGTTAGTCTGTAATGTTACGTCACTTGCGCAATGCTTCCCGCGCATTATGTTAGTGTATAATTTGTTAATAAATTTCGTTTAGACAAAAAACATATTATTTAGTATAGATGTCGATTTTCTCTGTCCTATTACTTTGTGTCTGCTTAAATGTTACTGGCACCAATTTATTTTGCCTTCTTTTTTGACATGCCTTGCGGGCGTAAACTGGCCCAAGTTGTAGCTCTAGCAGAGCACGAGCAGCTGAAGTTATTAGAACCCAAGAATCGGGTGCTCATGCTGAAGAAAGAAGAAAAGACCAAGCTGAAATAAAGCTGCCCTTAGTTAACACCTTCACCCCCCCCCCCCCCACATCCCCTCACCTTCGTTTGTTTTTCTGTTTTTAAATATGTTGGAAATTGATTCTCTTCAAGAGACAGGTTCGATGATAGAATGATGTAGTGATGGCTTTCCGGTCATGTTATGCCCACTCGGTGTTCTTTGTGACCAATCCCTCGCTACCAACAACTTTCTATATTCAATTCTGGCAAAGAAATTTTTAATCCACGCGTACGAAGTCGCGGGTATCAGCTAGTTGGATTAAAATATTCTCCATTATTCGTATGAGGACCAACCTGATGACTCCCAAGTAAGGTGTTTCACTGAGAATCGGAAATTCCCGTTTTAGAATCCTTTTCTTGATTGGGATTTTCAAAGGTCCTTGCGTCGCCGGTCTGGCAAAACCTGCTACGTGCAGGTGAAGTACGCTAAAGCGCTTCGGTGATTCGAATTCCACGTAAAACCAAACACTTTCCGATAAGTCAGACGGGTATGATTTCGGACCCATGTTTAAGGGAAACCTCGATGAGATCTTGTCAACACCAAATATTTATTAAAAGGGTTTATCTGATGTCATAACAATGATTTAGAATATTTTTTAAATTAGTCTTATCAGAGGATATGTTTTTTTTTCCAGAATCACCAGTACTCATATTTGTCTCTCGATTATTTTCTCCTCCTTGCAAAGGGCCTGACATAGAGGTTCCATATTCTGTGAAGAAGAACCCAGCTTGATAATACTTGTTCTGTATTGTAGTATTAGGCGATTGATAAAGACTTTAATGAGGAAAACTAAAATACATTAGAGAGATAGGTACGGTCCGTGGCAGGTCCAGCTTGGCAGGCAGCGAGTCTAGCCTCTGAAAGAACAGCCAGGAAGGACTTTCGGATGGGAGACATTAAATGGCAGACAGTAAGAGCCATTTATAACCACTCCCATTGGATATCGGTCTTTCCGAAGTATGGGAAATTTGAAACAACGTTTTGGGTGTCTAAAATGAAACCTCGTTTCGGCCATAAAATTTTTTTCTTTGATACCAGATATCAACACTTCTAACACTGGAATAGTTTGTTAAGCAGTACTTGGCAGACATATTTCTAGTTCCCTCGGCTCTAAAATATCCTACCGCTACAGCCAATCTTTAAAATTGTGACGCTTTTAATTTAGGGTTAGCGATTGTAATTGTTTTACCAAAAATTATTTGTCTTAGTGTGAAGAAAGTGTGGCATATTTGTGAGAGGGCCAGTTTCGTCCAAACAATCGAGTTGCTATGACAATATGGGTTTCTAAAGTTTTATGTATCGCTTCACTTTCTTTACCTCCAGGGTCTCTCGACTGAAGTAATGCAATACTCTTTCTCTCTCTGTCTTGAGTGGACTGGAAGACCATATGGGAGAACGTACAGAACAAATTACTGCGCTCAAATGTTCGGGCAGTATGGTACAGAGTAGCAAATAGAGCAATAAACACAAACAGCAAGCTGTATAAAATCCACCTCTCTGCCTTACCGCTGTGCGTAAAATGTAACTTACAGGATACGATAGAACATCGACTTCTGTGCTGTGAAGAACCAAAAATTTGGAATTGGACGAGGGAAAATCTAGCTTCAATAAACAGATCAGCGCCAAACATGTACACATCCGATAGCATCTTGGTACCAGATCAGAGGCAATTTCCACCATGTAATAGAAACGCCCATGTTTGGCTTATAGGAAATTTTACTTATTACATTGTAACAAAACGAGGAAGGGCAAAACTGGAAGACTGCTGGCATTACCTAATAGTAGAACATAATAGAACACTGAGACTAAACACGTATAAGGACAATTTTGCTAGATTCCTGCAGGTAATAATGCCATATTGACAACCAACTTGATTAAAAAAAGAAAAAACTGTTCTTGTAAAATAAAAAAAGTGTTAGAATGTACGCTGGACTACAGCAGGCAATATTCAGCAGATATGTGCACTTCATCCAGCAGCCAAGAAAGGAACTGAGCCGAGAGCTTGAACGGTTCCGGGAATCAGTGAACCTGAGCTACAGTAAGACTCAAATGTTCAAAGTTTATCAAGTAACATACATTAATGTAAATATGTAATATTTATTCTCTCAATAAAGATAAAAAAGTGAAAAAAAACATATCCCTTATACAACAAACGTCCTCATTTCTATCTGCTTCGTCCTCGCTGCATGTTTGTCTTCCTGTACAGCTTTTTTCCTTAAATGGTCCCTTCCACCAGGAAATTAAAAAAAAAACCCACATGTATTAAAATGTGACCGACCATTCACACAAATTGCTTTCCTAATGAATCATTTCCAAAAAAACATTTATTTCGTACTCTAGCTGTGCACTTACTTAACTTTCAGTATCCGATTGCGTTACTTTCAAGATTGAAGAAGGAAGGTATTTTTCGTTTGCTTCAGTCTGTTCAGGAGAGATATATTGGATTTAATGAGCAAAAGGGACAGAACATACTCGCCTAATTAAAAATTCTGCCATACGTTTGAGCTAACACACATCCTATTAGAAACAAAGTTTCCCCCCCCCCCTCAGTCGTACCGACAACGTTGCGGAGACTCTGCGACTCGTTCTCGATTGATCCTATCAGGCTTACATAACGGGTAAGGTGGTGTGACGCTGGACGGGATGTCTTTAGTTCGTAAATCCGCCGCTCACGTGTCACGTCGCCCCAAGTGTTTCCTACAGCGGTTGGCACGACTCAAAACCATTCAAAAGAACACATTTCTAGAACCTTTTTCATTTCATACTTATCGGGGCCTCAATTTTCACCATCCTTCTTTTGAACCACATTTAAATGTTTTCAATTTTTTTCTTCGTCATTTTGGTCGTCCTCAGTAACAGTCCACGAAATTCTTTCTAGATTATAAATCGCTTTTTTTCATAATCACCAATGGTCCTTTCACTTCTTATACATTCAGCTATCACTTATATTATTATTTCCAAGAAGAAGAAACATTCTCACCTCTTCTACAATTATTTCAGTAATGGTTTGTTGCATTTAATGTTCTTTGAATTTGTTTTTGTTTAATCACAGTTCACAAATAAGTTCCTTGTTATTAGTATGACAGAAGTTAAAATGAAAAATATAAGTTATATGTTTGAAAGATGAATTATTAATAAAATAAATTTAGTATTTGCTGGAGTTTGCCAACATGGGAAATTATAAAGTGTCTCTTCAGTCAAAGTAGTTTATTCAGTAACGATTACTTTTATCACTTTTTATTTATCCTGTTAATAACTAAAAACTGCAGATTTTTTGTTTAATTTATAATATCTGTTACCGTTATTTCTCTGTTTATTTACAACAAAATTATTCAACCGTAAAATCCTGTTTTATATATCAGAAGTGATTTGTTTATCATTACATTTATTCAATTCTTGATGTGATTTCCATTACGGGTAATTTCGTAATGGTCTTACTAGTTTATGGCAAAATACGTATATAGAAGCAAAACAAACAAACAAAGACAAAAATCTTATTGGGGTGGTCTGTGAAGGTTATGGATTCCGCCAGAAAATTAAGAGATAATTCCAAGATTTGCATCAATATTTCTTGGGTAACATCATTTGCCGAGATGGTTTCTTCAAGAGGCCATGGCCTAGTTCCTTCCCGTTCCTTGCTACCTGTCCGTTACCGCCTCTAATGACTTCGCCGTCGACGAGCGTAAAACCAGGCGTAATATCATTCATCATCCATGCATAAAGCACTTATGGTTTGTATGAAATGCTCTCGGGTGACTAGCCGAGTCAATAATGCGTTGTCACACGATACTTCGGCAAACTTGACCATAAGATGGCGACAATGAATTTAGTTGCCGAAATATGGTGTGACAACGCATTCGCGACTCGGCTAGTCATCCGAGAGCATTTCATACATTCTCAACGCCGAGAAAGACTTCGTTCTTATTATCTTATACACTTATGGTTTGTTCCGTTTTCACTTATTTTAGGCCTATCCATCTTCATTTTTCCATTTTTGGCTTATAATTTAACAACACCTGCGATGGTCTGTCTTTCATGCGTGTAATTGTTCCCTCTATTTCTTCCAATATCAGGGTTACAATATTTATTGTTTTCATGTAGGTGATCAGTGCGCAATGGTTTACAGAATTGTTGCATAGATTTCATTTCCAGTCTGTTACCTTTATGGCAGTTGTGTAAATAATGGTTCATAATAAAGAATTTTGGGACTATTTCTAGGTGAGTTGTTTATTAGCTTTAAATAAAATGTACACCTGTAAATCGAATAGAATGGGTGCCGTCAGAACTAATTACAGCAGCTGTATGGTTAATTTATGTTAGTTGTGTTTACGAGATAATTGGAAGGATAAGCTTTTATGTCAGATAGTGCACTTGTGCTAATAGCTTGTTACGACATTAGTTGCCTATTTTAAACGCAACTTTACAATCACTTGAATACGATCATTTCCTTTAGTTCTTGAAACTAGATAAGTTCACAAGCATTAGTTTGAGATAGGAAAACTAGACAAATCTCCAATGTTATTTGAAAATGTTTAGTATTTAATAATAAATATTATTTTGAAGCGAATCAATGTAGTAGCTCTGTGCACACACCTTGAGAACATAATATCGGTTTAGAATAGAATTTTCAAAGGTTCCTTCACCTGATCTCCCCCATCTGACAACGCTTGCTTTAAAAGTAGGAAATACCCTATGAATAATGAGTGGATCTTGTTCCACGTTAAATTTAAATCCCAGCCAAGTCAAAGACGAAATGTGTGGAAACTTGTAACTGTCACTCAGTTTGTAAGATCTCACTATCTTACTTTCTACTTTCTTTCACACTGTCACATAAAGATGAATTGAGAAGAAGGAACGGATATACGTGGAAATCCGGTATGTATTTTGAAGAAAGAATAAGGAAATTTTTTATTTGAAGTTAAGATACATGTTTATACCTTCTTCTCTGTCTCCATCATTACGCATCAGAACAATAGCGAGTACCATAAAGCCATCACAAACGATTGGAAAAATAACAACTTTAGTTACGGTAATAAGTTTGGAAATACTATCGGAAAATGCGACAAAGTATTCAGGCTTCTTACTTACTAAGAAGTACAATACCCAGCTAGATAAGTAATTTTCATATTACAAGCAAATTGTGTTCATTAAGCGATCAGGTTTTAGTGCAAATTTTACCATGCTATGTGAAGTAGAGGATTAACAATGCTGGAATCAAAAACCGGGAAGCTACAGGTTTTTTTTTTTTTTAGCAAACGTTCAGTAAATCGTTAATGCAGTATGTGGAAGTTTAAATAAGCATAATTTATTCTAAAAAACAGCCACCCCCCTCCCCTTCCAAAGTGCATTTTTTTCTGTAAGTAAATAACATATGAACAACGAACGTTGTGCGCTGCAGCTATCAGTTAAAAATTCCTTACAGTTGGGAACGAACAATTTTTCAGCATACATTAAAGTGATACATGCTGGTCTTTTTTTAGCACTCGTAGGTGAACTATGGTTTTATTTTAACTGAAAACTCTAACAAGAGACGGTAAGGTAATTACTGTATTAAATCGGTTAAAAAACAGCATGTGATATGAAATTAATTAAAATTGTGTACTATAATGAATGCTGAAATTAAAACGACTCATCTGAAATGATAACGCGGCAAAAAGATAGTAAGTAATATGCGATAATGAGATGGCTGTGAGAAAAGCAGAGAATCGCAAAACAATGACAACCCAGCCCCTGAATCACTCCTGCCACTTTATTGACTGTCACATCCCAGTTGACGCCTGGGCGAGTCTATCCGCCACGGGCAGTAGGGGGCGCCGTCCCCTGTAGCCGGCAGCCAGGACAACATAATGTGCGAAGAGGTGGTCGGAAGGACAACTGACTGTAGTGCGAAGCAGATGGAGCATACGCTTCTATGGCAATTTCGCTACGTGTCTATCTCTTCACTACACGAAATTATTTAAATGTCTTAAATTGTTCAGGTGTGCTAAACGATTTACCTACAAATTAAAACTTTCCCACTCATTTATGCCTGTGATCAAATGTTAATTTATGATCACGGTCGTTTCTTCCATATGCTGCTCTCAATTCCTCTCCCAATATACATTCAGGCCTCATCGCCATTGTATGGCTTGTACAAACCCAGCGATCTCTTCGTCCGTCTCACTTCTTCCAATGACTCCCAATGCAGCTTCAAAATCGTATCATTTATTAATATTTTCCGGTAATTTCTTAAAATCTAGACAAACTCTTGCACCTACTCCGACTACTGAATTCGATGCGCAGAATGTGGGTTCCACACAATCCCAACGTACTCAAGCAAGGTTTTTAATCCATTTCACTCACTTTCCTGATAAATCCATCTACCTCGCCAGAAAATGCATGACTTCGGACACCCGTACACCCGTCCTTTGTAATGCCAAGATTTTTTTACCGTTACAAGTAATATCTACTCCACATTATACTAACAAAAAAACTCCATTTTAATATTTATGTTTCTAATAAGCTTTTTTTTTTTCTATAGCTTTGTTGCTTATTGATGTAGATGTCATTTACAGCCGTGGCATTTATCTCTATTCCATGGTCAACTATACAAATAAATAACCTGCCCAGATCCCTCTGTAACTGTTCATATTACTCTCTCGTTTTAACCGCATCATACATTATGTCAGTCGAAAATACCAAAATTCCGACTGTATTCCGACAGCAGAATCATTCATTGATGTAATTAAAAATAATGGTTTTAATATAATACATCATGCTGTGTTAATGATTTTAACTTCACCATCATCCTATGAGTCACTGACTTTGGAAATCCAGCGATACACTATCGACTTGGCCCTCTTTTCCATTTCATCTGAAATTTCTTGCACTAACGCACAGAGATGAATCACCCGTCCTAAACCCATCATGAACATTTAAATCACTTTCTTTCCTCCCAGAAATTCCCAACACGGTTGGATATCAATCTCTCCATAGACCTACACAGGTCAAGAATAACTTCATGGGCCTAGAACCGATCTGATCACAAAATTGTTCTTATACTTAATGAAAAAACGTCTAGTATGGCTGTATCCTGTATTCACCATAAATAAATTAAAAAATACAAACATAATTTGAACTTATATTTTAAACGAATGTATATTTCAGTAGAATTTTATGGCAATGTGGCAAAAAAGTAGTTCTACAATGAACCTGGTTTTGTATAACTCCACCAAGAAGACATTTCGTGAAAGGAATTAATAATATTCCATGATGTAAAACAATCAGTCTCTTCAGGAGCATTTTATATAACTTTTAAATATTTTTGTCGAAGAACAAAGCCACACTTAACTGATAACTTCATTTTAAGGCCTTCACGGAATTTTTCTGTCTCGTTTAGACTGGAGAAGAAAAGTGAATGTTGAGTACATGACCAGCATTTTCCTGCGAATTAAAGCAGCAAGGTGAAAAAAATTTTCACCGTCTTTAGAAGCGTTTTCCGAGAATGAAACATCATAAGTAGTTTTTACCTCGCATTTATATGGCAAGTTACACAGTATACATGCAAAGTTATGTCGATACTGGTTAGTAATCAAAATGAAGCTTAACCGCACTTTTATTATTTTCGTATCAATAATTAATGGAATTTTCAGTGAATGGTAGAAAAATGAATGTCATTTTCAACCATTTGTTGCATCTCCAAAAAAAAGTAGGCAGGTACAGTACAAGAAAAGGAAAAATTGGTTTGCGGAAATTGCCACCGTAGCGTGAGCTCCATAAAAATTACTTTATTCTATTTTTACTTGGAATTGGGGTCGTGAAAGACAATACATAGTGATTCAGGAGGAATGGTAAATATTTAAGGAGGTGTAAGTATGAATAATATTCAGTAAAAAAAACTTCATATAAACATGTGTCCGATTTCCATTCGTTTTGGAGATACAGGTCCTCGAATACGGAACTTACCCCATTTGATTTTAGTGTGTGGAGATGGTTGAAAGATTAAGTGTACGAAGAAAAAGTAAACACAAAAGACGAATTATTCGCTGGCATTGTAAACACTGCTACCCTCATAAAAGTACACCAAGACGTACTCAGAAGAACTACATACACGTACTGTTGCGAAGAGAGCTGCAAGGTGTATTGAAGTCGATAGCGAGATTTTCGCACATTTAATTCGAACTTTCCTAAAATATGAATGTGCTTTTGCATGAATAAAGTACTTCAATAAGTTATTTTTATGCTATTGATCATTTCCTGAAGTGTATTTTATGCATAGCATTCCAGCATCTGTATCCAAAACGAATGGAAATCGGACACATGTTTATATGGACTTTTTACTCAATATTGTTCCTTCTACCACCTCCTTCAATATTTACCATCCCTCCTGAATCGCCTTGTATGATAGAAGAAGGGCGTTAATGTTAAAATTCTATATTTTTACAGACAATCGCAGCAATCTGCTAGAGTAGACGATTAAGGGGAACCATTTAAATTTCTGATATTTATTACCGGGATGCGTATGTGGTATTTGAACCCGTCATACTTTCAACATCTCATTGCTTCTCAGATACAGAGCAACAAAACTGTATTCTCTATTATACAACAGCCAGTGAAAAGGAAAAATTAACGCAGTTGCAACGTCTAGAATCACCTTAAAAAAATAATATTGAAACAATAATTGGTGTGTGTGGGGTTATTTTTAATTGTCTTTGAAATATTGGATGGCTCTGTAGTTATAGGGTTTGACTGGAGATGGAAAGGTCCCCGGGTCGAATCCCTGTTTCGGCGTGGATTTTCAAAGGCACTCAGCCCGACCAACACCTCTCGCAGTTTGCTGTTTAATGTGATGCATGCTAGCTAGAATGCTTCCGTGGTTCGGATTCCACGTTTAACTGTAGGTCCCTTATACGTGGTAGGATTACCGGGTTAGGTTGGTTAGCCACGATAGAGGCGTATCAGTGGCAAATCGAAACACTGTCAGTCGGCCATTCATGCCATACGAACTTATTACTATTATCAAATATTGAAGTCTATTAACTATTAAATTTTGGAGATTGAGCTGGGATAAACCTGCATTTAAACATTCATGTATGGTTCAGTAATAATTCATTTAAACATATACAAAATACGCAGTTAATCACTGTTACACGAAATGTACATTACTAAATTGTTATTAATTTAATCACCAAATCGACAGCAATTAAGAATAATTTACCTTTAATGTAATATCTGCACTGATTTCCATGCCTGCATACTCTTCCTGTTTTTATAGCTTTTAGCGTCTGCTTTTGGGGAAAGTAATTTCTGGATCATACTGTTTCATCAATTACAAAATTATCAAGATTGAATATCAAAATAATAATTAATTTTCAGCTAACCACATGAAATAATATTGGAATTAATAGGAGAACTGAAAAGTGGGTGTACAATTTATTACAATTGATCATTGTGAAATTATGCAAACATGAAGTTTGATTTTATTCTGATATAAACAATTACATATCATTGAATGTCTTTAAAATCAAACACTTAGAGCACTATCTCAGGGTCAATTTACTGGGTGGAACGATTGCATTAGTTTCCGTCGTGATCGTAGATTTTACCGTTGTTCACGGGCCAGGTCAGCACCCAGGCACGAATAGCGCCACATGGGGTCGTCCAGCTATCTCCACCGGCGCAGCGTGGTGGCAGTCTCCAGGCCCCGGCTCGTCCAGTGCTCAGACCTCAACGAAGGTCACTTGCAGCTGTAGCAGATGAGGATCCCAACCAGAGTGTGTCTTCGTCCGGTTTTTCAGCTCCAAGCAAGACTCTGTACATCTCGCAATGCGATGTCTACTCCGGCCCTTGGCGAATTACAGCAGTCCGCGCCGAAGTACCAGCAATTCATTGGCTCCCAGAAAAAACAAGAAAAAACACCAACACGTTAATAAATTGAGGCGGTTTCTCTATTGGCTGGATTGTCTCCCACCACTCTCAGAAAGCACTTCTTTCCTAGGAAACGGCACTAAGGTATATTTTCGCTCACCGGCACCAGTTTTCGGCGGGTCTTTTCCGAAACGTGCGAAAATAGAAAGCGGGCCTTATTTATTTATGGTGGCTATAAATCCCCTTAATGTCCAAGTTGGGTAGAACGTTTTCAGTCCCCCACGGTGCGTGTAAATCTTGACGCTTTTGTTCCATCACGTATCTGTTCGGTTTGGCATGTCGCACCGTCAACATTCACACATACTGTGTGAACACTTGGTGCCTAATGTCACTGTACTTTTTAATTCATTACAAGCTTTACGCCTCGTCGACGTCGAGGTCATTGGAGGCAGTAGGCAAGTACTGGGAACAAGTAACTGGAAGGAATCCGGTCATGGCCGTTTGAAGGAAGAATCCCGGCATTCGCCTGGAGTGATTTGGGGAAACCATAGAAAACTAAAATCTGAATGCTTGGGCGGAGATTCGAACCGGCGTCCTCCCGAATGCGAGGCCAGAGCGTTACCGCTCACTCAGCACGCTCGGTTTTGATCTTTTATGAATTTACCTGGGTGTCACACGCTTTACGTAGCAAGAATTAAACAATATATAATCAGGAGAGGGCAGGAGCTTATCGCACTCAATGAACCACTCACAAATCTAAAATGCTAATAGACAAAGTTAGTTTATTACAAATTCTCAAAGCAAAATTTTTTTTCATGACAAATAAATGGGATGTTGCCATACAATCGAATAAGACATGACCCAACTGAACATAATATGTTTCTAGTTCGTTTGTAGGCACAAGATACAGTTTTCTGTGTGTTTCCGAACACACAAAAATGGCTACTTTGCCTCAGCGAGTAATACTAATTTTGATGGCCTCGTCATGGAACATGCTGTTTATTGTAAAATTGGATAATACGAAGTTCTCGCGGACGCGATTGGGGCTGCCGCTCAAGTCTTCATCAAGGTGCGTTTCGCTTACTCCACATCCGGCGCTTATCCATCAGAGAGCGTCCATAAACTATGTAGCTTTGACTAAGGGGGGTGGGGAAGGGGTTGACTAGAAAGCTACACTGGGCTACGTGGGGTAGGGGGAGGGGCGGCGGACTGAGGGGTCTACCGAGCCAAGCCACATAGCTTTTTATTCACGATATTTGTCACAGTTAAAATAAGGTACAGAATACACAACAGCATTTGAACATTTGTTATCGTCATTTTAATATTTCCATATGTAATTTACGATGGTCTGAAAAGAGAAAATTGTACATATCTTCTGGAATCAATTGGGGGAAAAAAGCTGCGTGCCACACAGAGGGGGAGGGGGTGGAGAGTTGACGTAAAAGCCATGCCGGACTACGTGTGGGGAGGAGGAGGAGAGGTTCAGAGGGGGGCTAAATAGAGCTACGTAGTTCATGGACTCTCCCTGACCAGCACAGAAACGCGCCGCGGTAGAAAATTAACGAACATGCGACTGACGATATCAGTCGCAATCCTGTCAGCCGAAGCTATACATTTGCTGCACTTTAAAATATGTGGAGCGCTATTTAGCGAAAAATGTCAAACAAATTCATTTCCGTACGAGTAAATTATTATTATTATTATTATTAATTTTACGCCTCGTCGAGGTCATTAGTGGCGGACGTGAATTTAACCAAACATTTTCTTCGCCTAGCCCACACTTATGAATTACCTGGTGCTGGTCGTTTGACTCCACGCCTGTGAAATGTTTATAAAATTTACTTCCCTCTCCATCAGACCGTTCTCCAAGCACTTTCGGAAATTCTTCACTCGAAGATGATACTTTATCACCAAATTTTTTTTGTACTGCCTAGGCTCTGAATAACATTTGCTGCTCAACCTTCACGCAGACGGGATTATGAGAATGCTGTGCGTCCACAGCCAGCAGTTCTAACTGCAAGACAAACCTGTTAAGGGGGCGTCTCTGGTGAGACTTCCTGATATTTGGTTGGACCCTCCCCCCCCCCCCCCCTACGAATGGACCTCGCAACTTTTTGAGACTTTTTTTTAGGGCGATTATAACCCCCCCCCCCCCCTAAGCTCTACCATTCTACAAGAATTTCAAAACCTCACGTGAGATTTCCTTTGACACTCCCCCCCCCCCCTTGGTGAGGTATCGCCGCCCCCCCCCCTGTTTCACCTCGCGTAAGAATATCCGTCCATCTCCTTGCAGGTTCGGCTGCTTATGGCTCAGAACACATTTATTTGCGTTCTTGCACCAATTTACAATGTTCACTTCTCGTACCTAAATACCGCACAAAGCGAAATTAATAATGGTATTCAGTAACGCACTGGGATGGAAATATTAAAAATAGGGAGCATCTTTGATTTTTCACGTAACAAGGGAAAACATTTGCGTTTTTTATTTCTTTAACAACGTGGAAATGAGCCGATTTTTTCGCGGGTTTATAGTGCATTATTGCTTAACAATGAGTTATCTATAATAATTATATAAATGCGAAAGTAACTCTGTCTCTGTCTGTTACGTTTCTTGGGCTAAAGGTCTAATCCGATCGTGATGAAATTTGACAAGGAGATGCTATTTGACATTAAGGTGGACATAATATGTATTATCTATACAGAAAATAGTATCATATCATTGAATTATGAAAACTATCTGAACTGTGACAGAAAGATGCATAATATATATACGTCTTTGTAATGCTAAACGGCAACGAAGTCTGGTAACGTAGTGGATAAGGTGCTTGCTTATTAAGAAATTTCCCGTGAGGCTTCGGGTTCAAACCCAGTTGGGAGCAAGATTTTTTAAGAAATTTTTTTCTTAGTTTGAGCCAAGCTTAGGATTTTGTAGTAAGGATACCATGTTGAAATGAAGGTCTCATAAATTCAGGACTAGAATGCGTGGCAAATCGTAGGCGGTAGAAGAGTGCCTTAACCGTTTACTTTATTCACGGTATACTGGCTCCACAGGCAGTTTGTGTGTGATCTAAACTAATAATGTTCAATATGCGAAAGTAAGTTTCCATCTTTTTGTTACATTTTGACGACTATATGTGTACCCCGAAGACAAGGAATTACTTTGTATCTTTAGAAAGGAAATAGGATACTTTTTACCGGTATGAATAACAGTTTTATTCATGAGAAAGGTTCGACGGTAGAATGTTATATCGATGACGTTCCCGTCATATTATGCCGACTCGGTGTTGTTTGGGACGTATCTTACGTAACTTTTTGCTTTCTATATCCAATTCTAGCAATCAAATTCTAAGTACACGCGTACGAAGTAGCGGGTAGCAGCTCGTATTATATATATATATATATATATATATATATATATATATATTGGCTCATGGCGCCTTACGCCTTGTCGACGTCGAGGTCATTAGAGACGAGAAAGGACTGGGGGGGGGGGCAAGCAACTAGACGGAATTCCGCCATGGCCTTTTGAAGAAACCATCCCGGCATTCGCATAGAGTGATTTGGTGAAACCAATGAAAACCTAAATCTGGATGCCTGAAGGGGATTCGAATCCACGAATGTGAGACCAGAACGTTAACGGTTCACCCACAACGTTCGGTAGGGAGTTATTCCAGCATTGGCCAATGTGGAGCGAATTTGGTTTTTCAGGAGCAGCTGCCGAGAGGCCTTATGAGAGACAGGTGTGATAACATACCACACATCATACTATTAAGAGATCCAAGCATCAAGTGCACCAAATACGGGGACAGATTTTGGCTGAATAATAATAATAATATGAAGTGCAGCTGGGATGGTAAAAGGCTTTAAAACGTGCATTAAGGAAAAAATTGACCAGCAGCAATTGAAAGAGGTGTTACTTAGGAAATAAAACTACATCCGAAGGCCGAATCAAGCGTGTGGAGAGCATATCAGAAACAGCGAAAAGCTTTTTTTCATCAAAAGGAGAAATCTTTTGTTAAGATTGATCTGAGAGTTAGAAACAAATTTAAAGCTGTACATATAGAACACATCGATTGATTGGAAACACCAGAAATTAAAATCAAACTATTTAGAAAGTGGCTATATAGAAAGATATAAAAAAATTAATCAGGCTTGTGGACTACGAAGCAGAGACGTTCTGTAAATGTCGAGCGATTAAATGATTAATAAATAATCTGAAAGGACAGCGACAATATTAGTTCAAATATTAGAGCATATGTGTACAGATGTCTCCAAGTTTACTACATACGTTCACATTAGTGGTAGCACGGATAAGGAAGCTTCTGAAGTAATTCTCGATCAGTTCTCAGATAATCATCCCGAGCAGCTAGTTAATGAACCTACGCGGTGTCATGACGGTAGCGAAAACATTTTAGATCTGCTGGCTACCAACAGGCCAGAATTATTCACCGAAATTTCAACGACCACAGGAATAAGCGATCAAAAAGTGGTAACTGCGACTATCAAATTAACGACCAAGCGAAAAAGGGGAAAAGGACGCATTGCATACGGATTCAGTAAGGCCTCAAAGGAGTGTTTTAGAACATGAGGAATAATTACCATAACTTCAAGTTAACAAGGGACACCGTTGAAGAGATGTGGCATCGATTTATACGTATAGTCAGGGAAGGTGTGGAAATACATATACCGAAGCGGACGATAAAGTAGGAGAATGTTCCACTGTGGTACACTCGCGAAGTCAAAAGATTAATAAAAACAAAGGAGAGTACACGCACGCTCAAGGAGGAAGGGGTTCACAAGTAGATGCAATTTATTTAGATTTTGAGAAAGCCTTTGACTGTGCCACACAACCGTCTTTTAGGGAAGCTTCGAGCGTACAGTATATCGGATCAGCTTTGTGAATGGATAAAGGATTTTCTAACCGGTAGGTCGCAGTATGTCGCCGTTGAAGGAGAAAATTCTTCTAATCTAGATGTTACATGGGGTGTACCTCAAGGAAGTGTAATATGATCACTTATTTTCTTAATTTTTATAAACGATCTCGGAAACAAAGTGAAAAGCATTTTTAGATTGTTTGCTGATGATGCGGTTATTTATAGGGAAGTAAGTAATTCTGCTGATTGCTTAGAAATTCAGCGTGATCCTGGATGTTATTTTGGCATGGAGCGCTGAATGGCAACTTACTCCAAATTGTAAAAAATGCAAGACAGTGAGCATAAATAACAAAAAGAATCCGTTTGTGCAGAAATACGAGGTAAACAGTTCAGTTATTGATACGGTCGATTCTGTGAAATATTTGGGAGTAACATTACAAAAGAACATGAAAGGGAACTTACACATTAATTCGTTAGTAGGTAGAGCTAATTCTAGGCTGTGATTCATAGGCCGAATCTTGAAAAATTGTAATGAACAAACAAAGGAGATAACGTATAAATCTCTTATGCGTCCACGTTTGGAGTACTGTTGTGTCATTTGGGATCCGTTTCGTAAGGGGTTATTGACAGTACAGATAAAGTACAGAGAAGAGCCGCTCGATTCGTGACCGCTTGCTACAGTCCGTATGAAAGCGTCACAGAACTGATTAGTAGACTGGGCTGGGAGTGTCTGGTAGAGAGACGACGAATGTTTCGTTTAAACTTATTGGTAAACCTGTGTACTCCCACTTTCACTTATGAGTGTGGTGAAATACTTCGTCCACCACCCTATTTGAGTCGGAATGAGATTAGACAAATAAGGTGCCGCACTGATTCTTATATAAATTCTTTTTTTCCCCTCGTACCATTCTGGATTGGACTGTACAGCAAAGTGATTAGTTTTAGTGCCGATCACCTCTGCCACCCACAATTTGTGAATTACACAATGTATATGTAGATGCAGACACAGTGAATTTAAGCTCTCATCACACCGCTGTAATTTGAATCTTCACTGTAGCGTACACGCCATTTGTCAGAAGTTGATTTTTCAGCTGAATGGCGTATAAGCACCAAAAAAATAGTGCACCAAATTCTAGACGTTTATCCGACTCTAATTTGACAGATCTTTATTAACTACTATAATGGTTTTATATCATCACTAGTGAATTTAATTATTTTAATTAATTTATGCAGGTGCAAATTGTGCAAATTAAGCAGAGGTATCCATTTAAGGCAAATCAACCGGTTATTCATACATATTAAATTTACATAATTTAAACAAGGTGACCTTCGTGGAAATGGGTGCGAAGTAACAATATCGTGGTCAAGAGTAAAACAGGAAACGTCGTTCCCGACTAACCTGTATGCGGCATACAGGTATAGGTGTATTCAACTTTAAATAATCAAAAACTAGTGCGCAATAGCAACACCTTGTCCTACAAAAATGCCATCATGTTCTAAGATCATGGACTAACCCATCACATAAAAGGTTGCATAAAAGTGATACACGATTTAACACTGATTCACTAAGAATCAATCAAAACTTCAGGATATTGTTTTACAACGAAATGAACATTTAACATCCATGGGTCCTACATACATGATTTCACTATGAGTGATAGTTAATCCAAATTCATGTGAAAATTATGATCACAGCTGACGGTCCTCAGTCTGTGGATTCATCGGAGAGAGTACGTAACCACGCAAATCGCTCTGCTGAGAGTCGTTAAAGGGCGAAGAACCAATCGCGCGATTCTTTGTCCAATAGACTGGCGTAAAGACTTATCGTGACTGTAGCTGCATAGATCAATAGAACGGTCAGATAGGAGCCGTCCACCACACAAAATCAAGCAATGCCAATTGTGGAGTCGGATAGCACCCCTGTGCTGTCAGCTTGCAACTAAGTGAAGACATATGTACTTGAAAATCCGGCCGTACTAGGCGGATTCAAGTCTCGAATGTCCATCTCCACTGTCGCTGATCAAGGCGAACTGTACTGTACCGCTGTCGTTGATAGAGTTTGTCGCACTGCCCCCCTGTCACAGTTGCAAGCCATCTCCCTTCCAGTTTTTCGTTCGACTCCAACTGTCCACCGCATTTCACAAGCGAACAAAATTCCAATAAAGGTTGGGCACACGTCCTTATATAATATTGGACCTCCCTCAGAGGAAATATTTCACCAAGTCTTTTCTCGCATGTGGGATCATTTCTCCCTGCGAGGAAGAGAGACCTGGGCAGGAAGCCGAAAACTCAAGTATGCTTACGTGTGGCCATTCATGTGTACTATCCCCATTGAAAAGGCTGGTGGGTTGCTTTGTTCCAGGGTGGGCCCGCTAATTGGTAGACTCGCGCAATCAATTGACCCTGTCCAGACTCCACCGAGGCGGGACTGTTCCTATCTCCCGATTTAAACATTTATAAGCATTAAACTATAAAATTTAAAATAAATTCAATAATTATTCTCAATAATGATTGTGCTAGATATGTCTCATTAAACTACAAAGGAGGTTAAGATATGTAATCACTCCCAGTAAACGATTGCATTTGTTTCTAATAATAATGACCACCTGACAAGATCAGAATTGCTATCGAACCAACCTCAAGAAAGACGTACAAATCTATTCCTGGAACTTAACTCGAAGTTAGATCGAGTCACGTGACGGAAGAAATATTTGCAGCATGCTGCTTTGCTATGAGTGTGCAGCATAGCCATATGATAGGGGCTGCTTCCAAAGCCGGTGGACCGGGAGATCGAGAACCGCCTGTACTATTTGTAATATTGCCGCATGGATGTTAAATTTCTCCCCGGTCGGTTAAGAATGCCAGCGAACCCGACATGTGGCACCCACTAGTCTCCCATGTGCGAGTTTTTCTCGAACCGCCCTTTTTAATGTTGAACTGTTTTCAGTTAGAGTTGTAAATGTGAGTGTGATTTATAAAGAATTGTTAATGTGAATCGTTATAACTAAGAATTCTGCAACCTTCGGGTATATATATATATATTATACAGAAGTTCGATGAACTGTATGATCGCGACTGGTGTGGGTGAAGATTTTGAATTTTATTAAACTTGCAGTGTTAATACAAAAGTTAATTTTGTTATTCTTCTTTGTGTGATTCTTCTTGACACGGTAAAGTGTATTGATAAGCTGAATCACTGGCGACCGCGTCAGCAGAATTTGTTGCATCAAACAATTTCAATACAATGTACTAAATCCCACCATCCGCGAGCATTAGTGTGCCCTACCAAGAGAGAGAAATGTGACATGGCTACCTATGGACAGGACTCTCGTGACTTACGAATAAAGCGATTTATTACGTAAACCGACGAGAAAAAAAGTTAAAACGGTACGTCAACAACCGGAAGATTCAAAATCAAGACGCTCGCACTTTAAAGAAAGTTCTCGTCACAAGGGACCATCCGACCCCGGTCGATGAAATATTACAAAGCTTTCAAAATAAGAAATTTCTAAATTCCTTGGATTTAACTGCATCTGATTGGCAAATTCCAATCGCAGAAACATCCAGGAAATATACTGCATTCTTGTATCTAGGCACGAGTTACCAGTTCCGAGTTTTGCCATTCGGCCTGAATAATGCAGTCGCGAATTTCATCCGTGCTTTGGATCAAGTCCTTGGTAAGGAATTAATGAGCAAAGTACATGTGTACGTCGACGATATATTAATTGCAAGCTCAACCATCGAGTAATATTGTTGTACATTAAAGGAAGTATTAACCGCCTTAAAGAGAGGGTGGATGACTATTAAAGTAAAGTAGTGCATTTTTCTGACAAGCAAAATTGAATTTTTGGGCCATACTATAACCCCATCAGGAATAAATCCCAATGAGGAAAAGCTTAATGCTAGCAAGAATTTCCCAAGACCACAAAACAAGGAACAACTGTTGAGTTTTCTTGGACTTTGTAATTATTATCGTAAATTTATCAGAAGTTAAATACTCAACAGCCACATTTTGGGAAACTGAAGAAAATGAATGCACACTGGGACTCGACTGAGCATTGTGAAGAAAATTTTCAAGAAGTGAAAAGGAGTTTATTAAAGAAAGTACATGTAAGTGCCCCAGATTGGAATCTACCTATCTGTATTACCACGGATAGATCGGAATATGGCCTGGGTGTGGAGATCTTCCAAGAAATAGCCGAGAGAGATGAAATGATAAAGAAACCTCTCGCTTTTTCTAGCCAGATTCTAAACCAGTCGGAACGCAATTATTGTGTTACTCAGAATGAAGCTCTGGCTATTGTTTGGACCTTCCAAAAGTTTTGGTACATCCTTTTGGGCAGGAAGGTCTTAGTACATACCGACCACAAGGCACCGTCATTTTTGAAGAAGTGTAAATTAGTCCAAGGCAGGTTGGCAAGATGGAACTTACTACTCGAGGAATATGACTGAGATTAAGTATATCCCAGGAAAGGAAAATTGTGTAGCAGATGCCTTGTCAAGGTTACCAGTAGGTTTAGAAGAAAGTGAGTCAGCAATGTCAGTAGCGAAGGAAGCTCGGATATTTTGCATTAAGGGAGTGGACGGAGAAAATGAGGTTAAACATTGCCCGAATTTCATGAAAGAGGAGCAAGAAAAGGACCCCAATATAAGGGAGTTATCAGACTAGTTAATTGAGAGTGACCCACAGTCAAAGTTACGCAAATACTACATGCTGGTCAGTGGAATTTTATTCAGAAGAAACCATGAAGCTAGTTCAGAGTGGAAAGTATGGGTGCCAGAAAACTATGTGTACCGTTTTATTAAGCAACATCATCTTAGTTACGGCCATTATGGTATAAACAAGTGTGATATGATCATGAAGGAAACTTTGTATTTCCCCAATATGTCTCGGCGGATACAGCAGGTAGTTTCGCATTGTGAGTTATGCCAGAAAACTAAAGCAGATAACGTCAGGAGGGCCGGGGAGATGCAGAGTGTGATCCCTGATAAACCACATGAACTAGTCCCTTTCGATATCTTCGGACCACTGCCAAGGTCCCGTGGGGGAGTAACTCAAATTTGTGTGGTCATGGACATCTTCTCAAAATATATAAAGTTGTACCCACTCAAGTCGGCCACAGCCAAAGTAAACTGTTCAAAGGTTGTTGATGATTATATACCTCATGTAGGAAAACCCGACAAAGTGTTGACAGACAATAGACCCCAGTTCGCAAGTAAAGCCTGGACTGAATGCTTTAAAGAGTTAAGTATTGAAACAGTTAAGACGTCTTTCTACCATCCACAAGGGAATGCAATAGAACGAGTAATGAGAGACCTTTGAAGATGGTTCAGGACATACTGTGAGGACAACCATAAGAAGTAGTCATACGAATTAAGTGAAATTGAGGAAGTTATCAATACTATTCCCCATGCTTCAACTTCACTAACACCATATGAAATCATGTTTAAGAGGGAACTTCCACGAATTGTTTATGAGCTCCTCCACTTTCAGACCAGGGATAGTGATTATCCTGATTAGCTTAAGATATCTTTGGAAGAGTTGAAGAAGTGTGCCTTAAGAAAAAAGGAGGGCCATGATAGGAACCTCAAACCCACAGCATATGGGATAGGTGTCCTAGCTCTGTTAAAGACACATTTTAAATCATCTATAGACAATGAAATCAAAAAGTTTAAACTGTTGTACGAGGGACCTTATAGTCATTTCCCGAACCAAAGGGAACTGCTATACTCTGGCTCACCCTAAACATGGTAAAGTTAAAGGAAATTATAATGTGGTGGCACTAAAGCCTTTCAAGACAGTTAATGTGACATACAGAGATGGCCCAATATAAAGTTTCCTTCCAATCGTGTTAGTAAAAGTGGATTAATAAACTGTGTATGTTGCTGACTTTAAGCAGTGAATAGTGAGTAAGTGATGGTACGTTATCACGAGAGTCAACAATCCACATAGAATATACCTGGAGCATCTTCCAAGACTTCAAGAAGACATCAATCATGAGTGATAAGTGTTCTGGATATGCATCAGGAAGTGGTTTTTATCATTATTATTATTATTATTTGCTCCATTGCTGGTGATGAAAGACTCCATAAATATCAATTGTAATATCACATTCCGTGATGGCACATTTACCCCTTTCATATATTAAAAAACTTTAGTACAATTTGTGTCAAGTTTATTTGGATGAATATTAATGATTTTGTTTTGTGTATTTTGAGATTTAGCATTAACAACCTACCGTTGTATCTTTGCTCTCTCTCTCTCTAAATATGGTAATATTCAGATTACAGAATTTTCTCACAGAGGAAGTGATAGTTTAGTAAAAGTGACAATAGGCATTTGGCATGGACAGTTAAATCTATGGTCTTGAACGATCATCGCACCCCACAAGATGCGATTCAGTTTTAATAATATATTGTGTGGTTTCTTTTATATAATCTTGATGCGTTTCCCTGCCTGCTTGCAAAACTATTTTGATGTTTACTTTTACTTATACATTATTTTCTATGTGCATTTTAATAATGATGTGTTTCGAAATATGTATTGCAGCCCCACACCAGTTAAGTGATATTATGTATAGTATTTAGGATAGGAACCAGAGGTTACAATTTATATGTGAGTGAATGTTGAGTGAAATTTGTAAGTAATCTTGGAGAGCAATAGTCCTTTGGAGAAGTTCATCATTGACATTTTGTCTGTATGTCCAAATCATATGTTAAACTTGAGGGGGCTGTAGCATAGCCATATGATAGGGGCTGCTTCCAAAGCCGGTGGACCGGGAGATCGAGAACCGGCTGTGCTATTTGTAATATTACCGCGTGGATGTTAAATTTCCCTCCGGTCCGTGGGAGACCCCGGAGCGCATGCCGGATACCGGAAGTCTTAAGAATGCCCGCGAACCCGACATGTGGCACCCACAAGTCTTCCAGGAGCGGCCGAGCTCATCGGGAACGTCACCCATGTACGAGTTTTTCTCGAACCGCCCTTTTTAATGTTTAACTGTTTTCTGTGAGAGTTGTGTAAATGCGAGTGTGATTTATAAAAAATTGTTAATGTGAACCGTTTTAACTAAGAATTCTGCAACCTTCGGGTATATATATATATATATATATATATATATATATATATATATATATATATATATATATATAGAAGTCCGATGAACTGTATGATCACGACTAGTGGGGGTGAAGATTTGGAATTTTATTAAACTTGCAGTGTTAATACAAAAGTTAATTTTGCTATTCTTCTTTGTGTGATTCTTCTTGACACGGTAAAGTGTGTTGATAAGCTGAATCACTGGCGACCGTGTCATCAGAATTTGTTGCTTCAAACATTTTCAATAAAATGTACTAAATCTCACCATCCGCGAGCATTAGTGTGTGCTACCAAGAGAGAGAAATGCGACAAGTGCAGATCTGAGCAACAAAGGCAACAGAAACCTTACCAAGATTCCAAACACTTCGCTTTGCGTAGAGAATAGAACATATGACAGATTCGTCATTCGATGACACGGGGTTTAGCTGAGATGTACGATAGGTGTTTTTAACCATGATTACGTTTGTATAAATGCGAAACCATTTATACCAGATTGTGAAACTGACATGTTTACTGTTATGCTGTATACATGATTAGCCTGTGTACCTCCTTCAGAAAGATTACATTATTTTTTTTTCTTATGGCTTTACGCCTCGTCGACGTCGAGGCGGGATGGGACTGGGGAATAGGACCGGGAATGAATTCGGCCATGGCTATTAGGAAGCATCCCGGCTTTCGGCTGGAGTGATTTGGGGAAACCATGGAAAACCCAAATCTGGATGTCCGGAACGGGATTCGAACCGGCGTCCTCCCGAATACGAGGCTAGAGCATTAGTCACTCACCCACCACCCATCTACTCTGGCAGGAGATCTTTCCAGTTTTTAATCTTCTTAAAATGCCTCTCAAAGCTTTGGGTCAGGTCGAATAATGTCTTGCGGCTTCGATTTAAACATCCAAATCTTTAGGAGATGAACTGGAAATAACAAATGACGTTTACCTTTGGCGATAACGAAAGTAGCTGTTTGGTAAAGGCTTTTAAACTACCCAGTTTGAATTTTTCATAGAATTTCATTGATTTCTGGATACCATTAAACGAAATTGTACATACATACACCAAAAGTATTTTCGAAGTTGTCTTGAAAAGCAATGAAAGGGAACTAATAGACTAAAAACACATTCAGAACTTTTAACATATTGAAGTTTTAATGAAATTTTTAATAAAGGATTTAGATGAAAACTCTTCAAAGAATTTTTTTTCAGATATACTTATTTATAAGGCCTGAATTCACCATACAGTGGAACCACGCTATCAAGGAAGTGTTACCGCCAAAAATTAATAAAATACAAATGTAATAAATAAAAAATATGTGCGTTTTTAATGTTGTAGTTCATTATTTCATCCACTATTTTTTTTTAATTTGAATTCAGAAAGTAACTTGGTATGGTCAAGAAACACTTTTGTATGGTGAATAGAAGCTTAATGTCGGGCTGTTCACATTTCTAGTAGAGTAACACTACTACTTCACAAAGGCCGAGTAGCAATGCACCAGCAAATTGAGGATAATTCAGACTTTTTTTTCTGAACCGTAAACTATTTTACTATTAATATGAAATACATTTGTCATGAATGATAAAGTTTCCCAATTTTTGTGCTACATTCATCTGTTATGCCAGTAACCATTCTTTCCATAAGGCAATTGTTTTGCTATCTCCTGTCTCAAATACATTTTCACTTACCGGCGAGAAACATGAATTTGTGAAATTTCACCAACAAAATTGCCAAACACTAATGTTACCTTATAAAATGTACTAGAAATACAACAAACTTATTGGCTATAATTTTAGCAAAACTTATAAATATATTTAGTAGGCAGTAGACTCTATTGGGACAAATTTCCAAACCAATATTTGATTAAACACGCCAAAGCACTAAACTCATTTCACAATATTATGGCTTTTCTGCGGGATGAGAGGGTTTACTTTATTACGTGTCTGACAAAAACCAATTTCCGTTTGTTTGATAGGACTCTGGCATAAAGGGTAGACTAGTTAAGCTAAGACATTTAGCTAGCGATGGTAAGCCATCATGGTCGTTGCGGTAAACGGAAAATAAATCACGGCCTATACTACGTAAAGACTTAAACTATTCTTAGGATATAGCTGTTGGAAAGTGCCTTAGGTTGTCTTGTATTACGTCAAGTTTTCAATATAACGTAAACAGCAATACCATGAATTGAGAACTAAAATTTACGTAAACTCTGAACTCAACATATTCAAACTTAGTCGCCTGAAACTTCAAACAACGTGAAATGTCTGAGTGACGGTACACACCTCGTGGAGCCAGTATTTCAACCTGAGGAAAGGAAATACGCATCAGGTCAAACAAGTGGCGAGGAAAAAGGTTAATTTCGCAGGAGAAAAAGTACTCTACCCGCTTCACCAATTTGTAAAATTTGAAAGCAATGTCATGTTGCTTTCTAAATTAACATTGTGTCGTCCATGTGACTGATAGAATTTACAGCATCGCAATTATTGCATTCAGTCTGTTATATTGAAGAAACACTTAGGCACAAGTATTTTAATTTTTATGAAGAAATAATTATTTTTATATACTAGAATAAATTTTTACCGAATATTGTTTCATATCTCCAGTAGGGGGGGGAAGGATGGAGCTGGGAACAGCCAATCAGCGTTCAGGGATCGCATGACGTCACGAAGTGGTGGGGGGACCTCCCTCCCCTCCCCTCCGGCGGGCACGTTAGTTCTTTGGCCGGCCGCACAGATGGCGGCAGCAGTCGGGCTTGCGCATACGTTAGTTCCTCAACCGGCCGCCAGGGAGCAGCATCTCCCAAGGGCTTAATTTCTTTGGGCGCAGATATTCCACTCCCCCAGCTAGCGGGGAAATTCCGCCGCCCGGGGCGTGTTTACAAATGATACGCTCTCTGTTTACTATCCATTAGACGTTGCGACTGGTGTAACTTGCTCATCCAGGGCATCGGGCGTTTTGGCCTTGCAACATAGTATCGCGGTTTCCGATAGATGGCGGGGCATGTCTCGATACGCGGTTGTGAAAGCTACAAATATTTCCAGGCATAGGTGCATAGTATCCCGTTTCCCGATAGATGGTGCGGCATGCTTCATTTCTCAACGCGATAGGTATTTAACAAGCTTTTAAGAGAAATATTTCGATGTTTGCGTGAGCGGCTATTGTTTGCTCGGGGAGTCCGACAGGCAGTGCAGGTTACGAAATGGCTCCATTACAGAGCGATACAGCTTGGCTGGTGTGTGTTTGCCATCCACCATTATGAAAGCATAGCTGGCTGGCGGACAAAGTAGGGCGTCCAACACAGCGTTCGTATGATTGCAGAATTTTGTACAGTGTCTCAGGCTTGCAGCGAATTTCGTATGCATTTGTTCAGGTGTCCTGCTATCGATAAAGAATTCAAGTTGCGCCATATGCTCATTGCACTGCAAAACCGCCCCAGCAGGATACATAGAAATATTTCAGCATTCACTTCGGTTCAAGAAGAAATTATTACGAGATGAGAATAATTATTATATGTCAGTTTTCGTAGTACAAATCTAAGAAACATTTATGGTAGCTCAATCACTCGTGTTTTCAAAACGAAAATCGAAAATTTTGTTTTCATTCTGGGTGAACAGAAAAACTGCTTGAGTCTTTGTATTTAATTAAAAAAATAGACCATGTGAAAGCGTAAGTTTTACGTTTAAGTACGGTGGGATTCCAATATAATTAATCGTTAATGATAACTCGCGAATTTCTGTCACCCCCATTATTTTAATGTATTAAATTATGTGCAATGAAACAAAGCGAGAATCCAACTAATGTTCTAAACTCAAATAAGTGATTTTATAATGTATGTGTCTACAACCTCGATGAACTTTGGGTAATTCTTTTTTTAATTTTTAACATCTAAACGTCTCTCTAACAACGTGGTCTTTAGGGACGGCAAAGGATGGGGGGCAAGGAATGGGAAGGAATTCGGCCATGGCCTTTTGAAGGAAGCATCCCGGCATTCACCTGGAGTTATTTGGGGGAACCATGGAAAACCCAAATCTGGATGCCAGGACGGGGATTCGAGCCGCAGTCCTCCCGAATGCGACGCCAGAACGCTATCCGTTACACCACCACGCTCGGTTTGTGTATTTCTATCCTATTGCTAAGGCATTAACTTCCCTGCCCATTTTACCTGAAATATGGCCACTAAATTAGATTCACATGAATATCATTGCCTAATTCAAAGTTGCAGATGTGAAATCCAGCTTCTTTCCCAACAGAAATTTCTGAAGTGATTACATGTTAATCTTTCCACTGATGTCAAACCAATCAGCCCGTAATATTTTCAAGCCTTTTTCTCAACCCTGTCTTAGGACAAGAGCCCACATGAAAATATTTGTGAAATTATTAACAAAACCTAGCTAGAAAAAATCAAAGTTTCCAGTTTGACCATGGAAAAACTCATGGAATGCGACGAGGGAAGAAAGAATTCGTATCAATACGACACCTCTCTGCTGTCACTGGTATAAAATATTTCATCGCACTCGTAATTAATTTGAGTGCCCCTAGCTATACTAAAATTCCAATCAATCCCTTGTGACACATCAGTTATTGACTAGAAACAGAGAGATATACGCTGTGGCATGTACTTACCCACCTTTAACTGTATTTTACAGCACAGCACGGATGTTCCAGGAACGAAACACAGTCTGATAATCTTACTAATCTCATTCGTGTGGAATCAAAGTACATCAGTCCTATGTGATAAAAATCGAATCACGCTAAGCACAGAACATGCCTTAGACCATCACCTGTGCCAAAGGTAAAGATATAGAAAATTTAACCACTCCCTTATACAAGAAATCCAGTGCACTATTCCTAATTCTTTCACCAAGATCTACCCTAGCCTCATCGCCAACATACGCCCAGCACTTCGTCAAACCACCTTCTGTTTTCCAATGATTCCCATTCAAACCCTGATCAGTTACAGACAGGGTTACCTTCTGTTCGTGCGTTAAAGTAAACCAAAAATTCAAAATTCGCAAAGTCTTCTCCTAATCAGTAGCCAGGTACCAAAATGTTCACTTAAGGTGCTTCTACTGCAGTTTTCCAGGAAAATTCTCCCCTTTTCCAAGAAATTATTTTTCAATAAATCAGGACCCAGGAGGTTCTCCATTCGGTTTAAAATGTTCCCATCTAACGCCAACCTTCGGATTCAGGACCAAGTGTGACATTTGTTTGTAATTGCATGCTTTGTTCAAGTAACCACGATAGAGTTATCATAATGCTCTTAGCTAACTGATAGTTTCTTGGTCATCAAACAGACATCATAACCCACAATTTCATAGAAGATCCCCACACATCGACAAGTATCCAAAACGTCACCATAGGTTTCTATTACGCCTAAGATAGTGCTCATACCTGAACTGTCGTAAATTGTTAGGTCAAAGTAGGTGTTTAGATATTTTTTCCACTCAGACCTCATCACCTAAAGTCTAGTGCGAGATTTTGGTCATGGTCAACTTAGGCTCCATACACCACTCAGAATTATTCCACCAATATCCATTCTAACAGCATTATACGCCACCTACAGCCCCTCAACACTCTTCCTATCTTCCAATGACATCCATACAACACCACACAAGCAATGGTCTGACTGTGGGTTTGTACCCAAGTCCTTCGCTTCTCTGGTACATCACCCCTCTCTGTTAAATGATTTTTATGTAGTGAGAATCAAAATTCACATGCCAACACAAACGGCAGTAAACTGTAAAGAGCACATCGAAATGGGAGATTGTCTAAGCCCTGAAACAATGGTTAGAAGCACACGTTGATAATTCTATAACCATATATTTTAGACTCAAATCCACAGAGGAATGACACACGCACACACTTGTACATGCATACAGCAAGGTCGACAGAACTAACAGTAAGCATCACGGAAACGAAGTGGGGGCAGAATTGTCGTTACAACTGATTAACTGGACAGAACTATCGTTACAAAAATCATCAGACAGACGAGTTACTTACGCTTACATGCACAAAGAGAGACGCAGATACACATGTCCAAGACTACACAATTACCGGTACCAATCATGGAAACAAAAAAGTGGTGTATTACTCTCTTGCCTCATGACTGGCTGAAAAACAGAAGTCTCCTTACATATCATCAGCCTGGCGAGATAGAAGATGTGCAAAAGATGGCATGTTTTCACCATAAACCTAAGTGTTTATACCATAAATAGTGTTCATCGCGCCCCAGTTGATTATATTTACCGTCAACACGTCTCTCCCACACCGCAACCCTTTCTACCATTCAGTAAAAAAGTGACGCAGGTACCATGAGTTGCAATAGACACTTGACTATCAGATCTCACCCACAAATCCATACATCTCAATACACTAGCACAAACAAACATAAGTGGAGGGACAGCAAAATCATTCGTCCAGACAGACGTGTTTATAGAAGGTATTACCATATTTACACATACAGACACAGAGAGAGACGCACAAACACTCACATTTCCATACCTTCAGCGAGCTAGACACAACATCCAGCCCCAATCATGGCGACGAAAAAGTGGGGTAGAACCTCCATGGCTCATAACTGACCAAAAAAAATCAGTAACATATGTTCCAGGCACCATACTCTTCACATCAACATCATCTCATTTATTTCACACTACAGACCTCACTACCATCCAGTATCATGTGTGCTAGGTACAAAACTGTTCACATCAGCACCAACACGTCTTTTCTGCCATTCAGTAACATGTGCTCCCCATGTACCACGAGTAGCAGTAGACACTTGGTCATCAGACAGATACCATAACTCCCATATTCATACTAGGTCTCACCCACAAATCCATACGTCACCTACACACAAGCATAAGTGCAGGAACAGCACATCATACATCCAGAAAAACGAGATAAAGGAAGGTATCACCACATTTACGCAAAAAACACAGAGATAGAGATGCATACACACGTACATTTCCATGCCTACAGCGATCTCGACTCAACAACTAGCCCAATCATGGCAACGAAAAAGTGGAACAGAACACCCATGACTGGCCAAAAATCATAGAAAGACACACACACACTCACATGTCAATGCATTCACACAGTTCCATTCATCACCACACATAACTGGAGGAAAGGGACTGAACATGCTAGATCCAAACTGAAGAGTTACAGGATGTGTGAAGTTTGAAATCACAGCCACATCTCGCCCACACCGCAACCCTTTCTGTCATTTAGTAATATGTGCCCCCATGTACCACGAGTAGCAGTAGACACTTGGTCATCAGACAGATATCATAACTCCATATTCATACTAGGTCTCACCCACAAATCCATATGTCACCTCACACAAGCATAAGTGCAGGAACAGCACATCATACATCCAGAAAACGAGATAAAGGAAGGTATCACCACATTTACGCAAAAAACACACAGAGATAGAGATGCATACACACGTACATTTCCATGCCTACAGCGATCTCGACTCAACAACTAGCCCAATCATGGCAACGAAAAAGTGGAACAGAACACCCATGACTGGCCAAAAATCATAGAAAGACACACACACACACACACACACACACACACACACACACACACATGTCAATGCATTCACACAGTTCCATTCATCACCACACATAACTGGAGGAAAGGGACTGAACATGCTAGATCCAAACTGAAGAGTTACAGGATGTGTGAAGTTTGAAATCACAGCCACATCTCGCCCACACCGCAGCCCTTTCGGTCATTTAATAACATGGACCCAGGTACCATGAGTTACAATAGACACTTGTCTATCAGACGGGTATCATAACCTCCATATTCATACTAGGTCTCACCCACAAACCCATACGTCTCCACACAAGCACAAACATATGGGAGGAACAGCAATTCATACGTCCAGATAAATGAGTTTAAGGAAGGTATCACCATACTTACGCATACAGACACAGTCAAGAGCTTAGTTCCAGCCACCAGCTATACTGATGTTACATTAAAAATCAAGTATGTGTGGTGAGCACTGAGATGTATTGTAAAGACATGCTATCATCTGCTATCATGTAACACCTCAGTGTGGATGTCGTGTGTCGGGACCCTTTCCTGCAATTACTTGTATGTATGTGGTAACTTATAAAAATTAGCTTTGTACATATTACCAACGATACTGAATGGCAGAGAGGCCTGTAGTGTGAGTTAAATGATATGATTTTGATGTGAGGAGTTGTTACTTGGAACACATGTTAATGATTTTTTTTTGTCAGTCTTGAGCCATGGGGGTTCTGTCCCACTTTTTCTTTGCATGATTGGGCTGGTTGTTGTGTTGAGCTCGCTGTAGGCATGGATATATGTGTCTGTGTGCGTCTTTCTTTGTGTCTGTATGCGTAAGTATGGTGATACCTTCCTTAAACTCATTTATCTGGACGTATGAATTGCTGTTCCTCCCATATGTTTGTGCTTGTGTGGAGACGTATGGGTTTGTGGGTGATACCTAGTATGAATATGGAGGTTATGATACCCGTCTGATAGACAAGTGTCGATTGTAACTCATGGTACCTGGGTCACATGTTATTAAATGACCGAAAGGGCTTGCGGTGTGGGAGAGATGTGACTGTGATTTCAAACTTCACACATCCTGTAACTCTTCAGTTTGGATCTAGCATGTTCAGTCCCTTTCCTCAGTTATGTGTGGTGATGAATGGAACTGTGTGAATGCATTAGACATGTGAGTGTGTGTGTGTGTGTGTGTGTGTGTGTGTGTGGTGTGTGTGTCTTTCTATGATTTTTGGCCAGTCATGGGTGTTCTGTTCCACTTTTTCGTTGCCATGATTGGGCTAGTTGTTGAGTCGAGATCGCTTAGGCATTGAAATGTACGTGTGTATGTATCTCTATCTCTGTGTGTTTTTTGGTGTAAATGTGGTGATACCTTCCTTTATCTCGTTTTTCTGGATGTATGATGTGCTGTTCCTGCACTTATGCTTGTGTGAGGTGACATATGGATTTGTGGGTGAGACCTAGTATGAATATGGGAGTTATGATATCTGTCTGATGACCAAGTGTCTACTGCTACTCGTGGTACATGGGGCACATATTACTAAATGACAGAAAGGGTTGCGGTGTGGGCGAGATGTGGCTGTGATTTCAAACTTCACACATCCTGTAACTCTTCAGTTTGGATCTAGCATGTTCAGTCCCTTTCCTCCAGTTATGTGTGGTGATGAATGGAACTGTGTGAATGCATTGACATGTGAGTGTGTGTGTGTCTTTCTATGATTTTTGGCCAGTCATGGGTGTTCTGTTCCACTTTTTCGTTGCCATGATTGGGCTAGTTGTTGAGTCGAGATCGCTGTAGGCATGGAAATGTACGTGTGTATGCATCTCTATCTCTGTGTTTTTTGCGTAAAGTGGTGATACCTTCCTTTATCTCGTTTTTCTGGATGTATGATGTGCTGTTTCCTGCACTTATGCTTGTGTGAGGTGACGTATGGATTTGTGGGTGAGACTAGTATGAATATGGGAGTTATGGTATCTGTCTGATGACCAAGTGTCTACTGCTACTCGTGGTACATGGGGAGCACATGTTACTGAATGGCAGAAAAGACGTGTTGGTGCTGATGTGAACAGTTTTGTACCTAGCACACATGATACTGGATGGCAGTGAGGTCTGTAGTGTGAAATAAATGAGATGATGTTGATGTGAAGAGTATGGTGCCTGGAACATATGTTACTGATTTTTTTGGTCAGTTATGAGCCATGGGGGTTCTACCCCACTTTTTCGTCGCCATGATTGGGGCTGGATGTTGTGTCTAGCTCGCTGAAGGCATGGAAATGTGAGTGTTTGTGCGTCTCTCTCTGTGTCTGTATGTGTAAATATGGTAATACCTTCTATAAACACGTCTGTCTGGACGAATGATTTTGCTGTCCCTCCACTTATGTTTGTTGTTGCTTAGTGTATTGAGATGTATGGATTTGTGGGTGAGATCTGATAGTCAAGTGTCTATTGCAACTCATGGTACCTGCGTCACTTTTTTACTGAATGGTAGAAAGGGTTGCGGTGTGGGAGAGACGTGTTGACGGTAAATATAATCAACTGGGGCGCGTATGAACACTATTTATGGTATAAAAACTTAGGTTTATGGTGAAAACATGCCATCTTTTGCACATCTTCTATCTCGCCAGGCTGATGATATGTAAGGAGACTTCTGTTTTTCAGCCAGTCATGAGGCAAGAGAGTAATACACCACTTTTTGTTTCCATGATTGGTACCGGTAATTGTGTAGTCTTGGACATGTGTATCTGCGTCTCTCTTTGTGCATGTAAGCGTAAGTAACTCGTCTGTCTGATGATTTTTGTAACGATAGTTCTGTCCAGTTAATCAGTTGTAACGACAATTCTGCCCCCACTTCATCGTTTCCGTGATGCTTACTGTTAGTTCTGTCGACCTTGCTGTATGCATGTACAAGTGTGTGCGTGTGTCATTCCTCTGTGGATTTGAGTCTAAAATATATGGTTATAGAATTATCAACGTGTGCTTCTAACCATTGTTTCAGGGCTTAGACAATCTCCCATTTCGATGTGCTCTTTACAGTTTACTGCCGTTTGTGTTGGCATGTGAATTTTGATTCTCACTACATAAAAATCATTTAACAGAGAGGGGTGATGTACCAGAGAAGCGAAGGACTTGGGTACAAACCCACAGTCAGACCATTGCTTGTGTGGTGTTGTATGGATGTCATTGGAAGATAGGAAGAGTGTTGAGGGGCTGTAGGTGGCGTATAATGCTGTTAGAATGGATATTGGTGGAATAATTCTGAGTGGTGTATGGAGCCTAAGTTGACCATGACCAAAATCTCGCACTAGACTTTAGGTGATGAGGTCTGAGTGGAAAAAATATCTAAACACCTACTTTGACCTAACAATTTACGACAGTTCAGGTATGAGCACTATCTTAGGCGTAATAGAACCTATGGTGACGTTTTGGATACTTGTCGATGTGTGGGGATCTTCTATGAAAATGTGGGTTATGATGTCTGTTTGATGACCAAGAAACTATCAGTTAGCTAAGAGCATTATGATAACTCTATCGTGGTTACTTGAACAAAGCATGCAATTACAAACAAATGTCACACTTGGTCCTGAATCCGAAGGTTGGCGTTAGATGGGAACATTTAAACCGAATGGAGAACTCTCCTGGGTCCTGATTTATTGAAAAATAATTTCTTGGAAAAGGGGAGAATTTTCCTGGAAAACTGCAGTAGAAGCACCTTAAGTGAACATTTTGGTACCTGGCTACTGATTAGGAGAAGACTTTGCGAATTTTGAATTTTTGGTTTACTTTAACGCACGAACAGAAGGTAACCCTGTCTGTAACTGATCAGGGGTTTGAATGGGAATCATTGGAAAACAGAAGGTGGTTTGACGAAGTGCTGGGCGTATGTTGGCGATGAGGCTAGGGTAGATCTTGGTGAAAGAATTAGGAATAGTGCACTGGATTTCTTGTATAAGGGAGTGGTTAAATTTTCTATATCTCTACCTTTGGCACAGGTGATGGTCTAAGGCATGTTCTGTGCTTAGCATGGTTTTATGGTGATTCGATTTTTATCACATAGGACTGATGTACTTTGATTCCACACGAATGAGATTAGTAAGATTATCAGACTGTGTTTCGTTCCTGGAACATCCGTGCTGTGCTGTAAAATACAGTTAAAGGTGGGTAAGTACATGCCACAGCGTATATCTCTCTGTTTCTAGTCAATAACTGATGTGTCACAAGGGATTGATTGGAATTTTAGTATAGCTAGGGCACTCAAATTAATTAGAGTGCGATGAAATATTTTATACCAGTGACAGCAGAGAGGTGTCGTATTGATACGAATTCTTTCTTCCCTCGTCGCATTCCATGAGTTTTTCCATGGTCAAACTGGAAACTTTGATTTTTCTAGCTTTGGTGTGGGAAAGGTTTTGTTAATAATTTCACAAATATTTTCATGTGGGCTCTTGTCCTAAGACTAAGGCTATAGGGTTGAGAAAAAGGCTTGAAAATATTACGGGCTGATTGGTTTGACATCAGTGGAAAGATTAACATGTAATCACTTCAGAAATTTCTGTTGGGAAAGAAGCTGGATTTCACATCTGCAACTTTGAATTAGGCAATGATATTCATGTGAATCTAATTTAGTGGCCATATTTCAGGTAAAATGGGCAGGGAAGTTAATGCCTTAGCAATAGGATAGAAATACACAAACCGAGCGTGGTGGTGTAACGGATAGCGTTCTGGCGTCGCATTCGGGAGGACTGCGGCTCGAATCCCCGTCCTGGCATCCAGATTTGGGTTTTCCATGGTTCCCCCAAATAACTCCAGGTGAATGCCGGGATGCTTCCTTCAAAAGGCCATGGCCGAATTCCTTCCCATTCCTTGCCCCCCATCCTTTGCCGTCCCTAAAGACCACGTTGTTAGAGAGACGTTTAGATGTTAAAAATTAAAAAAAGAATTACCCAAAGTTCATCGAGGTTGTAGACACATACATTATAAAATCACTTATTTGAGTTTAGAACATTAGTTGGATTCTCGCTTTGTTTCATTGCACATAATTTAATACATTAAAATAATGGGGGTGACAGAAATTCGCGAGTTATCATTAACGATTAATTATATTGGAATCCCACCGTACTTAAACGTAAAACTTACGCTTTCACATGGTCTATTTTTTAATTAAATACAAAGACTCAAGCAGTTTTTCTGTTCACCCAGAATGAAAACAAAATTTTCGTTTTGAAAACACGAGTGATTGAGCTACCATAAATGTTTCTTAGATTTGTACTACGAAAACTGACATATAATAATTATTCTCATCTCGTAATAATTTCTTCTTGAACCGAAGTGAATGCTGAAATATTTCTATGTATCCTGCTGGGGCGGTTTTGCAGTGCAATGAGCATATGGCGCAACTTGAATTCTTTATCGATAGCAGGACATCTGAACAAATGCATACGAAATTCGCTGCAAGCCTGAGACACTGTACAAAATTCTGCAATCATACGAACGCTGTGTTGGACGCCCTACTTTGTCCGCCAGCCAGCTATGCTTTCATAATGGTGGATGGCAAACACACACCAGCCAAGCTGTATCGCTCTGTAATGGAGCCATTTCGTAACCTGCACTGCCTGTCGGACTCCCCGAGCAAACAATAGCCGCTCACGCAAACATCGAAATATTTCTCTTAAAAGCTTGTTAAATACCTATCGCGTTGAGAAATGAAGCATGCCGCACCATCTATCGGGAAACGGGATACTATGCACCTATGCCTGGAAATATTTGTAGCTTTCACAATCGAGACATGCCCCGCCATCTATCGGAAACCGCGATACTATGTTATGCAAGGCCAAAACGCCCGATGCCTTGGATGAGCAAGTTGACACCAGTCGCAACGTCTAATGGATAGTAAACAGAGAGCGTATCATTTGTAAACACGCCCCGGGCGGCGGAATTTCCCCGCTAGCTGGGGGAGTGGAATATCTGCGCCCAAAGAAATTAAGCCCTTGGGAGATGCTGCTCCCTGGCGGCCGGTTGAGGAACTAACGTATGCGCAAGCCCGACTGCTGCCGCCATCTGTGCGGCCGGCCAAAGAACTAACGTGCCCGCCGGAGGGGAGGGGAGGGAGGTCCCCCCCACCACTTCGTGACGTCATGCGATCCCTGAACGCCGATTGGCTGTTCCCAGCTCCATCCTTCCCCCCCTACTATCTCCATATAATGAGTTAGGGGCATCATCTCTTAAGATGATATAATTTTTCTCCTTCAGTACTCAAATTCAAAAAAATTGAAATATTGACATCAGTGTAGGCATACTTGCCACAGATTCAGCATCCTCATCCTGCCTAGTTTTTTAAAATGTTGGTTACAAATTTGCACTTGTCGATTTAAAGTGCACAAAACCACACTAATTGTGAAATGTTTTTCTTTTATTAACTGTGCAAGACGTTGGCTGCGCAAATTGTTACTACTCCTTCAACTCGTCGATAAGTTCCCAAACTTTTTTCATGTTAACATTCTGTAGAAAACCAAAGTTATTAAATATCTATCTACCGGGTTTTTATGATCAAGTTTGTAGTCACCACCGGATCGAGGAAGTCTCCTCTGGCAAGCTCTGTCGTTTACAGTATCTCATGTATAATGAAGTTGCTAAACACGAGAGTTCGTAAATTCATTTCTTAGACAGAAAATTAATTTACAGAAATAAACCGTCTAATGGAGTTTAAACCTGTAGTAAACATATGGACACAGGCTGCAAATGTTGGAAAAAGGAAGGTTTAAGAAAGGGACGACGACACTTGGGAAACATACTTAGAAGTTGATGTAATAAACATTTTAATCCCATTTCAATAATAACGTCGTGCTCTCTGGCTTAGACGTGCGACTGTTGAATGAAATTCAGAACTACAAGCATTTCTCGATCAACATGATCGAAGCGAGGATACAAACTCGTCCTAACTTATAATCAAATGCGATGAGGATGAAGAAGATAAGGTTGACGTGGGTGATGATATGGGTGTGGATGATGAAGATGTGGAAGTGGATGGTGGTGTAGATGTGGATGGTGGTGTAGATGTGGATGACGATTGTTTTCGGGACCACTTCAGGCATTCTGGATTCAGTTGCAAACTGTGTGAAAAGCATGTGATCAGAACATTGCCTTTCTCTTGTAAGAGATTCCCATGTATAAACATCTCGTCGCATATGGAGAGTAGATTCTGCTTGCTTTCTGCATCGTCCTTTGCAGCCAGGACTTCTATTGAAAGCACGTGCTGGTGCAAAGTATCCTCCAAGTCTTCAAACATCTGGTGCAGCATAGCTAAAAGCTTCCCGAGTTTCGCTCTCTGCATCTGAAAACAAATTTAGAGGATGAGTCCAATTGGTAGTTACAGTGGGGATTGTTCACAAACCCAGAAGATAAGCATTACACAAAAAACTGCTCTTTGGGAACTGTGGAATACGATTCTGGAAATTCAAAAATTATTTTCAGAGAGCTATATAAACTTAATTCCATAATATATAAAGAATTTTTTTAACTCACGGTCCTACAACACGGAATTTAGTGCCATTCTACATACATGTAACACTAATAGACCACAAACCACGTCAATTTTAAAAATTTTCATCGTACTACACTGGAAAGTAAATTGTTAAATATTATTCATTTAAAATCTGAACAACTTTCTCTGCTTCGTAACGTACACTATCCTGAAAAATAATTTATATATTTGAGTTTAATATTAAACAGGACTGAGGAAAAAAAACAACACATTTAAGACATGAAAAGAAATTCAGTGTACTAATAAATACAACGAATCATATGGCTTATAGGTGGTTAATTGTAGATTATGTAGCCTACATTACGTACATTGCATAGTCATTAGTATTAGTCAACTACCATGCTATCACGCACTTAGGGAGAATTTCAAGGAGTAATAATCAAAATAGGAACCGTAATAAACTATTACTCATATATAATATCTCTTCGCGTCATTAGTTAACCCGTTTGTTTTGGTGGAGTCTTCCGTCAAGTTTGCTGCCCTTGCGTAATTTAATCATATTTGTATTCCGTGTGATAACCATCTGTAGATTACGAAGTAGGTTGTAATGGCTGTGATTTGAATTTAAGACTGTAATGTGCGAGATTTAAAACTAACACTTTACGAATCGGAGTATAAAGTTCCAGAACAGAAAGAGCACAAAAATCGGGCGGTTATAATATGACAGTCCGAAATATATCCGACCACCTAAGAGATAAATATGATTGTTTTGAGAACAAAATACTTGTTGTATAAAGGCTGTTTGACTTAGCTTCGGAAGGAAGTAAACTGTTTGTATACTGCCAGCAAAATCTTGTCTTTGCTGCATACAAAATGCTGTTCCATGAAATGATACTTGGTATGCGTGTTTGTTGGTTCAGTTGGTTAAGACACGTGACGGTTACGAAAGGACCCCGATTCGAATCCCGATATCGACGAAGTTTTACGGTCCTTAAAACTGACCTTCACCTCTGCCAAGGCTTTGCTTTGTTAATCTGAAGTACCACAGGAAATAATTATAATGTGTGTAATGAGTTGGCATACACTTACTTCCCGTCTTCTGTTAACTCCTCGACTGTGTCCGTAGGCGATTACCTTGGAGGATAACACCCCTCAATGGGAAGGTCTAGTAATATAAATTGGGGTGGTTTCCGGTTGTTTTCCCCTGTGTGACTGCTTGAAACTGTAGATCAGTAATAGTGTGTTTTCATTGCAGAGTCGTCTTGTGGACGAGAGACGAAAGAAGGCAGAGGGTGAAATACGGTGCCGGCCCATTCAGGCCTACTCTTCCGAAAGACAGGGGTGGGAAAGACAATGCACTTAACAAAAAGTGTCAGTTTGATGAGGATCACAGCGTAAATAGTTCAGTTATTGATATTGTTGATTCCCTGTCGTATTTGGATGCAACATCAAATGGGACCTGCCCACAGCTGCGGTCGTAGGTAGAGGTAGTTGTAGAATGCGATTCATAAGCAGAATTTTGAAGAATTGTAGCGTGTATACGAAGAAAACTTATAGAACTCTTGTGAGCCCACATTTGCAGTACCAATGTGCCATTTGGGATCCGTACCGCAATGAATTGACAGTATACAGAGACTGCTTGCCACGGTCCTTATAAGTCACAGAATTGTTCCATACATTGGGCTGAAGTAGACAGACGACACAGGTTACGAGTACGATGAAACACTTCATCCACCAACCTATTTAAGTCGCAGTGAAGGGAGAAACAAAACGAAACTCTGAAAACATCGAATATACTTTTTTCCCCCCAGTAGGATCGTATTCGCTGAATATTCTTTGTTGTAGTCTTATATATGACATATTAGATACAAGTATTTTAAATACAGATAAAAAATACGCATTTTCATTTTGTATCTGAAATACTTAACTTAATCTTTATTTTGTATCTTGTGTTTAGACACTTTTTCTTGGTATCTTTGTATTTTGGAAATACTATTTACGCATTTTTTTTATGTTACGCAACTTAAAGACAACAACGTAACGCATTCATAAAATTTGCCATACGTCAAATAAATAAATAAATTCATAAAATTCGTTAATCAATATGAAAGAACAAGGTTTTATGTTCGATCTTTGCCTGCCTTCATCGTGGCGAACTATAAAAACCATAACAAACACCCACCCACCTAACTATTGTATAGAGGATATAGGATCAGTTTGTATGGATTTCACTAAGGAAGATAGAGTAGTGACAGCGGGAGATACGAGCAGTAGTATTGATTAGGAAAACAAGTTATAGAATAGAAATTGACCTGAGGAAGATGGCGAAAGAGAGACAGCATACCATGGTGGAACTCGTGCAGGTCTTAATTCGCCATGACCGGCCACTTGAATCACACAGTGAGGCGGATAAACGTGGAAATGGAGATACTACTTTGAAAAGGTATTGGTTCTGTTTTGGGGGTTGCGCCGGTGGACACCATTGACAGAAGGAGTTTCACTAGGTATCACCTACTCCTAAACAGAAAGGGGCCCTTTGAAGTTGTTAGCTAAAGCTGTAAGGGGTCCCATTCCAGTTATGATAGGGTTGTGACTGTGCTAGTTTTTAGGTTAGGGGCTGGTGATGAGGGGATAAAAGTAAGTGAACAAAGCGATAAATGATTGTTTTTTCCCATCGTTCATCTACAAAGTGCCGGGAACTCTGGAATTTATGTTCTAAATCACCAAAAGCATGTGAAACATATTTGGAATCGATAAATTTTAATGAAATTTTAGAGAACGTCTTGTACATTGTAGACAAACAAATGTTTCAAAATAAAAATCGTGTAACAAAATATTTTGAAAATACCTATTTTGTATCTTGAATTTCAAATATCATTTCCAAAAGCGTCTTGTATCTGATATCTCAAATCCATTAGTTAAAAGTATCTTGTATTCCAGATATTTTTTATGTTGTATCTTATACATATCTGGTTATAGTGACGCTTTTCTATTTCCCAGAGCCAAGGCAAAAACTTGCGATTGCCGCCTCTCGTTTCGAACATTTTAGATTATTTCAAATATACAAAAAAGTATCCACAGGTAGAGAAGTAGTGACTACTATCCACGGCGCCCTGTATGACAGACTGTCTCCCCCTCCCCCCCCCCCCCTCCCCAGCATCTTGCTCCAACTATCCCAAAAAAATGAGTTGCCTTTGGATCAAGAGCTATCTGGAAAACTGGGATTACAGACGCAAGACACACATTGCTCATGGGTCAAGAAGAACCTTATACCTTGAATTAACAGAACATGATTTCGGAGGACTGATTTTTTTTTTTTTTTTTTTTTTTTTTTTTTTTTTGCTGCCATCAGTCTTTCGACTGGTTTGATGCAATCCTCCATATCTTCCTATCCTGTGATAACCTCTTTATCTCTACATACCCCTTACAACCCACGTCCTCAATTATCTCCTTCACATATTCCAATCTCCGTCTTCCTCTACAGTTCTTACCTTCGACTGTTGCCTCTACCAAAAAATTAACCAATCCAGCATGTCTCAAAATATGACCTACCAGCCTGTCTCTTCTTTCTGAAAGCGTCTTCCACAAATTTCTTTCCTCACCCATCATTTCCAAAACTCTTTCATTTCTTACTTTGTCAGTCCACTTAATTTTCAGCATTCTTCTGTAGCGCAGTTCTTTCTAATTCATAGATCAATATCGGAAACTAAAAAGTTTCTCTTTTTCATGAAGGCACTTTTTGCTAGCGCTATTCTGCTTTTTACGCCATTCCTTCTTCGGCCATCGGTTGTAATTTTGCTTCCCAAGTAAGTTAATTCACTTCTCCTTTTGCATCAAATCCTATTTTTATATTGAACCTACTAGTATTGGTATCATTACTGCTACATTTCATCACTTTAGTCTGGCTTTGATTTATATTCAGTCCAAAATCTTCCTTCAGTATTTTGTTCATGCCATTCAGTAACTTCAATATCCTCAGCCCTTTCTGCTATCAAGACAATGTCATCAGCAAATCGTAACATTGTGGTATGACAGCGTCATCCCCCAATGAATATTAATATATTCATATTTGTTATTAAGATTTATTATATTTATTTTATTCAAGTATAAATTGGTTAGGGCAAATCAATTCATAGGCACAATGGAAGCGACCGGTGGAGGGTGGAGAAACCCCGTTAGCTGGGCAAGGGAAATGTGCCCCGGCTCTACGCTGAGGGTGCAAGGTCACAGAAACTGCGCGACAAACCGAACGGCGAATGATAGCAACGCCGCGACACACGTGATTATGGAATACGTTGATTAACCAATCGTGTATAGCCACGGGGTCTACATTTATTGATGCAAAGCTTCTTTTCTATGTGCTTGGAGAGGGGAAGCTGACTTCTTCGTGGCGGCAGAAAAGACGCCATCACGAGGGAGTTGCTGTCCAGACGAGCTCGAGTAAAGACGTACTGTTCGGGTGTGGTCAGACACTCTACTAGCTGTTCGTCCATGGTTGAAGATAGACGCTTTCTGGCTAAGACGTTGCAGGAGGCATAGTGTCTTATCTCGTAGAGGCCATCACCACTGATGCATTAGCACGGATGGGATATCCGCGGATCTGCATCTGACTGCGACACAGCTGTGTCGCAATCTTCAAGCAGTTGCAACAACGGTAATTTACCGACACAAGGTCATTGGTTCCATTTTTTTTTTTTTTTTTTTTTTTTGACGAGGTTTACAGACCCGTAAGCGATCCCTGTGAATAGACTCTCTGCTCTGATCATGGAAATATTGCTGAGCAAGCTAACATTCCATATTCACCAATATTGAACTTTTAAACATCTTGCTCATCATAACATAATTCAAATGATGTTTTCACTTTAATTGGCGCCCCTGGGAATTTTTTAAAATGTTTAACTTTTATCTGTTGGCCTGCGATGCCACATTATTTTACATTCACTTTGCAAACCTCTGAAATACTTAAATCTATTGATGTTTGCCTTTATCCGGCAAATTGTAAGGATCGGGTATTGCTTGCTTGTTTTGAATATCTTGTCCTTAACGTTAAAATTAAATATACTCGGCAGTGTATAAGCCAGAAGATTAAATAAATTCAATATTTTAATTACCTGTAATTCTTGCAGCATTCAAGATTCTGGTTCACCAGATTAACTTGTTTAACAAATTAATATTAATCTTCTCGATAAAATTTCAAGGTAATGGTTCCCCCCCCCCTTTTTTTCAACGGAAGGTCCATTAAAACATACTGATTTTTTCTCCCTGAACACTTATGCCACATGGAAATTTTTCTTCGACTTTATTGCTTCTACATACAAGTTAAATATTAACGGGGATAGACTACAAACTCGTCTCTCATCCTTTTTAACTGATACACGTCTCTCGTGATTCTCTACTTTTATTGTAGCCACTTGATTCTTATATAGTTTGTACAGTATTCTTCTATATCTATACTTTAGACCTGACTTCTTTAAAATTTTGAACATCTTATCCCACCTAACATTATCAAAAGCTAAATCACTTTTTTTTTTTTTTTTTTAGCTATAACAGGATTAAATTTGTTCCAAATATGGGTGTAATGTCAATAAATGGCGTCTTACCGGTGACATTTCAAGTTCTGCAGACTTGGGAGACTTCGAGTTATTGGCCTCTTTGTCTACCGAAGCAGCCCCATCCTCACTACCAGCAGTTGCAGCCTCCGGCCCCTCCGTGCTTGCAGGTTGCAGGGATACGACTTCTTCTGGCATAACAGCACTGGTTCTGGAAAGTATTGGCACCAATCAATACAATGGCCGAATACTTAACAAAATACACTGAAGACATGATTTTTGACGCTCATATCAGTTCTTAAACAGTGCAGTAATAAGTAAATTTTGAGAAAAAATATGCTCCGTAATAGTAAAATTTAATCTCCAAAGAAGGGAGTAGAGAGTGCAGTTCGCGAAGACAATCTTCTTTAGGAGGATTTAATGTATGAACTAGAATCTGGAGGATCGTAATTGCTGAACACATTAAGTGCTCTACAAAAATAATCATTTTACCTTTACTTCCTAGTAAAACTATCGCAGCATTGTGATTGTTTCTCCCAACAACTGTTCTAAAACGAAACCGAAATATTGTCCGTCTACACACTTTAACGAGAACATTGTTTACAATAATATATTCAACAATATTTACTGAACTGTTATGGCTAAGGGAACTCAAGCAATTAAACTCATTGCAGTCCATGGAAATGAATCAGTGTGGAAAAATCAATAGGGAGAATCCTAAGTTTACATTCATGCCGCTCAGGCACGCAATCTCAACTGTTTCCCACTTTTCTTAGAACGTAGTTTTGATTCACCACAACCGTGAATTCCATAAATAGCTACTTGGACCGTATTTCGGTGGAGACGACAGAACGGAAGGATTTTCGTCCTCATATATATATGTCTCTACAAACAATACCAGTAATCATCGCACACAATTTGTGAAGTTCGTCGCTATTTGGAGGACATTAAGCTACGTTTATAGAATACGCGTCCTGTTGGATTGCTTTCACAATGTGACGAAATTCTAAATCCATTACAATAAAACTGTAGAAACAGGTTTTTAGTGTTCTAGCAGTGAAAGGAGGAAATATCACCCTGGAATTTCGACAGAACTAAACGGTTCGGAGTTGTAGGTAAGCCAATTGCTGCTGTTGTAGGAACGGAGACTTTCCAGGCGTATAACTGCAATGAAGTCTTCCCGGGTGTACCATCGGATTGTGAAAACACGATATTTCACCTGTGAAGACTTCATTGAAGTGCTGTTAAGTTGTAACACTGTACTCAGATTTTTACTGAACGCAGCAAAACAATTGGTATTCAATTTCAAATGTGACTGGTTATAGGCCCTCGTTTAATATGAGGCTTATTTACAAACACCATCTTAATGGGGTCTCATTCTATTCCACGGAAAATCTGGCTTCTTCCATCTGCGAAACAGATTGCATATAGTTCTTTAACTCTGTGCATCGACGTGGTTGATGCAAATCAACACCCTTGCTTGGTTAATCTCGAACTACAAATAATTTTTTTTTATCTGTTTAACGTCTCTTAACAGCGAGGTCTTTAGAGACGGGAAAGGATGGGGGGGGGGTCAAGGAATGGGAAGGAATTCGGCCATGGCCTTTTGAAGGAATTTGGGAAACCATGGAAAACCCATAGCTGGATGCCCGGACGGGGATTCGAACCACCATCCTCCCGAATGCGAGGCCAGACCGCTAACCGTTACACCACCATTCTCGGTAACTACACAAAGTGTAGGTCATCAGTCTATCATGCACAATGTCTTAATAGTTCCTCCACTTAACCATTTACTGTCGGAGCCTTAAACCATCTTTTGCTCTCAATTTTGTTATATTCCCCTGAAAATTCCGTTCCTGACCTTGTAGTCCAATGGGAATTTGTATAACCGACGTTCCGTCGAAGACTGCGCCCGGTATTTTCAATAGTCTGTTTATGAACTCTGTGACGGGCAGCAATGTAGTGGAGCTGTAACTGTTTACATTGCAGAGAGTCTCCTAGCGACAAAGCATTCTACACGCCCACGGGCTGACGAGTGTGACCTCAGACTAAACCCGTTCGTTATTGTTATTAGGATTTTAGGGCGCGTCGACAACAAGGTCATTAGCGCTCTCAAACCCGTTCGTTCTGGACGCTATGTTCTACAGCGTACCACTGGTTGTACGGAGATATTCTTAAGATCGTTGAAAATCAGATATTTCCAAAAATGGTTGTAATTTTTCCTGTAATACAATTCTGGGAAAAAGACGATCACTACCTTAATCGAATTTTATTTTTCTGATGTACGCGACTGGTTCCTGGTACACACTAGTGGCACGTGAGAAAAGTGAGATACCTTGTTCTACAGGTATTTTTGTCTTTTTGAAGATAAATATTCACCATCTATACAGCCGATCAGTTTCTTCCTTTGTAGTTACACAGTTTTATGCTTAAATATTTCGGAGACCTGTTGTAGTCTAACGCAGTAATGTACGGTGATCGAATGTACTTCCGTGCCTCCGTAGTGTATCTCGTAGCCATCCAACAAAGTGTTCAACAAACGATTTGTAGTTATTTCTTAGACGGCTGTGTTTTGTGCAATCGATGGAAGCTTGTCCACAACTGCAAGGAAACCAATTAGTATCTGCCATTGTGTGGGTGACAATCACAATAAGTCCCGGATCTTCGTCGTAGGATAATATATGGTTTTTACGCCGTGATTTCCTATCCGGCGGTTACTCTCTGCTTCCGGAAGTCCTGGTGCCTCGTTTGCCGGACTTTTGGGATGGCAACCCGTTATACCCCAAGGGATAATGCGAGGATGTTATCTAAATAGGGAGGTTACTGGAGGAAATGATAAAAGATCGTTAATACCATTCCTTAATATATATAATAATAAACCTGAAGTGTGTAGAGGCCAGAAGGAACGGAGGGAGTTAGGCTAGTCACCGTAGCAGTTTTCATATTAATTGACGGAATACACATTCCTTATTAGATCAACCAACTGCATTTAAAATAGAAGAACCGCATCTTGAACTGGAAAGTTGTGAACTTGGTAAAACCTCTCATCAAATCTGCCGAATTTTGCTTAACTTTCTTCCGATTTACGGCTTCATCTCTACTACGCATGTTAACTGTTTAATTAATTTATGAAATTGTTTCTTTCAATTAAATTGAACTCCATTATTACATCGCATCTTATACTTCATTGTTTGATGAAAGATTATTAATAAATATAAACTCCAGTGGTGTTTTTTTTTTTTTAATTGGAGCACTCAAAACCCGCTCCTCCAAGCATGGTGGCCTTCCTGTTAACTACTGATCGCCTCTGCGCATGCATTAAGTTATTAATTCTATAGGTGATCACAGGAACGGGATTGTGATGTATTCCATGCGTCCAGGCGTCCGCCCGTTTACATAGGTCCATCGGATAAGATAGAGAGAAACTTTTGAAAGAAGAAAAAGGACAGAGGGGAAAAAAGTGCCAGGGTTTTACCCCCGGGAAAAAAACCTCTGCAACAGTTAAGGTGGGATATAAGGGGGCTGGATAAGATACTGCCAGTTCCGCAACAGAATCTATACTACAGTTAAGGATGATGTGGGGGGTGTTAGTTGGTTAGGGTGTCATGCAGTTACTTACCCCGGGAGCGGCATGCCGCTCCCGGTGTGGATGTCCGTGTGGATCGCGTGTTGCTGTGCCTGGCACGGTGTCCTTGCAGACGCCACGCCAGTGTAGTCCACCTGCGGCAGCACGTGTTCCGGCGTCCAGGCTGCGACGCATCACCCAAGCAGAGGTCCAGCGCGTGCGACTTACAACGTCACCGCCACCAGCGGTCACCAGGTCCCCGGCAGAACGACTCGTCGGCATCCGCGTGCCAAGACCGACGACCGCCGACCACGACGCGGCCTTTCAGCCAAGAGGAGTAAGTGGAGCATCCACCGGCCACATAGCCGAAGTGGTTTCACTGGCTTGCGCCGCAGCGATTTCACTGGCAGCCCCATAATTCCAGCGTCCTCGCCGCGACGGAGCACCAGTGTCCCCCCCAGGCGGTACGCCGGTTTCCGCTTATGCAATGGCGTCCTAGCCGCGACGAGCCGACGGCGCTAGTCCCTTAGCGCTTCCACCGACATCCTCGTCATGCAGGTTTGCCAGATCACGCACAGCAGCAGGTCCGCAGCGTCCGCTCCAGGTGCCTCGCCGAGTTCCGCGCAGTCGTCAGCGTACGCCAGGGATGTGGTGATCTTCGTCCGTCCGGCTTGGCTCGCTGCTCCACACAGCAGCGGTCAGCCAGCAGAGCGAGCCGACGGCCGGCAAGCCACCATACGGCCGCACTTCTCCCAGCATCACACCGGCGTGCCCATTGGCGGTTAGCCAGCGTCTGCACTGCAGCGGTTTGCCCACGGCCATGCAGTAGAAATCAATGGCCACCCCAGTGCTTCGGCTGGCGCCACACATTGTTACGGTTTCCGGTATTCGGTAATTGGTACAGCTGTGGCCGTGCTCTGCACAGTTCCCGGTATGCGGACGTTGTGCAGTGCATACCAGCTTTCACGTCTGGGTGGTGGCCGGCATTCAATCCACCGCAGGCCACTAGCGCCCCGCCTTGGTGTTTCTGCCAGCGTTCCCGCCGCAGACACACCGACGCGCACACCGAGGCAGATACCGGTATCCGCCCAGCAGCAGGTGGCCAGCCTCACCGCCAGCCCGCTCCGCCAACATCACGCCGCCGCACCGAGCCGGCGCTTCATCTTCCTGGTGCCATCTTCTGTGTGGTTGGTTACGCCACTCGACACAGCAGCCATCCGGCGGCCGAGCGCCCCGGCAGCCCGCAGCCCAACACGCCGCCGCACATCCCCCAACGCCTTACCCCGGCAGTGCCCCCAGCGTACCCTTTGGCGGTTAGCTCACTTCTGCACCGCAGCAGTTTTCCCGCAACCACGCAGCAGAAATAGACCAGCCCAAGGTCCGTCACCCTAGCGCTTCCACTGGCGCCGCACACTGTAGCGGTTCCCGGGATTCGGAGGTTGCTACAGCTGCAGCAGTGCACTGCATCGGTTCCCGGTATGTGGAGGTCGAGCAGTGCATACCAGCTTTCACGCCAGGGCGGTGGCCGGTGTTCAGCCCACCGCTTGTCGCTTAAACTCCAGTGTTTCTTTTTCTTTTTTTTTCTTTATTTGTAATTTCATTTCCCCTTTGGGGGGGCTGGCCTGGCAGCGGGTTATGCCCGCTCTTCAGCCTATATATATTTTTACATATAGTTTTATTTTACATATCTTGATCGTTCTTTCGTTGGTTTACAGTATTTTGTTTTATTTTGCAAATTATATTACTGTATAAAAATAATATATAGGTTTTACAATCGGTTTGATATAATATATAAATTATAATGTATACTGTACAACATTAATATGAGTTTGCTACTTTATTATAATTATAATATTGCCGGTTTTCTTCTGTTTGAAACATTTTTATTAGGATAGGGTGTTAAGTTTGATGGGATGGATATATGTCGGGTCGGATGTGTTGGTGGGGTATGGGGAGGCGGTTAAAGTTTCTGTTGTGTAATATGTGTAGTGCGTATAGGTGGAGAGCAGGTGATACATGTTTGTAATATGGTTTTATCGTGTGGGGTGTTGTGATGTGTGGTGTAGAGAGCGGGTTGTGTATGTTGTTTCGGCGTGCGGTGAAGGAGGTTCTGAGGCGTTCAAGGAAGAGGAGGAGGTGTGGGAAGGAGATTCTGTCATACAGGGAATTATTAGGAAAGGGTAGGCGGATTCTGTAGGCGAGGCGGAGTGCGTGGCGGAGTGCGTGGCGTTCGGCGATTTGTAGAGCTTTGTAGTAGGCTGGGCGGGCGGATATCCAGGCGGTGCAGGCGTATGTTAAGATTGGTCTGATTAATGCTTTATATGTATGTAGAATTGTTTTAGTGTCTAGTCCCCACCTATAACCTGTCAGTCTCTTTATCAGTTTAAGTCGTGATTTTGCTTTGTCAGTAATCGTCTTTAGGTGGGCGGACCATGTCAGTTGGCGGTCTAGCGTCAGTCCCAGGTATTTTACTGTTTTTGTCAGGTTTATGCGTTTTCCGTAAATTCTGATGTTAAAGTCATCCGGTTTAAATCGTCTAGAGGTTCGTCCGAAAATTATAGATTGAGTCTTCTGTGGGTTTATTACCAGTATCCATTTGTTGCACCAATCTATAAATTTATCTAGACGTTTTTGCAATGCTTTGGCGGCTTGTTTCAGGTTATTGTAGCAGGCAAGGTAAGCTGTATCATCGGCGTATTGCAGGAGGTATAGAGGTGGGAGGGGTTGGGGAATATCGGTGGTGTATAATAGGAGGAGAAGTGGGGAGAGGACGGAGCCTTGAGGCACACCAGCGGTAGGAGTAAAGTATCTGGAGCGGGAGTTGTTAATGATGACATAGGCTTGACGGTTAGTAAGGAAGGATGCAATAAGTCGGACATAGGATATCGGTAGCGCGTATAGCTGAAGTTTGAATAGTAATCCGCCGTGCCATAATTTGTCGAAAGCTTTCTCCACGTCTAATGAGATGAAAATGGCCGATAGCTTGCTCTTTAGTTGTTTCGTCAAGTTGTGTCAGGTGGAGAAGCTGGTCGTCTACGGAGTAATTGGGTCGAAAACCGGCTTGAGTGGATGGGAGTGGAAGGAACTGTATAAGATGTCTATAGATGCGGTGGATTAGGATAGTTTCGAAGAGTTTACTGAATACTGAGGTAAGACTAATGGGACCGTAAGAGGAAGGATCGGATTTAGGTTTATTAGGTTTAGGGAATAGTAGGATTTTTGATATTTTCCATTTTTCGGGATAGATGCCAGTATATAGGATGACTGTGAAAAGGAGAGAGAGGATTTTTGGGAAGGAAGGTGGACATTCTTTTAGGTGGCGGTAGGTGATGGAGTCGTGACCAGGAGCAGTATTGCGTTTCTTTTTTAGAACCTGTTGAATATCTTCTGCTGTTATTGGTAAATTTAGGTCATGTCGTGGAGGGGTTTGGTAGTATTGAATGTCTGGGGTTAGAGGCGGTTAGCTGGTGTCTGTTCGTTCATGTATGTCGGCAGTCATCTCGTAGTTGAAGTGTGGTTCTAATGGGCTGGATTAGGTTAATTAAAGGTGGGTGGCGAAATGGTTGGCTTTGGATTCGTCATCAGGTAAGGGATGGTTATTGTGAATGATGGGATGTGTAGTTGCGGTTTTGGTACCTGTTAGTCTGTTGAGGGCATTCCAGTAGTCCTGAATTGGTGGTCATTGTAGAGTTTAGTCTGTCGCAAGTGTTTCGCCAGTCGAGTCTCTTTCTTGCTGTAAGGTAGTTATGTACTTGTCGCTGTAGCTGTCTGTGTCGAGTGAGTGCATCCCGGTCACGTGTGGCAAGGAAAGTTCTGTAGAGGCGGCGGGTTTCTTTGAGGAGTAGGACTGCATGGGGAGGGAGAGCCGTTTTATATGGATTTACGAGTTTTAGAGGAATGTGAGTCGTGATTGCGGATATCAATGTGTCTTGCGTGTTGTACGTTATTTTGATGCGAACTGGTAGGTGGTCGCTACCGATGGGATCGAGGACTGTGATACTGGTGCGCCTAAGGAGGGAAGGGGATGCTATTATTATGTCGGGGGTTGTATTGGAGACTGGTCGTGTCGGTTCTGGTATGTCAATGTCATGTCTGAATAAGGCGTCAATGTAATAACGTAGCTTTCTTTTCTCGTTATCTGTTCGTGAATGAATATTCAGATCGGCCATTATAAGATAGTTGCTGAAGGTATTGTATATATACTGTAGAAAGTTGTAGGGGAGGAGTTCATTAGGGCGAATATATATGGTTGCTAGGGTGACTCAAGTATGGGAGGAAAACTGTAGCTACTAAATGTTCGTTTGGGTTGTTTAGAGGTGGATGTACATTTGTTGCAAGGCTGCGATGGTGTCCAATAGCGACTCCGCCTCTAGCGTTTGGTATGGGGTTGTCTGCTCTGATCAGTTCAAAAGGGACAAGCCGGATGCAGTGGTTAGGTTGTAGGAAGGTTTCGTTCAAGGCGAAGGTGGAGATGTGTGTCTGTAGAAGGTTTTGGAAGAGAATTTTATTGGTGTTTAAAGAGCGGATGTTGTTGTATATTATGTTATACGTGTCAATATCCATGTGTGTGTGTGTGTGGGGGGGGGGGGGGGTTAAACTAGTGTTTCTGTGGTTGGTTGGAAGTGGAAGTGTGCGCTGTTTTGGTAGTAAGTGGCTGTGACATTGACGTGGAAAATATTTCGGGCGGCTAGGATTACTTGCTGCAGGGTATGTTGGCGGCTAAATGGATGGATGTTTTGAATGACTACGGTTGTGAAGCGAACGATATCTTCGATGTAGGTGGAGGGCGGATGGAGTTTGATGGTGGAGTGGGGGGATCGATGGGTCGAATAGGCAGTCAGTTCGGGTCTTTGTGCAGGTGGTTTTGCTTTGCACTTTAGGGAGTAGGCATGGTGATTTTGATTACAGGTGTTGCAGATTGGTGGGGTTTGTAAATTTGGACAATCTTTGTGCGAATGGTTTGCCTTGCAGTGTGGGCAGATTGGTTGGTTCCGGCAGTCTTGTGTAGCATGGTCATTGTATTGCAAGCATTTTTGGTAGCGGATAGGTTGAGGTGGTGTTGACTTTGATGGTTCAACACGGTGGCGTTGATAGTATATCGTTGCCCCTTTGGAAATTAGGGTGTCTACTGTGGTTGGACATTCTGTGAAAACTCTCACCATGTAGGTTGGTCCCTGATTGTTACGAATTCTTAGGACTTTTCATATGAAAAGATCGGAATTTAGTTTCAGTTCTTCTTACACCTCAGTGTCTGAAATTGAGTGGTCGACTTTCCTGATAACCACTGTCAGAGTGGGTGGGCGTCGAGGTGGTTTGATCTGTCTGGAATTCATAGATGAGATGGTGGCGTGTTCGCCGAAAGTTGTGGGGCCTACTTTTGTAATTAGGGACGATCGTAGGTTAGGGTCAAGGCTTTTGATAATCATACCTCCTTTAGTTGGGATGATTTGAGTAATGGTTGAGCCGGGTAGGTACTTTCTGATTTGGCATGCTAGTGTTTTGGTGGATAGAAATTTGGGGTCACAGTTTTTGAGTAAAAAGCTGTAGGTGGTTAGGGATTGTTGAGAAGAGATGGTGGTTTTGTCAATGGAAGTATTCATTTGTTGTTGGCCGAAGATGGTATTTTGGGCATGGCGTTCATCGGTTGCTGTGGATCTCTGAGGGTTCATTGGTTTGGTAGTGGGATAGGGTTTGGCTCTATAGTCAGTAACGGTAAGTATTTTGCTATAGGACGGTTTTGGAACAACAGGTGGAAGATTATGCATACCGATAGGCTGCGAAGACGACGGCGTTGTTGGCGGCGAGGGCTGCTGGAGGTTCCCTGCAGCGGTGAAGTTTTCTTGTGGAATGTTGTCTTTTTCCATGGCGATGTCCAGTTGACGTCAGATGGGTCAGGTACGCGAGGTCCTGTTGAGGCAGGCAGGCAGGCAGGCAGGCAGGCAGCCAGGCGACGGCCGGTTGCAGGCGGAGTCCAAGTGCGGGCAGGCGAAAGTCCAGGCGGGCAGGCGAAAGTCCAGGCGGGCAGGCGAAAGTCCAGGCGGGCAGGCGAAAGTCCAGGCGGGCAGGAGAAAGTCCAGGCGGGCAGGAGAAAGTCCAGGCGGGCAGGAGAAAGTCCAGGCGGGCAAGAGAAAGTCCAGGCGGGCAAGAGAAAGTCCAGGCGGGCAAGAGAAAGTCCAGGCGGGCAAGAGAAAGTCCAGGCGGGCAGGCGAAAGTCCAGGCGGGCAGGCGCAATCCAGGGGCAGGCAGGCGAAGTTCAGAAGGCAGGCGAAGTCCAGGGGCAGGCAGGCAAAATCCAGGAAGGCAGGCAAAATCCAGGCAGGCAGGCGATGTCCAATCAGGCAGGCAGGCAGAATCACGATAGCAAAGAGGTTCCAAATAAGTAAGCCGATAGTGGATGTCCAGTTGAATGCGATGTCCAGTAGATGCAAAACTTGAGGTAATCATACAAAGTCCAGGTTGAGCCGCTACATGAACTCCAGTGTATCATTCAAACGCTTATATGCGCCCTTGTATATATATATCTAACTCCGTTACGAGAACTAAAACTGCCTTACTGACAATTCACAGGGAATTTATCGATTTCATTAATAATGAGATAAATCAGCAATCAAACTTCAATCATCTAGTTTAGTTTCTTGTTTCTCGTATTAAATAATTTATTTATTTGAATAGTGATAAACTCGTTAGAGACGATTAAATGTAGTAGTAGCAGCTCTGCACACTGATCCTTGGAGCGCTGACATCTGATCTGTCTCCACGCAGTTTTCGTTTCCACAAGATGGGAGTAACTACAACGCGGAATTCTGCTTCAGAATGAAAGTTGTTAAAGACTTGTTTTGCAACTATATTATTCGTAAACCGAGTGAAAAACCAGAAGTTCACTATTGGATCTGTTAGCTGGCAGCTCGTCACGAGACACTTCTACCAGTCACTGCTGTAGGAAACTGTCAGAGTTTTTTTTTTTTTTTTTTTTTTTTGTAACAGTTTAACGTCCCTTTATAACAACGTGGTCTTTAGAGACGGGAAAGGATGGGGGCAAGGAATGGGAAGGAATTCGGCCATGGCCTTTTGAAGGAAGCATCCCGGCATTCACCTGGAGTGATTTGGGGAAACCATGGAAAACCCAAATCTGGATGCCCGGACGGGGATTCGAACCGCCGACCTCCCGAATGCGAGGCCAGAACGCTATCCGTTACACCACCACGCTCGGTCAGAGTTCTAAATGAAGGGTCAATTAATTCTTCGGCGAAATGTCAGTGATTTACAATAAAAAACAACAATTACCGCGATAGCCCCAGTTTTTTCTTACTAGATTGTGCTTCCAATTTCGTCTATCGGCCCGATTTTCAGTACTCTTTTAATGCACAAAGCATCCAAATTACAATTTTATTCTTTCCGATCTTCCAGGTATCCGAACTTCACTGCCGTAAAACGATTACTGATGCACATAACTATTTGTTTTTTTCGCCCCGAAATTATGTTACATCCAGCGAAAAGATATTTACAGAGCATCGAAAAATCGATTTTAAAAGTTGTATACAATTTATTTTTTATTGTATTTTCTAATTAACAAAATGTATTCGTTTTGAGAATTTCCAGAAATATTTCGTATATAGATTACCACACTTATAGGGAAGACAGCAGAATTCCTTTACATTTCATGAATACCTCTAACGCCCTGTAATGTATCAAAGTTTGAGAAACGTTATCATACAAGAAAACATTTAATCCAACTCTGTTCCCAGGTAGTCATTGAAAGATCAATCCAACTGTGGACCAGATTTGTCAGTTTACCAACAGGAAATCTGACCACCCAACACGGTATAATAAGCGTGTCTTAGAGCCAGGCGGCGCAGCCAGTTGCGACACTGGGGGCGCTGCTCGTCATAGGGCATTTACTGTTATGGAGCTTATTACACTAGGGCAGCCAGTGGCGGCTGACTGGCAGCCGTGCCCCGCGACCACGTCGGCGGGAAGTCGTGACGGGGCATTGTATCTTACCTAGCTTATTAGTTATTACACTAGGCTGCCTGGCGGCGCAGCCAGTCTCGCCACCACTCGTTCAGTCTACTGTTCATTTATAGTGACTAGGTAACATGTCTGATAACAAGCCTACACATATGCCCCTTCTTGTACTTTAGGATTTTAAAATTGCAGAGATATTGAGTGACTAGTTTAGGGTGACAACTAGGGACAATCATCCTGTAATCGGAGGGAACGGATCAGAGGAGAGTCTCCCTAAAAGTATAAATGAGGAAACTACAAAATTTGAAATAAATCCTCAGGAAATTATGAAGGAACTTAGAAATCTAAAAAAACGTAAAGGGATTGGTGTAGATAATATTACGATAGATTTATTAAAGACTATGGGATACGATATTACACCTTATCTTGAAATTTTATTTAAAAGGAGTTTGGAGTCTTGTTGCTTACCAGAGGATTGGAAAAGAGCGATAGTAGTACAGGTTCATAAAGGAGGGGTTACAAATAGGGTTGAAAATTAAAGGCCAATTAGTTTGATATCAGTGATAGGCAAAATGATGGAGAGATTTATATGCAACTACATCAGAAATGTCCGTGAAGAAAGAAACTGGTTTTCAGATCGACAACATGGCTTTAGGCAAGGATATTCATGTGAATCTCAGATGGTGAGCTATATACAAGATATTTCAGAAGAATTGGATAGAGGCCAAGTTGATAGTGTGGCACTAGATCTTTAAGGCATTTGACAGAGTGAGCCATAAAATGGTTTTAAATAAACTGAAATCTATTGGATTTAATGAAAAAGTTACTTGCTGGGTAGATGAATTATTAAAAGACAGAAAACAAAGTGATAAGTAGGAAATATACAAAACTTAACTGGGCAGAGCACATTGGGCAGTTGGTAGAAAAAGGTTACAAAATACTTCATTTACTGGAGAGGGTGACGAGAGGATGTAACAGAGAAGTTAGGGAGTTGGGTTACAAAACTTTGGTCAGACCATTGGTTGAATATGGTGGTGTAATTTGGGACCCACAGTTTGGTTATCAAATACAGGAGTTGAAAGGTGTGCAAAGAAGAGCAGGAAGATTTGTTTATGGAAATTATTGCAGGACCCAGTCAGTAATTGATATGATAAAGGAGCTGGATTGTGACTCATTGGAGGAAAGGAGGAGGGTGAAGAGAGTGCTGGAAATGTACAGGGCATATGTTGGTGATGGGGCTTGGAGGGATATCGGTCAAAGAATTGGGAATAGTGCATGGAAGGGAAAAGGTGACCATAACCACACGCTTGCGCTTGATTTCATGCATAAGGGTGTGGGAAAGTTTTCTTTTGTTGGTGAGAGTGTCAGGGATCGGAACAAATTACCAAGTATAGTGGTGAATAATTTATCAAAAACGCTTAAGGAGTTTTAAATTAAAATTTGTAAATCGGAAAAGTAAATGGGGGATGAATTTAACATTCCAACTATAAAATGAAAAAGAGAAGGCGAAAGGGGAGAGAGATGCATGTACATCACTTTCTATCGCTAAGGGAATTTTGATGAACTGTATCCCAACAAGGTTTTTATTACTTAAGAATGCCTAAATCGTCTTTCTTTCAATTATTAATCGGTTATTAAAGGTTGATATTACCGGGAAAGATACGAAAATGAGAAATGCTTCTTGCTTTACCCTTTTGTCTTCTGTACAATTTCAATTCCATTCATTTCCACAGTGACATTCTGCAGTTCATTGGACATATTGAAGTATACAATTCGCGTATAATGCGAGGGTAATAGCAAACAGACTGCTCGGCTGTGCGAGAATGGAAACGAGTGGCTGGCTGCGCCACCAGTTTCCTGCACGCGTCGCCAACAGAACGCAGGCCAGGCGGCCTAGTGTAATAAGAGGCTCACTGTTGGACTATGACGCCCAAATATGCTATAGAAGAGCAATGTGTCGAAGCCGAAACGGAGACTAATCCATCTTCATAAAACTCACAAATAATGATGCTCCAGTTCATAGTTCATCATGTGAAGATTAGTTTTAGATACTAACACGGAAAATTAAATCTTCCGTTAACAGCAAATGATTTCGTATGTGTCGGAGCAAATTGTAACACATAACAGGCAATTTCGAGGGCGGTGCTGAATTTTATAGCGCTCTATACAACCCTACTTTGTGCAACCATCGGGATATATTAAGCCAGAGACTTCCTGTACTAGCGACTGTTTCCTCAATGTTATCGCCTGGCAGTTACAAATAAATAACTAAAATTTGTGCCAAAGGTGTGATCTTACCCGTCGAAATTATCGCAGAGCAGAGTTTGTAACTTTTAAACTAAGTGCATAGAAATGTAGTCGATGCCTAGACGGAAAGTTATTAGAAACGAGAAGGCACCAAAGCCAAAACATTATACCAACCCGCTTAACAGCGTGTTGATCCACTTTCAAAAGGCAATGCAGCAGCGTTTTGGCCTGGCATTGATTCGACTAGTCCTTGGTAGGTTGCCGGAGGGCACCAGATGTCTGTATACAGGAAACGGAATTTCCTTAAATTACGGGCTGGTGGGTTGTTGGCACGGAGTAGCCACCCTATAACGATCCAGATGTGTTCTATCGGGTTAAAATCAGGCGATTTTTGTGACAAATTTTCTTTTTACTTATGGCTTAAGGTCTGGTCGATGTCTAGAGCCTTCCGAATGAAGTATCCTAGCATTTTCCTACAGTGAGTTGGGGAAACCATGGAAAACTCAAATCTGGATGCCCGGACGGGAATTCGAATTTGCGTTTTCCCGACTGCGAGGTCAGAACGTTAACCGCTCACCCACCACGCTTGGTTTAGTGGCCAAGACAAAGTTAGCTCACTGTCATCCTCATCCAACCACTGTAGCACGATTCTGAATTTTTAACACAAACAGTTATCCTGCTGGAAGATGCCATCGCCGTCGTGGAAAATATGAGGCATGGAGGTGGTCCGCAATAATTTTTACGTAGTCCACAGTTGTCATGGTGCCTTCGATCACTACAGCAGGTCTCATCGATGTCCCCCATAGCATAATGCTGCCCCCACTGGTCTGAGTCCGTGGCGTGATGCATGTTTCGAGCAGCCGTTCGCGTGGAAGACGATCATAGACCCGGTGTCACAAGAAACGTGTTTCATCAGACGAGGCGACACGTTTCCATTGATCCACTACCCAATCTCGACGATCTCGTGTCAACTACAATCGTAATTGACGAAGTTGAGTCAACATGGGAACACGTCTGCTGCGGAACGCCATATTCGATGTGCACTGAACGATGTGCTCCGAAACACTTTTGCCTGCACCAGTGTTGTACTATTTTCCATGCTTAGCGCTTTACGCCTCGCCAACGTCACGGTCATTAGAGACGGAATAGGACAGAGGGGCAAGGAACGGGAAGGAAACGGCCATAGTATTCTGAAGGAACAACCATTCACCTGGAGTGAACCTTGGAAAAACGAAATCTGGATGACCATATGGGGATTTGAACCCGCGAGGCCAGGACTTTAGAGCTCTGCCAAAATCTCGGCCATAGCACTCTACAGTCAGATCTGCCACAGATTGCCCCTTATTCTGCTTTATAGAGCGGGAAAGCCTCCGACCTCTGTGACGAGGCGTCAACGTCCACCACCTAGTCCTTCAACCACTACCCATAGGTGCTCACTATAGCAGCATAAGATGCTTGTTCCCAGGTGCTGTGCAATAACAATCTGCTCTTTGTCAAAGTCAATTACATCAGCGGATTTACATATACCGTCGTTAGAATGACTCCCTACAAGTCTTTGCTCGCAGCGTCACCAGACGGCATTCAATTTCTCGGTGGGCAGTGGTCGTAATGTTTAGGCTCATCGGCGTATGTGTTTTGTGATTCCTATTCATCAGATGAAAGTATTTGAGATTTTGGTGTTATTCTGATGGTTTAAAATTTATAGTAATTCAGTATAATTCGAAAAGTGTATGTCAAATTGATTGATGGTACGATCGACACCAAAATTATTGCTGTTACAAATGAGCACCAACGCCATTGCAAAAAACACACATTGAAAAAGGCATTACTTTTCGTTGCAGTATATCTTAATTGGTCCATCGATAACCTACTCTGCGAATAACTTATCAACAGTACGCAGCGTTTGTGGTCTAGTTCCCGAGGCTATTACACTTTTTAATTGCTGATTAATTATAAATAATGCAAATAAAATCTCTTGAAAAAAAATAATATAACCAAATATTAGATAGATTCATGTAGTCCTTCAACCACTGAAGTCCATTTAAACGTTTTCTAATATCACGGTGTACTCACCGTCTTATCGTAATGGACTGACTGCGTGAACACACACCGAGCGTGGTGAGTGAGCGGTAAGATTCTGGCCTCGCATACTGTAGGAATCCCCGTCCGGGCATCCAGATTTCGGTTTTCCATGATTTCACCAGATCACTCAAGGCGAATGCCAGGATGCTTCCTTCGAAATGCCATGGCCGAATCCGCTCTCTTCCTTGTCCCCAGTCCTCTCCCGCCTCTAATGACCTTGACGTCGACGAGGCGGAAAGCCATAACCCCCCCTCAAAAAAAAATGAACATACCTTTTTTAATAATAGACTTTTTTACCAAATTATTTATTTTATTATTAAAATTGTATTTAGTGCCAGATTTCATAGTTTTTTTTTTTTTTAACGTAATTATAAAATTCGCTGTAAGACAACTTGAAACTGGTTTAACTACTTTGACTTGCTCAAGTGATTCAAGCTCTTGGACCAAATTATATTAACCTGGGATAATTTCCTTACAGCCGCCGTGTTTGAAGCCGGTATTGATGCCAAGAAGCAAATATTTTGATTCATACGTCTCATAAAAGTGTTTGAAAGGTCGAGCTCATTTGGCATAGTATGAGAAATGACTACAAAGTTTCAGGATGAAATTCTCCAGCTAAAATTTACTCATACACTGTGCATATTTTACACTGTTATGCAAAACGTGTGCAGGACATGCCGCTCATATAATTTGATTATTACTATGGTGCAGTAACCAGAAAATCTGAATCGCGGCACCTAAAGTTCACATCTGCGTTGTCTGCATAGTAACTAGTAAGACGTTTACTGTCAATACTGAGCTTCTTCAGTCGTGTCACTAAATTTTTATATGTGGCTGATGGAGCATCATTGGCGTCTTCATAAAACTCAAGTCTGAATTTCTGGTTGGGCTGTAAAATCTTACAATCAGCAAAAAGTTATGTACTACCGTGATTGGAGGCTTCAGTAGCGACAATATGAAATGTATCATTTTGTTTAGTTTCGTTCGCTTCTTGCTGACAGATCTGATTGCCTTGTACTTCGACGCTTTGTTTTCGATGCATTAACTTACCTTCGCCGGCCTCGGTAGCGTAGGGGCTAGAGTGTTAGCTCCACGTGCCGAAGGTCGCCGGTTCGAGTCCGGCCGAGGGCATGGGTGTTTAGTGTATGTGTTGTCTCTATGTCATGTCCATCGTGTTGTGTCTAGAACCACTTGGAATAATGATACACTGTGAAGCAATGAAATACACTGGATGATTCAAAATACACTTGAGTTGGCTGTATGGCCTCGAAGCCAAAAGCCATTAAAAGGAAAAAAAAAAAAAAAAAAAAAAAAAACTTACCTTCTGCCCGTTATACTGGTAGTGTATAACCACACTGAAGCTGCTCTGCTCTGCTGGTATTGCTTTGACCGGAGGTATTCGCGCATTGACCCCATCTGACAAGCTGTCTTCCTCATTTCCAGTACGTAGTTCGCCACCTCTTGTAGACAGAACTGGAGGGCGTCATGAGATAGCTGCTGTGATTGCTCTGTAGGACACTGAATAACAGAACGTATCAGCTTAGATATTTCTCCAACCAAAAATTAAGCTATAAACTTCAAGATACTTAAAGTTATTTGCACGACTAAAAGTTGATCGAATCGAAAATATATGTTGGGTAAACCATTAAAAGTAGATTTCTACAGTGTAAAGTACTGGAGCTGTACTTTGAGCTCGGCTGACTACAAAAATGCGTTTACTAGCGGGTTGAAATCACACTTGCTGCAAATACATGATATCTGCGTTATTGTCTAGTATTTGGTGAACTAGTGTAAAAATTCTTAGACTATTCAGTAGCTCCGCCGTTTGGTTATACGGAAACTTGTTTGCTATCACAGATCATCACCGTG
>CM061921.1:303713509-303794550 GCA_031002005.1 Vandiemenella viatica | reverse complement strand
AAAGGAACAAAAACACTATGCTGGCTGTATGGCTATCGTGGTAAATGCCAAGAAGAAAAAGGTACAAGGTAAGAAATTCAGGTCTGGATGTTAATATTGGAAGTGCAGATCAAAAAGAAAAAGGTACTATTATGCATTTTGTGGACTTAAAAATAGCAAAAAAAGTTGTTCAAAATTTTGAAGAAGTCGGGTCTAAAAAATTGACATAGAAGAATAATATATGCAACAATTAGACTATAATAAAGTTAAAAACGGAATTAAGTATCACTTGAAAAGGATTTGATTGAGTTGTAGATCATCTCCATTAATATTAAATTCGTACGAAGAGAAAGCAGTAAGGTGAAAGAAAAATTTGAAGAGAGGTAAATGTTGAAGGAGAAAATCGGTAGGTTGCGATTTGCAATGACAATGTTCCGTTAGCAGAACAGAGAGACAATATCGAGAAACTGATGTGTAATAAAAAAAAATCTAATGAAATTTGATTACTTATAAACCAAAAAAAGTCATGAAATGTAGCAGAAATTATCGTAATAACAATAGATTAAAAACAGGTTTAAATGTAATAGAAGTAAGAAATCCCATTTAGGAATTAAACTTACAATTTATGACATAAGAACGACGTCGAAAGCAGAGCAGCACAAGCTAAAAGTTTTCTCGAAGAGATTCAGACATTGACCTAAGATTCAGAAGGAACTTCAACTCCTTTCTATGGAGCACAACACTTCTAGGAAGTAAAGCTCGTACCTAATAACCAAACATCTTAAATTTAATGGCTGTAGAAGTATGATGAAAATTGGAAAGTGCGAAACGAATGTTTAGGAAATGTGCTAATTAAGAAATTTGTGGAATGGTCTCAGAGACAGGATGGTGTACTGCAGGATTGCTTAACTTGTTAGTGGAGGAAATAATCGAAGGAGTTGTAGAGGAAGACAATACATGAAGCAGATAATTGAGCGAGTAGGCCTACTTTGTAATAGGATGGACAGGTGAAAGTGAAAGGAACGGGAATTTGGAACCAACGTGGTACCAATGAAAAAAATTTTTACTAACGTGTTGAAATTTTATTTACAATCGTTTTAGCTAGTTACCCATGTTTCCTCATGCAAATGTGCGAAAAGTCACCAGAAACAAAAATTATGAATTTTCCTTTATAAAACCGTTCTTGTGGTTGAGACTTTAGGTAGCATCAACGTCGTGGTTATTAGCGCTCTGAAAAAAACCTAAAATGACAGCTGTTGTGACTGATAATATTCCACATGAATGTGAGGTTAGAAACATTAATATTTTAAAGTAATAGGCAATATACCGAGACTTTCCGGTCATCTACCCCCAACATATTGAAAGAGTGGTTTCAAAGAAGTGTTATGTCCGTGATGTACTATCACTTGTCATTACTAGGTCCTAGTTACAACTGAAAAGATTTGTATATGCTTGAGATAGACCATACGAAATGCAGAGCTGGCTGAATGGCTTTAAAACCAAATGCTATTAAAAAAAATTACTGCAAATAAAACAAGGAAAAATAAAATGCCCGGCCTGCTGTTAAGAGACCAACAAGCTGTAACATTTCAAAAACGCCAATTGCAAATATATACCACCCTAGGAAAATTGGAATTATTGAAGACCACGAATCCGCAAGGAATTTGAGTCATAATACTTTAGTCAAACGCAAAACACCGCTAGAAATGCTTTCCGAACTATAGCCCTATTTAACGCTGTCATTCTGGTCCAGGCTGTATTACAACGGAATTACTGCTTGAAAATAATACGTCTTGCGATTGACTATAAGAGTATTATGACGTCATTAGTGAATGTTGCGGAATCGCGATCTCCAGTAGATGCGGAAAATTGTCGCGATCTGCCCCAGATTTATAACCTTAAGCCACACGAACACAGGAATTTAAAAACATCTGTGTAGTCTTAAAAGGTCAAAAATACGCCACGAGCATCACCCGCTGCAAGGTCGGTTTATACTAGTATAATCACCGCGTTATTGAGCTGCTCCTATTATTAGTCTAGTATTCCGCAAAATAGAATTACGTTATTGGTGGAGGCGAATCTGAATACAATCGGTTACTTAATGTATAAACTAATCCGACTTTAAAGTATACGTTCAGACCATAGGTTTAAGATGGACGGGTGCTATCATGATAGTTGGATGAAATGCCCCGTACTGAGCAGCTCATACACTGCTAACACTTTTTCTTTCTGTAGTAACTGTAGTAATACCAAAAAATTAACAATTTATCAAATATCAATCTTAATTACGGCATCTTCCAGTGTAGTTTCAAAAGGTCCAGTTAGCAATTAATCCTATCCACAGTAGTTCCCCAAATCTTGAAAAATGTTTATTCTGCCCTTATAATCGGCTCGAAATACATGCCACTTCTGCAAACATTCGCTATACATCTACTTTCTGTAGTTGCTCTATTTTCTTCCTGCTAAATAAATAACGAAATAAATCCATCAATTTGCCGTCACCATTGAGATTGTCTCGTACTAATCCACATATAACTTACTCCATTTCGCTTGACACTAATATAAAAAAATGAAACAATTCCCACCTCATCTGCATACTTGTCATTGCATCAATACCCGTGTTTCAGTCGCGCAGGAATGAAAGAGTAACACTTACCCTGCGTTCAGCAATCCAAATTCCATAAAACAGCGATTTGCGTTCAGTTACCAAGCATTGTTTCCGATAAACTCAATCTGGTGGATAGTTTGCAATGCCACCCGGACTATTCGTTTTGGACTGAAGTATACCATGATCAGTAATGCAACTTTAAATACACAACTTTCGACGGGGTCAGCGTAAAAAAAAAAAAGTGCAAACACTGCGAAAAAGCTTATTAGTTCAACAGATACGCATTATTTCATAATCTTTATTTATTCGCGCCCCCCCCCCTGCCCCCATAAAGACTTTCCGGAAGTAATTGAAGCAGGTTTCTTTTTTTTTCAAGGCTTTCTTATTCGGGTAGTATTTAAATTTAACCACAACTAATACAACGTGAAGTATGGCCTTTTTGTAGAGTAGGATCATTTTCTTAAGAGGCCTACAAACCTTCACTTTAACTGCTCAGTCCTGTCATTCTATAGTGTTCGTGACGATAAATTGACAGTAGAGGACAAAAAACAAAATCCTCAGTTTTTTTGCTTGGTTTCACTTGTGTTGCTAGAAGAAGTCATAATAACAAGAAGTTGAGATTCAGGTGACATGACAAAACTGTGCGAACTGTGCGATTGCTGGAGGGAACTGCGCAGATTATCATCGTAAAAGTCTTGGCGCAGGCGAACCGTCGTGTTACATTTCATCATCCGTAACTATTTGGACACAGTTATAGGATAAAACACGGAGGAGCAGGTTAATGAAATTATTTCTACCTTATGATTTGGTCGCTAGAGAAGAAATTTCTGAATATTTTTACCTACAAACGGATACATTTGTTCGATATCTAGGGTCTTATTCTGCACTGCGCTGCGCTAAGCATTGAACTTCATACACTGGGGATTACTGGAGGTCGGGATTACTGGAGGTCGCGATTCTGCAAGGAAGTGGTGACGTAATACTGCTGTAGTGAAACGCAAGACGCCGCTACAAATACTTTCCGAAGTACTTTTAACTGTTTCATGCTGGTCCAGAGTGTATTACAACCTAATTTATGCTTGAAAATAATGGTTTAGGCTGTATTGCAACGGAATTACTGCGTGAAAATAAAACGTCTTGAGATTGACTGCAGCATTATTATGACGGCATTACTGAATGTTGTTGTAGCGGAATCGCGATCTCCAGTAGACCCAGTTATGATTCCTAAAGATTAGCTAATTCTACTTTAGACCTGCAATACTTTGTCGATTGATCCATAAGCGTTTATTATTCTCACCAAGATGTCCCTCAACTTTGTCTCCAGCGTCTTTATCCTGGTTTGGATAACTTTACAGAGGTTTTTAGTGTGGTTGAAAAGCGAGTAGCATAAGTTCTCAAGCTCCACATCAGCTGAACACTGCGCCATCGAGAAGTGATCCCAGCGATGCTCACTTCCTTTGAACAGTAGCTCGTTCTGCTCGATGGTAACCGACTAGAGACCAACTGACATGAACCTGGACTGACAACTGACTGTAACATGTTCCCAATCGACCGCTAAAGTCAGAGATTGTAACATGTTCCCAATCGACCGCTAAAGTCAGAGATTATAACCTCGAAGACTGAAGTGAGCTCCGTATTTAAGTTAAAATCGACTTAAAGCTACAGTTTTTCAGTTAAATTACTGACGGGATAAACTTTAAGATCGTGTGAATTTCCGTATCGTGCAATTATAAATAAAACACAGACTTTCTGTATTCGACTCAACTTTGCTTCAGGACTCATGTATTGCTTTCCCGCGTAACCTGTTTCTGTATGGAAATATTTACCGAACTTAAGCACCAGATTTATATTCCTTATTGTCACCATTTCGTGTCCTGTTCGTAAAATAAACAACTCACATGCTTGTTGCCGTAAGTTAAGGAAATGCGGCAAAATAACACCGATGAAAGAAATTTCTGCATTCAAAACTAATTTCTACTTCTTTTGGAAATGCCGGAGGAAGCATTGTCAAAATATTTGTATCACTCGCGACGCAGAACAACAAATGAATTTCGATATACTGGTCTCATAGAGATGTTGCACTACCTCCATTAATCATGCAAAAACCATCTACGTCAATGGTCTTCAACATAAACCAGGAACGTATTTCTAAACTTTTCATCCTGGGCGGATGTGAACGGCCGCCCCACTAACTTACCCAACAGAAAAAGTGAAGGAGACAATTAGGTGACAAATAAAAACTTGAATTTGTTTCTATAATTACTAATTATTTTTAGAATCAGATATCACAAATCGAGCGTGGTGGATGAGCGATTAACGCTCTGGCTTCGCATTGGGGATGACGCCGGTTCGAATCCCCATACTAGCATCCAGATTTGGGTTTTACATGGTTTCCCCAAATCACTCCAGGCGAATTCCGGGATGCTTCCTTCAAAAGGACATGGCAGAATTCCTTCCCGTTCCTTGTCCCAGTCACATCCCGCCTCTAAAGACCTCGACGTCGACGAGGCTGAAAGCCATAAGTAAACAAAAAATAACAAATTATGTATGTGAACAAAAAGGTGTGTTTACTTCTTACGCTGCTGATTTAAAACCATCTGCCACAAACTCACATTAAACATTATTCTGATATTTTAGCGCTCCAGAACTTCAAAACCACAACAAAATATTGAAAAAAATGGCGTAAACATTTGATGTAAATTGAAGAAAAATAAATCAACGTTACTTTCCTAAACACATTATATTACATTAAGTAATTTTTTTAATAAATTTATGTTGAAAACATTCAAATCAATAACAAAGGTACAGGACAAACACGGTGAGTTTCGGATTTCTGTGAAATCTATCGGCGCATTTGAAGACTGTGAATAATTACATTCATTATTGTTGTCTGATCGCGGTTAAAAAAATATTCAACACCAAAGCCAGTATCCGGTTGGTCACGAAAATACTGAGGCGGTAATACAGTAACAAAAGATTAATGTCATGTACCTAGTTCTTTGTTAGTGGAATTCCCGAACATAAAGTGAACATTCTGAAAAATAAAGGACGTGCTGATAATTGACGTTTCAAATAATTGGTATTTATTAAGTTATAATAGGACTAGTCTAAATTATTATGTATATACAGAGGTAAAAAATTAGCTGTATTCAAGTTTTGTGGTCTGTAGAATTATTTCTTATTTTTTACTCACCCTAGCATTGAAAAAAGTTGAGAAAAGCTGGCTATAGACTAACAATGATCCCGTCGAGTTAATTGCATCCTATTCTCGAAGCGATTCGGTACATTTCTGTACCTTATCGACGGTCTTTATGACGCTACTTGCCACAAATTAATGTTATGCGCAGATACCAACAAGCTTAGTAAACAAATATTTTGTTTCGTCCCTGTGTTTAGTTTGGAAGTTATTCATACGCAAATTTCAAAGATTTTGCCATTTACTTCCTCACTGATGATCATCAAAACTCTAAAGTACTTTTCATAGTCATAGGAAGCTGAAATTCTGCACATAGATATAGCTTTTCCTCAAAATCATACGAAACGTCTAAATTTGGCGAATTTCAGTATATCTATGCCAAACGTGAAGTCTTTTCTTCTCTGACATGTTTATATGTCACAGATTTTCATTGGATGGAGCTTACTAAGTTTAAATAATGTATTAAACTTTACTTCGTTCTCTCCTTACTGTGGAAGTTAGTGAAATTCAAAAGTTTTAAGTGTTAACCAACTACAACACTCCGTTATAATAATTCCACTGTTCTTTCAGTGGTCAAAGAAATAGGTAATATGTTACGCATATGTGGTTTCACCTCCAAATCATAGTAAAAGTGCAAAATTGGTGATTTTACCAGTATTTATACAACGGCAACATTAAACGTGAAACGTTTCGGAGTAGATTGTACATAAAATGCTTTACTCTATATGACGCCTTACGCCTCAATTTTCGCTATGCAGAGAGATTAGCAAGCTTAACTCACAATAAATTTTACTTTGTTCCACTACGGCAACCGGCTTCGCTCACCCAGGACGCACACACTTTGTCTGCAAGAAGTGTGTGCATTTTTGTATCGGACACACTTTTCTTAAATGACCTTAAACAAAGATTTTCAAATGGAACCGTTACATTTGAGTGACGACTCATAATAAGCAATCAACTTACAAAAAGAAATGAAATTCCACAACAAACAGTTGTAAAATTGGGGCCAAGTCTCGTGTTCAGTTACAAAAACTTATGAGTCTGCAGTGTTTCACTTTCCGAAACAGCATGGTTTCTCTTAGTGATATATATCGATGATTTAAAACTGAAAAAATCTGTTACTTATGCATACTATTTTTAGCGTACTAGACAGTAAAACTTGTACCTATACAAATACCTAATTGTGTTGCTTTATTATACAAATACCTTAAAACCATTATTTCCGTCACATGTCTTTCGGGTTTGCTAGTTTTTGAATAAATCATACACATTATGCCTTCCATTTCAGTGAAAATTATGACATGTGTAATGGCTAAATCAATAGGTTTTTATTTTATTTTAAATCAATAGCAGTGGGAGAAACCATGTCACATCGATAAACAAGTAGGTACTAGAAAAACACTGTGTATACTTTACCTGTAAAGAATTTTGACGATCATCTTCTTTGACATCAGGAAATGAACTGCACGTAGAGGAATTGTCCTATAACTTCATTTTCTTTTTCCGCCTTCGTTCAGAATTTTTCGATATGCATGACCACTATGACGTTTTGCCTCGGCAGCAACACTCATGAGTCATAACAAATAACTGAAATTAATACAATCCAAACAAAACATCTATCGGTGAGAGCGTACTTAGGCTTAATGATCATGAGATTCTACTAGGTAAATTAGACCACTATGGAGTTAGTGGTAAGCCAGGACATTGGTTTAAATCGTACCTGGAAAATAGAAAGCAATGTGTATCACTGAAAGATGCTAATACAGGAGATGTTATAAACTCAGAATGGGGTATAGTTAAATGTGGTGTGCCGCAGGGTTCAATTCTTGGCCCTCTGCTGTTCTTAATCTATATAAATGATCTCCCACATATACTAGGTGATAATGAACACATGGTGCTCTTTGCAGATGATACTAGCATATCCTTGAAAGACCTATCAGCACAAAACCTCGAAAACACAGCAAATGATGTTATAAAGAAAATTAACAGGTGGTTTAATGCCAACAAACTAATACTTAATGTAGAAAAGACACAGTTACTTCAGTTTGCTACAAAAAATAAAACAAAGGTCAGCTATAATGTGATATCAGAAGGAAAAGCAATCAATGAAAAGCAGTTTCACAAAATTCCTGGGTGTATATATAGATAACAAATTGAACTGGAAACAGCATATTCAACAACTTCTTAAAAAACTGAATTCTGCAACATTTTCACTGAGGGTAATATCTAGAATAGCTAATATAGAAACCAGAAAGTTAGTATATTTTGCATATTTTCATTCCCTGCTCACTTATGGCATCTCATTCTGGGGAAACTCGTCACAAGCACATTGGGTATTTAAATTGCAAAAGCGTGCTATAAGAACTATTTGTGGAGCAAGCCCACAGACGTCGTGCAGAAATCTATTTAAAAACCTGGGTATACTAACAATGCCAGCACAGTATTGTATACTCTGTACTATCATTTGTAGTGGAAAATCCTGAACACTTCAATCTTAATGCTGACATACATAGCCATAATACTAGGAATAAATATAATATTCACAAGGATTACAAATCACTGTCAATTGTACAGAAAGGGTTAACATTTACTGGAGCTTCCTTATTCAATGTATTACCAACAGAAATTAAATGTTATCTACAAAAACCCAACTACTTTAAGTCCAAACTGAAAGAGTTTCTGCTTCAGAACCCATTTTACTCTGTGAAAGAATTTTCTTCTTGGAATTTGGTAACTAAGAATGACTGATAAAATAGTAGTATGGAAGGGGAAGGTGACAAAATTATTCACAATTACTAAAATGATATATGAAGTAATTACACTGTTTACAAAATTTCACTCATATATAGGAAATAACATGGGATAGCATGCACTCAAAAACTGCTGTAAAAAATTATCATACTAACAGGTTTTACAGTAATTGACTGCTTATGAGTTGTTGGTAATATAATTGATATTGCTAATAGGTTTGTGTACTGTTTCACATAAATAGCAACTAACATAATATAATATGTAGTCACAAATTACAGTGAAACATATCATGGTAACTGGTTGGTAAGAAAATAACTGGTTATTAGATGCTGGTAACAAGTGTATACACTGTTCCACATAATAAGTATTAATTAACACGGGATTGTATTTGTAGATTACAGGAGATATTGGTTATACTAATGGGTTGTTGCTAACTTGTTGTCAATATATAATAATATTATCAATTATATAGTAATATTGACATTACTAATAAGTGTATGTACTGTTCCACATCCCCGAGATTATTCTCACATGGGATCAAAGTGAACATATATATCTATCTATCTATCTATCAATACCCGTCACAGAGGCACACTGTCAAGACAAGAGGACCGCATCTTATCAGTGTGCAATACCTACTTGCATTCAATTACCTACGTCGTCCGTAAAAATTTAAACAAATAATAAATAGACTTGCGTGATTTTACTATACCATAATATTTTTATACAGTAGAGGGACGATCGGGAGTACCCGCCAAAATACAGTGGGATTGCCCTCCTGCCGCCACGGCAATCACCCCCTGCATATTAACAGTGATTGTCTAATGAGCCACAGTCTCAGCAGTTTCGTGTGCTAAATATGAACGACGACCAGTTTGAGTAACATGTTATAGCAACAAGACTATCAAGACTGCATAACAATCATTAAGAGAGATGACTCCGCAATGTTTCCATTAAAATATTAAAGAAGCCCAGCACTAATTTTTTATTATTTTTTTACTTGAGAAGGCCAGTGATTAAATTTTGCGGGACTATTTTTCGACTCAATCATAAATAGGTCAAACATGTTTAAAAAAAAATACTCACTGGACTAATCCCAACTAGTTCTTCGAGAAACGAATTTTCTGAAAATTACTCCAGAATTATAGGATTTCTTCCTTAATATAGACCGTCGAAAATTTTGTTGCAGCTTCTTAGGAAGCGTCCATAAACCACTTAGCTCCATTTTGGCCTTCTGTGAAGCCCCCCCCCCCCCTCGCTGCCCGACGTGGCTTTTGCCTGGATCCCCCCCTCCTCCCCAGGTAACACGTAGCTTTTTTCTTCTATTGATTCCAGAAGAGATTTTGTACTGTTTTCTCTTGTCAGACTATCGTAAATTACATACTGATGTTATTAAATTACGGAAATAAATATTCAGTTGTTGCTGTGCGGTCTGTACCTAATTTCAACTGTGACAAATAAAATGAATGAAAAGCCTGGGTTGAAAGCACCCCCCCCCCACACTCCCCGAGTAGCCCTAGCGTAACTTTCCAGGCAACCCCCCCCCTTTTTTTACCGAGCCACATTGTTTATGGACGCCCCCTTATTAAAGAAAAGTCTCGACTGAATAGGCGTTGAGGTTTGACTGAAAAATAAACCACAGTTTTGGGAAAATGTCAGTGTAGTTGCTTATAGTAATAAAAAGTGAAAATATTTCCGTTCCTTGGCTATTATTCACTGCTGTGAGGCCAACTGAGAAGAAAGTTGTTTCTTTAAGTAATATCTCTAAAAAAATTATATTAAAAGCGAATCTGGGATATAACTTGATCAAACTTTCTTCTGGATCATTTGCGGAAGTTCTTGTGACTTGTTTAAATGTTTCTTCCTTTGTTGTGTGTCATTCTTGTTAGCGTTCCCAAAAATATTTGACTGTTGTGTGTTGTGCTGCCAACCTTGTGGCTTTGAATATCTGCAAATGACCGCAAGATTTCCGTTGATTGGGTATAAAATTGCAGAGATTCGCTAAAAACAATAATTATTGAAGAGAGGGTCACAATTAATAATACTTTATTTCAAAGACTTTAAATTTTTTGTTTTTGTTTTGACGATACATTTTCATTGTTGACATTAAATTTAACATATCCTTTGTAACAAGTAAATTTTAACAATATGTTGATTTACTGGACATTCTTTTGCATCAAATGTTAACCTGAGACTCCTGTAATTCTCGAGTATCGGTTACGCGCACATTGTTTGATTCTCGTATGGCACTGGTTTGTAATGACATGCCAATGAGCGATTTACCGTGCATAAAGACTGCGCCGATAGTTCTGTATTATGGTATTTTAAGGTTGAATTTAAATCTATAATCAAAACAAAATGTGAACTTTATTTGACTCAATCGTTAGTTTACGCGAGCGTTTGAAGGAAACGATTCATAATTATTGACAATTCTGTTAGGCCCTCTTCACACTGCGCAATTACCAAGCGACGCGATGGAGACTCTAGTAGTATCTTGAGAGTATCCAGTAAATCACTTCCAATGTTGTGTAATGGGGAGGCACAAACGGCGCCACTCCCAAGAGACGCGTATCCTACGGGTATCCTACCAGTCCCAGGCGACCTGCAAGGAAGTCGGACAGTCGCGTCTCTGGCGAGTCTTGTGAAACATGGCGGATGATCACGCATTGAATATTAAGTTTGTGAGTGAAATTGAGAAACATCCTGAACCGTATAGTTACAGTTTGCCTCAGTATTCGAGGAAGGACGTCGTGGAAAAGAGTTGGGATGAAGTGGGGAAGCAGATGAAAAAGTCAGGTAATTACTAATTACCTTATAATTCCGTTTGACACCTTCTTGTTTCTATTTTCGTTCTTATTAAACAATTATATTCAATTAAGTTACTTAGATTCATTTTGAAGCATTGCGGAAAGTTTGGGGAGTATCAATGGTATTTTATATTGTTTTCTTCATTTATTTAACTGTCAGAACTTGTAATCAGTAATGTTCTTTATAATTTAAAACTATTTCAATCTCGTTTAATTTAATATTTGGCGTCTATAGATTGTTGTGCAAGATTCTGACAATGCTACATTGTTACGCTCTCTGAGTACCCACTGTAGGGATAATAATCGTAATATTATTAAGTTTAAGGGAAGGAGGGAGCAATCAGTCTCCATGATGTAGTCAACAAGCAAATTATTCAACATCAAGCATTTTTGTAACAATCAACAAACAGTTTAGTAAAAAATGAAGTTATATTTATTTTTTTGTTAGTTGTCATTTGTAAATTAGCAACTTGTCATTTGTCAAGAAATTTAAGAAGTTATAATTATGAACTATGAGAATATGGGATCTTACGTAGTCGGTGGTAAATATTTTTTGGTGCATTGTGTTAAATCAAGATACTAACTGTAGGGTTGCCACCTTTCTTTGGAACAATGTGAGTACGTTTATGTTGGGATGGCAAAAATACAGTACGCTGTATGGAAAAAAAGAGTACGATTTTTGTTGGTGCTTGAACGCGTATTTTTCATTGCTATTTGATACATTCAACAAATACTTATTTTTTCTAAACATTTCGACAGCATATGTATATATGTCTATATTTAAATAAAAATATATGATGAACTAATACTTCAATAAGTTGAGCGAAGATTTGTTTGTTTCATTTCTCCGCTTTGCATTCATGACAGAGAAAACTCTCTCTCAATGGATGTACTGGTAGAACTGGCCAGTACGGGTAAAAGAAATTATTTTAATGAAAAATCTTCACTTTTATTGAATATGTAGCCTGTCATTTTTTAGAAGTTGACAAATCAGTAAAAATTTTTATCATCGAGTTTTCCAAGAAACTCATTTAGCGGTATTTTTCTTCATATAAATCCATAGCAATTTGCAGTTTTAAAGCTTCAAAAGCACACACAAAATGTTCATATCTAATAGGTGATAATTTGGATATGTACACAACACAATTACACAATGTACGAATAAAATCAATGGGCCAGGGGCATTGACCACAAAAGAATAAACTATTTGAACAGAAAGTACGTGGTCAGCTGACTGCGGCCAAATTGCCCAAGACAGGAGAAGGTATTGCTACGTTATCGGTCGAATGCGGCAAAGTAGCGGACAAATCCCACGGTTTCGTTCTGATGATATTTTCGTATCTATAAAGTCAACCAGCGAGATGAGAATGCGTGTTGGCTAAAAGGAGTATATTAACGTACTCTGTTACTTTCATAGATTATTGAGCACACCATCTGAAGAGAGTACAATACTCTACTACAGAGTACGGGTGGCAATCCTAACTAATTGTCAGAAAATGTAATTAACACCGAGTTAGGTACCTTGGACGTTGATTTGTTTTTCATTAGTTTAATATCTCTGTTACTAGTTTCAATTTCACAATTTCATAAATGATCGTTATTTGCTATTATTTACCATCACTGTCAGGTTATTTTCGTTTATGTTTCAGCTTCACTATGTAAAGAAAGGTGGAAGAACTTGGTCAGTTTTTGTTCGACATTTGAGACCCCTACCTTCTGGCTCAGGATAAAAGAAAAGAAAACCGTAATACTTAATGGAAGCAATGAAATTTGCGCAACCATTCGTGAAGACGAACACACCTGCTGCCCCTGGAAATGTACCGTCGATCTTACAATTACCTCACTCTGAATTCGACGAAAGTGTCGATGACATTCTGGAAAACCCAGGTAAATCTCAGAAGATCACCCTTCCCCCCATCACTACCACAACAATCGGCTTCCTGTATGGACCTATCTTCACAGAAGCCACTATCAATCAATATCCAGCAATTACCACTGTGTCATCCACCAACTGGACAACCTCAGCTCTCCAACCAAAATAAAAGAGACCTGGCCCTAAACGTGGAATATCAACCACTGATGTAGATACCACATTCATGGAGTTTCTCCAGACAAAAACAGCTAGACTCCCAACACGAAACTTCCATGATACAATTTATTTAATTAAGTACTTCATTTTAAAACTGCGTTTACTTAACTAATTGTTTTGTTATTTTCACATATTACTCCATAAATTGTTTTATAATTATCAAACGGCAGTGAACATTCCTTTCTATATATGGATGGCACCACATTCTTCTGATTTTTCTTTTTCTATAATAATTGTAATAATAATAGGTGACACACACATTGTCATCACTTGACGAATCTTCACTTGACATTATGAAAAACTCGCTCAGAAGCCACAATGCTCACCACGGCTAGTGGCAGACTGTATCGCTTCGCGGTCGGTTCACAGTATCCTCAGTGTGTAGTACTAGGTCACCTGTGGGTATCGTACTCGCAGGCAACTCAAATTGACGATACTCAAATCTCAGTCGCTTCGTCTCATAATTGCGCAGTGTGAAGAGGGCCTTACTCTGTAACACTATACGCTGACAGTTTAATTAAATTTAATTGCAATGGAGCGCACACTCAGGTGGCAGTTTCTCTACACATCCATTTCCCCCTTTCCTATACCTACCTACTTCTTCCCTCAACAAATTTCAACTTTAAATTGTTTCAACGTTTTTGGTCAATTATGTATCAACCCTCTTCGTAACTTAATCCAATCCCTCACCCCCTTACCTACGAAAGAAAATCTTTCCAAAATACGAATATGAGGAGAAATCAATAAACAATAAAACGAGGCAAAAATCCGCAGATATTTTTAAAAATCTTAAAATCCCAAATTAAAAAATAAATAAATCCGTAAATCTACGGATAAATCCGTAGGGCTGATAGCACTGTTTTGTGGCAGAAGATTAGGTGATATTTTAGGTGACTAAAAGAATGCATTACTTCTGTGTTTATGTTGTAGTGAAAACTAAAATTTAGTTTTGATGGCTGGGCTTAGGACTTCGGATCCTATATTGTTGATCCATAACAGAACATTGCTTACTTTGAAGCTTTTATCTCTGGTCCTGTTTTTTGTTGTGTTTCTTCTTTCGAGTATTGGCAACAAAGGTGCAAAATAACTTCCAAGGTAAACTTCCTCGCCTCTGTAATTAAAATTAGCTCCATGCAGCAGTAATAAATTAGTACCTAAACAGACTTCTTCAGTGATATCTACAAATTCAGACACGATACAAAAGCTTTGTGTGAGATAAGTGTTGCCATTCAGATATAATTTCAATATTGTTGTATTGGTTCTTAAGATTTGAGATTAAATTCCTTTAATATGAATGGTTGCTCGCTTACTGCATGCATGTTCTTTCAATGATGACAGCTAATACAAGAAACCAGTAACTGACCCGCACCGGACAACACGGAGCGAAGGCTTGCCTTCCTTGGAGTAAATAGTAACTGCGTGCTACCTCATATCCAACTACGAAGCTCCTACATTTATAGTTCCAACTGTCACGGTACTGGCAGTATCTTCCATATTAACTCTTCCGGGGGTAAAACTTCGGCGCTTTTATTGCTATGTCCTTTCGTCTTCAGTTGTTTCTTTTCAAACTCTCTCTTTCCCGAAGTGACCATTAGAGATGGGCAGGTCCGAGATTTTAAAGGATTCGGGTCCGGATGTACATCCAGCGCTGCGGATTTGCATCCAGGTTCCGTGTCCGGCGGACCTGTATGGGTCCGGCTCTGCAATCGGGCGGGCGGAGTACACGGCGGAACTGGATGTGTACGGACCTACATCCATTACGTGTCCGGCGGAACTGCATGGGTCCGGATCTACAATCGGGCGGGAGGAGTGTACGGCGGAACTGGATGTGTACGGACCTACATCCAGTAATACATGTCCGGCGGAGCTGTATGGGTCCGAACCTACAATCGAACGTATGGTGGATACAAATCCGACCAAGGAGAACTGCAGTATGAGTTATATCGTGTTCATCTAAAATTTCTGTGGGCTTCTATAAGAATAAAATGAAATCATTTCTTAATAATGTTTAAATACTACTAATTTTTTTTTAAAAAAAATCGAAATTCTTTGTTAGTTATTTTTTTTTACTAAAAATGAAATTATTCAAGACTCAACATTTTGAGATAATTATTGCCTTTCCACAATATACCAGCTTAAGAAACAGCGTATTATAAATGAACAAAAAACAAAATTGCAAGTATAACTTATTTTAAATTGTGAGCGAGAAATTACGTGAGATTTGTTCTTATATTATGTAGTGTTTTTCTCTGTATACTTTGTGAAACTGTTTTGATTGAGTGAGTAAAACATTGTCGTGAGTGCTAAATCGAGTGCGATACAATGCATTTTAATTAATCAGTAATATTTATGTTTTGCTAGCTACCGTAACGTGTTTTTGGTGCTTTCAAAATCATTATTTTATTTTGTGCAATTTCAAAAACGTTTAATTTCTTAGCAATTTTATTTCCAATTTAGTTTAAAGTATTTTAAGCAAGATTTAATTCTTAGTAATAATAACCGATTGTTTGAGCCATTGTTAGACGTTCTAGGAACGGCTGGATGTGAGGTTTTTTTTTTTCATGTTGGATTATAAAATATTGCTGTAAAAGCGGTCAGCAGAGTCGCTCGCAATAATGCCACATAATCATATTTATGTATACATTACTAGCTGTTACCCGCGACAACGTACGCGTGGATTTAGGATTTGATTGCTAGAATTGGATATACAAAGCTGAAAATTATAAACAACACTGAGTCGGCATAATATAACGGGAACGCCATCGATATACCATTCTACCTTCGAACCTGTCTCATGACTAAAACTTATTCATATCGGAAAAAGTATCCTATTTCGTTCCTAAATATACAAAGTATTTCCTTGTCACCGGTATACACATATAGTCGTCAAAACGCAAAAAAAGATGGAAACTCACTTTCGCATATACGATATTATTAGTTTAGATCACGCAAAAACTAACTGTGGAATCAGTATACCGTAAATAAAGTAAACGCTAGTGCACTATTCTACCGCCAAAGGCTTGCCAGAACATGGTATCCTTACTACAAAATCCTAGGCTTGGCTCAAACTATGAAAAACAATTCATAAAAATATATGCAGCCAGTGGGATTAGAACCCAAAACAACGGTGAATATTTTAGGTAAGCAAGCACGCTACCACTACGCTATCCTACAATAGCTGTGTACTATTGCGCATTAGAAATACACTTAGATATTATGCCTTTGTCTTTCACAGTTAGATAGTCTTCACAATTTAATGATAATATGTTCTTATCTATACATAACATAGTATCCCATCTCGATCCTAATGTCAAACAGCATCTCCATGTCAAATTTCATCACGATCGGAATATCCGTTCAGCACAAGAAATGTAACAAACAGACATAAAGACAGACAGAGTTACTTTCGCATTTATAATATTAGTATAGATATGTATAATGTTCCTTGGAAACCCTACGAACCGTGTTTCTGCAATAAAGAGATGTTAAATGTATTATCTAATTTGTCCTTAAGCCATCAGAATTGAGAAAGTTAAAAATTCTAGAGACTTTGTGATTAATCAAACTGAACGTTAAAAGTTTAATAAGACTGCAACGCATTAAAATCACAAGTTAAATTATAAGTCCATTCTTATTTAGCACCTAATACACTCCTCACCTTACAAGCATGAACCTGACCAATAAGAAAGTACTAACGGGGTTTAGCTACCCATTGACATTTAATAGTTATTGTAATTATCTACTAGTAGTCAGCCATTAAGAAATAGTTTTTCATTTATAATCTTATCTTTAAACAGAACTGTAATCGAATCGTACAGTAAATGACATTAAACTCTTCAGAACATAGATTTCAAATCGGAATTGTAATGAAAAATTGCGTTCCAGCTCCGCGTTACAGGTCCGGCCGTGGTTCAACCTCCGGCCACGAGAGAACTGTGGCGCTGTTACAGGTCCGGCTGGAAGCAGATCCGACAAGCGCTGGGATGTACATCCATCCCTAGCGCAAGTGATACGGGTCCGCGGAACTGCATCCATCCGGACCTACCCATCTCTAGTGACCATGTTAACGGATGTAGATCTAGACCCACATATCACATTTCCTGTCGTTCCTGCGGCCAACTAAAGTTTTAATAATTGAATCCCTAACCCTCGAAGATTACTTGTCACCCATTAATGTTTACGAGTGTTCGAAGCTATCCACTTAATGGTAAATCATTACTGTACAATGTTATATGCGTTATGGGTTAGCGGTTTATTTAAACATTAACTGTAGTTCTACATACATTTCATTTTTCTTCCATAAATTTTGTTCTTTCCCCGACGTTTGACATAAACTACATAAATTTTACTGAAACTAGGTTAAAATATGCATCTTTAAACAACATATTTTGTGATGATTATGTTAATTAATTTCTGTTAATAGTTTTGAATTTTTTTTTTGTAAAAGAAAGCAGTAGATCAAAATAAGCAACAAATTTTTATATAATGTACCGCACCCCAAGATACTTAAAAAGTTATTTTTAGTTAAAATCATAAGGATTAGGTATTTATATATCAAACTGTCGTTAGAATTCAACATCAGATTGAATTAAATATACACACTTTGATCCCGTGTGAGAACAGTCTCCTGGATGTGAAACAGTACACATGCTTATTAAAAAACTAATAATATTAACAGCTACAGTATACCGGTTAGTGTCCATTGTTAGCTGCAAATACATAACGTCCCGTGTTAGTTGCCACATATAAACTCAATTTCCAGATATTCTAATTAACTGCTGCATTTTTAAAGGATGAAAATCATAGAACATTTTAGCGCTTGTGAATAATTAAAATTTTGTACCATAGCTTTCATAGCAATGTTTTAAGTGTGAAATGCTGTTTAGCTGCAAATGAGCTCTTATTACTGGATTGCTGTACTTATTCTATACTTTGAAGAAATGTTGAACAAGATGTGTACGGAACAAACAGAACAGTATCATGCTCGGCCTTAGCTTTTCTTCAACGAATACATAATGTAATATATTTTAACTTCTCTGTCTCATGCAATTAAATGCACGGATTTTTCTTTGAAAAATAGTGAAAAAGAAAGAGGCGATGGAGGGAACGGAATAACAGTTTATGGGGTATGAAAATAGTAATTGCGGTAATATTAGAAAATAGTTTACATATAGTGCCACGTTTTGGATTCTGCAATGGAAAAAGCAATGGCCTCTCATCAAAACCAAATATAGAAGGTAAAATATTAAAACACGAAATCTCTTAAATTTTTTCAAGAAAGGTGGACTACACTATTTCTTAATAGCCACCTATTTGAAAGGAGAATTTAATAAAAATAATAATAATAAAATATTAACGCCTCCCTGGAACAAACTTCGAAAAGCCATTCGAGAACATTCATGAACAGAACATTCTTTTTTTAAACTGCTTAACGTCTCTTAACAGCGAGGTCTTTAGAGACGGGAAAGGATGGGGGGGGGGGGGGCAAGGAATGGGAAGGAATTCGGCCGTGGTCTTTTGAGGGAAGCATCTTGGCATTTTCCTGGAGTGATTTGGGAAACCATGGAAAACCCAAATCTGGATGCCCTAACGGGGATTCGAACCGCCGTCCTCCCGAATGCGAGGCCAGAATGCTAACCTTTACATCACCACGCTCGGTATAAACAGAACAACCACGTTAGTCATATATATGAATGCAAGTTATCGATGAGTATTGTTAACACATTTAGTAATGTTAACTGTAAAAAACGTCACCAATTAATAATAACAGTAAATCATAACGAGAAGATGTGAAAATGAAAACACTTTAACGGAGTCAAGCCCGTTAGTACACTTCTTCTTTTTTTATGTTTGAATATCTTTTAGGTCTATGCATATCATCATTAAAAAAAAAAAAAAAACCTATGCAAGGTGATTGTGAAACCACACAGTCCAGTCAAACAGGGGTATTGCTAGATTCTTATGTGCCTATGCTTTTTTGTTGGAATAATCGTTTTTAGTTATGTGTTCATCGACGAGAGGCAGTGTTTTAGGAAAACATGGGAACATTGATTACCCCGCAGTATAATTCAGAGATTGTCAACTAGAAAATTAGTTACAGCTACTTGACAACTTTAGCTTTCATTTGTCCAAAAGTTTCAGAACATACTCTGAAAATTGAAATGCGAAGTTTTCTGACATCTAGCCTGCATTTCAGAAGTCGTTGGGAGTGCTTTTCTTAATTCGAAGCAACAATGATGAGAAACTAAAGTGGGTAAACTCGGTGCGATTGTTTGTAAACTGTATGAACAAAAAAAAAAAAAAAAAACATGGACACTGCTTCAGACGTTTTCTGTTGGCATGCATTCCTTCTGCGAGAATGTGTGGATTCAATTCAGAGATCCTAGCCATATTGATTTTGACTTGAACGTTGTTACCATATGAACTTATGTTCTGAAAAGTTTCCGAAGTTTTGATAAATGTTCATTCTTTCGCTCTGCATCTTTGCACACAAAATCGAGAGACTATAAACCAGACATAGATAAATGTATTTTTTTTTATTTTTTTTGGCCTGGATAACTGAGCACACCAAACTGTTGCACGTTCGATTTTGCACTCCGGCAAAGTAGAGAGCGTAGGCAGGAGGACTTTTTTAAATCAGGCTTGCTGTCAAAAATATCGTAATCTTGGGGTAGTCGCTTATTATTAATATTGCTCCCTATTATACAGAGGCCAAAAACGTTAATTTTGGAATTTTTGTCTGTCTGTTGATTACGTAAAAATTAATTACGAGGTTTAATTGAAATTGATTAATAAGCATTGAAATTCTTCGTTGGCCTACGTATCTGGCCCCACAGACATATTTGAGTCAAAAATGGTTCTTAAGTCGACTCTAATATCAATGTGGGGAAATGTTTAATCTTCAGTGTTAAAATCTCTGACTTGGATAACCGAGTGGAGGGCACTGGGCAGTTACGCGCTAGCTGTTGAAGAGTGTGGGTAACAGATAAGAGTCGAAAGCGACGCTTTAGGTTCTTGGAGCTCTATCAATACATCGAGGATGTCAGAGGCAGATGAGAATGTGGCGATGATCGAAGCCTATTGCTACACGATGTCCAACAACTTTCGCGACTACGTCAAAAGCATGAAAGCCAAGCCGAAGTTCGTGGCCGCAAAGCTGAGAGTCCTCATGGTAAGAAATTTAAGTTCTTTAGCTTATATTACAAAAGTTCTTTCCGTTAAATGAAAAAACTTTGTGCTGAAGCATAGTTGACACACCCCTGTGATAGTAACGTTGCTTCAATTTTCATTCTAGTCGAAGTATCTAGTAAAATCGTTTAAGAAACTTTTTGTGTTGTACTTCAAAATGACAGTATAATGTTTATGTTAACCATGATTATTTATAACAGGAATTTATAGTGATGTGAAGAAAGGGTATTATATTAGCGTCATTACAATAAATACGTTGTGGGAATAAGGAAACGAAATGACTTGGCCCTCCATAATTTAAAAGGAAACCGCCCCATTTGTACGTTGCCAACATATTTCAGAAATTTAGTTTCTCAGTATGCCAGTGCTGTAATTAACAAATATTTGTCTTAGTTCTTATTGACAAGCGAAAAGAACTTTCGCATTTCTAAGATCTCGCGACTAGACCAATTTTTTTTAAATCGTACGAGTTGTAACATGGAACATGAATTATTATGGTCTTTAAATCAATGAAATGAAACCGCTAGGTGAGCTAATTAAATTGATATCGTTACGTAGATAAGTGATTAGGGTTTCTAGAACATAATGGAAAATGAATGTATTGTATTATATGATTTGATGTATTAATGTTTGAAAAAAATGGTATGATTAGAATAACAGATGACTGTTTGGTAGAAAATATTAAGTGCATGATGGAAGGGGGTTAAGTTTTTTGTATTTTTGCCGCATTCACAAAAACGTGGAGTAGTTACGGTACAAGATCTCGTGTATAAATTTAAGTAATGTCCTGATCCATTATTTCTCAATACACACATTCGTTTAAGCCATTTTATTCCTGTACATTTGGTAGTGATTCATAGAATGGTTAAATTGTTTACCTTTCAGACTTGATAATTCAATAAAATTACAGAAGTTGTTTCATAAAAGAAAAAATAGGGGTTCATATAATAAGCTAAATTTGTTTTAAAGGACCCAATCACTTCGGTTAGTAGAGAATTCCGATAGCCTGTGTTAAGGGCCGCAGTATCCCGAGTGGTTTGACTCTTGCTGCACGATTTTCATTAGTTTTCAGTTGAAACTTTTGGTTAGTTATAAACTGCGTAATAGCGCAATCATTGGGACTCATCAAGGAGTTGTAGTTTTCGTCTGAAAACTGTTGCACATGTTTGTTTGGTGATACTATTTAATGTGTGTTGCTCTTAAAGGTGTAAAATGTATAGATACCTCACAAACTTCACTCAAAAAGTGCCGTAACGCTGTACCGCGAGCGACTGGGAGAAAGCATATTGCCATGTTTAATGATAACGCTATCATTCCTTCGACTATATTATTTATTAACTTTTGTTTATATTACATCCATGAAGATAGTGTATAACGCGCAAAATTCACGCAAAAAATTAAAAAAACTGCTGTAACAGTTGCACACTAAGCGATGAGAGGATGCCATTTATCATATGCGACTTCCAGCGATAATATTACGTGCAACAAAATGCATCAACAACCAACGATGAAAACCAAACTAACTTTATTATAAAAACAAAATTTATAGTTCATTATGCTACAAAAGGAAGCGTCTATGTCCACTTTGGTCCAGGCTGCATTCCAACCTATCCACAGGCGCCGCTAATGATTCTGCTTGAAAATCGTGATAAATGTTTAATAAATCCGAATTTCTTTAACAATGCTTTAATTATGCTTTAACAACAACGAAACGCTATGTTAGTACAGGCTGCATTTCAAATATAAAAAATAAATTCCTTCGACCTAATGCTGGAGCACGCATATTGCCGCACTTTCAACCTAAACAAAAGCTACGTTAATATTGCCGCAACCTACTTTGATAAACGCCGTAGAATATTAACATCTTGGAAATAACATGCGGGTATGTTTCTTGACGATGTACGAGTTATCGTTGGACGTCGCGTATGTGTACGTAAATGAGGCAACCAACGATCGCTTACCGTTCAGTTTTTTTTTTTTTTTTTTAGTGTGTAATCTTTTTCATATTTATACTTTTACATCATATTCCCAAATATCATTCAAAGAAAGTGTGCATGGTCATTATACTTCGCTATAAAGCTTCTCCCAGTCACTCGCGGTATAGCGTCACGGCACTTTTAGAGTGAAGCTTGTGATGTATCTATACATTTTACACCTCTAAGAGCAATATATATTAAATAGTATCACCAAACCAACATGTGCAACAGTTTTCAGACCGAAACGACAATTCCTTGAGTCCCAGTGATTGGGCTATTGCCATAGACTGATTAATGCACTTGTTCAAAGTTAAATTCTGTATTGTAACTGCCTGGAAATTTACACAGCTTAAAATGGAAGGTAACAAGGCAGTTATCAGGCAGATATATTCCGAAGTACTGTTTAGTCTATAGTCAGCGTAATTTCTCCACTTGGTTATCGAGCAACCCTACCATGGTTATTGCATGTTTTTCTAATCATTTTTTCGTCGTTTGGTGTGGGAAATATCACGGGTCGCCAAAGCTCAGATTTCTTTGAGGGTCTCTGTTTTCAATCTAAAGATGCTTAGAACATGTAGAGTCTGAGAGCTAAGTACAAATGTTAGTGAAGCTCTCGAAATCAAAAATTTTCTTCTTTAAACAGAGCAGGTCAAACCAATGCACAAGTCTGGAAGCAAATTTGACTTCTAAAGCGGTGGGTGACTATAATTTGCCAAGTGATTGCTCACAGCTTTCGTGCAAATAAACTGTAGGCATTTCAAATCAAAAGTTATCACACTATTCTATGTTAAGTATATTTACTACATTAATGTTTCTAGTGATGCTAACCAGAGCTTTTGTCCGTGACTACTACTTCAAGGGGGCGGCATTTGACAAATTCATGTGGGAGCGACGTTTAGTTCCAATACTGCCCAGTGCTGCCAACCGGAAATGACGAGATTTGCTACGAAATATCAAAATTCAGTTACAAATAAATTATTGTAAATTATATCAGTAAAACTTACTCGTTATGATGAAATCCCTTCTTAAGCTTGGGAAGTGAATTCTGAATAGAGGTATTAAGTATTTTCCACCTTGGATGGCGAATAGAGGATGACTGAAGATTAACGCAGTTGTAGTGGAAGCACCAGTTATTTTTATCATAGAAATAAATATTTCTCCAAATAATCTTGGCTTTTGAGAGTTTAAAAGCTCAATAATGCAACATTGTAGAGGCATTTATTTAGGTAGATGTTGTACTTAGAGTTTGCATAATGGCCAAGTCACTTTTTTTTTTTTTTTTTTTTTTTTTTTTACAAGTATTGTTTTATGTGGAATTTAATTTCTTTTTGTAGGTTGATAGCTTATTCTGAGTCTTCTTACTTTTTGGACCAAATGTTTGCACCTTAGCAAAGATTTTGTATCCGAATTTATCAATGTTCCTACTTACATCAAATTTTTATGACTAAATACTTTCCTCGACAACGCACGCTCATGTAAAACAACGGGCTAGTGTCCGATTCGTTCTGTACGAGCGATGCCGTGCCTGCATTGTTACCATCGGTGTAGGCCTGCCAATAACTTCAAAATTAAATGTAGGAACAAAGTAAAATTGTTTTTTATGCTTCTAATCTATGTGCAAAACAAATTTAAGGCATATAGCCTCATCAAGAAGAAAGTAATTAACGTAAAAATTTTTCCCTTAGACGTTTCAGCATTTGGATTGAAAAAACATAGGAACTTTTCTTATACTGTGGGGATGAAACCAAGTATGTGTACCATATTACCATTTTCTAGGACAACTAGATGTTGCATAGAATTATGAGAGAATGTCATAGTCATTTATAAGAGTTTCAGATCCAAAAAATTCCAAACTAAGGTGGTGAATGTAGTAAAATTTTTCACAGTAATTATGCTTCCTAAGCTCAGTTTACAAAAAATTTTTGTGACATATAATGAGTAAGATAGAAATGTGGACTGTGCTTCCAGGAATTATTTATAAAAAATAAGTTGTGTACCAATATTTGACAGCAGCTGTTTTATAGGATCTGCTGGTAGACTAATACAGTTATTAGGCACTGGAAGATTAATTGTTGATGCAACTCGATGAGATGCCACAGATGTGGCAGAAGATACCAAAAATTTTAAAGCAATTTCTGACAGCACAGGAATATTCAGCCGATCCAATTTTTAATTTAGCAACCTTTGAACCAAAACTCATGTCAGAAACTTCATTGGACATACTTTTCAAGAGCATGAACTAATGTTTTTCCCGCTGTTTCTTCTACTATGAATGGGGAACTCCCTACATTAAGTGAAAATTTCCCCTTTGATATTGCTTTGCAAATGGGTAACGCTTTACCAAAATACAATTTCTTAAAGCTGAGATTTTAGGTGGAATGCCGGATTTAGGGTGAGGGGTGGGGGCGATTTGAGACGCGGTGACCTATTTTTTAAACTCTACTACCACTCTAGGTTGCGACAACAATGCGTTTGAAAAACAGTTAAGTGGCGACATCAATGCGTTTGGCCAACAATCAAGGTGGCGAATCTCGGGATCTGGCTGGCTACAATGTTTGAAGAGATGGCAATCTCAGTTTTTCCCCCGGCTTGGAAAAATCCTAGAGCCACTACTATCAAGGCAGTTCCTTTCGCGTTAACAAATTGTTTTTTAAAGGCACCAATCTATGATAAGTTTTTAGCATAGCGCTTTGTAAAGGCAATCCAAAAGTGGTAGATTCTTTTTTTCAATTTCTTATCTTAATAAATTCGTAAATGGTATAACAAAACTGGCTGTGACGTACTTTTGGAGCTCAATTCTTCTGTTGGTATGGAACAAGAAGCGTATCCAATTCGCGCAAAATATTTAACTGTGGATTGCCAGATACAGGCTAATAATTTCCGGCACATTTCTGGGACTAAGAAGTATTTTAGTGGTATGTTTAAAGAGAGAACAATAATGCAAATTAATAAAAAAAATCTATTTTAGGTAAAGACTATGCTATCTAACGTATATATAGCACCTCTTTTAGGTTTATTAATTAAACTCTGGTTGAAAGTCAACATCAGGTATTATGAACCAAAAGGAAACATACTAAACTTAAAACAAAAATTGACCACCTCTTTAGGAATTTTTTTACTTTGGTACAAAATCAACATCGGGTATTATCAATGAAAACCTCAAAAATATTAAACAAAAACTGAACACTTCTGTTAGGCTCATTAATTAAAATTAGGCAGAAAATCATCATCAGGTTTTATCAACAAATAAAAAAAATGAGCATCTATCTTTTTCTAAATCAAAATCAACAGCAATCAAAATAAATCTTAACTACTTTTTAAATATTTATTACTAGATTTTGCCATTTTCATAAATATTTCTCCGTCACTGCTTTGCAAAACTGATAAAATTTCTCAGCAAGAGTCTTCAAAATTGAGTTTGCAGATCAGCCTTGATCAAATCCATGAATATTCTGTTTCGCTCTTATTTCATAAATTATTCAACGGGCTAAATCTTGTCTCGTAAAAGTCATTGCTTGTTGGAATTGACAAAACAAAACCAACTATTTTCTTTAAATATACAAAATAATTAAAAACGCTTGTTCTAAAGAAATTGGCTCAGATTTTATCTTTTGGAAAGTCTTTTGGAAGGTCCTCAAAAACACGTTTCAGACATTTGAACTCTGTATAAAGGGAGTTAATGTTTACTGCATCTAGAATTTTCAAAGTCCCAGAAAATTCAAAGAGTATTTTCCTGTCAGTTTCAATTCCTCTGATTTAAGCGACAAAAGCTGAAACTGTTTGTACATTCTATCCTCCCGCTTCGAGCATGGAATACTTGGCTTGGCCTCTTGGTCACCGTGGATGATTCAGAAGTTGAAGTAAGCTGTTAACCGGAACTGTAGCCTACATATAAAAAAAATAAAGTAGATTTATAGCTAGACAGTGGTAGTGCGAAAGAAATAATTATTGTCTTGAAAATTATTTTATTTTATCAAACTCTCCTAAAAGTTACAGCATTGTCCTGCCAATGTCATGGTCCTTCGTTATTAAAGTATATCTTGAATGTATCCGTTACACGTTTCGCATCTTTCATAACAAGTCCACGTCTTCGTAACCGAATGTTGTGTATATTTCCTGGTTTCAACATTTTGTATTTAACTTGACAAGTTTCTGGTATACGGCGGCTAAGAGATTGTTGCGACATTAGAGCTGTAAACTAAAGATCATGATATTGTTTCAACGTTACAGTTGTGAACATAGATCTTCGTAGTTTCTACTTGTTACTAGAAATCTTAGCGTAGAAATCAGTCTCTCAACGGATGAGATTCTTCTTCTCACAGCAGTGTCTTGTTTTTGTTTTTTATATTTCATATAAGGGTCCGTAACCACTCGTAAATAATTACGCCAGTCTTCAGGTTCATGGGGCAATTTCCGAAGCAAATTAGATGAAACAACCTTTTCCTCTTTATCAACCATCTTCTAGAGACCATTATTACTTTTTAATCTCATCAGACATAGAGAAATAACCAATAAAAGAAGTGCTTCACCCGTGATTTCAATAGAACTGAGCTAAAGACGGAAGTAAAAAACGGAAGAGTGTGGACGCGAGTTTTTGGTCAGTTTTACCTTACGTCTTGCTGATCAAGTAAAAAGTCAGTCAAGACGTAACGTGTAGACCCGCCTTTAGACAGCAGTTTCGTGCGGCAGTTTACAAAGCATTGTTTTGTGGGCAAAACAAAACGTAAACAGAAACATGTCGGCGGAATATCTTGATTTGAGCTCTGAGTCTGACTCTGTTGTGCTTGAAACACTGTTATTAGTTCATCAAAAGCTGAGGAAAGTAAAACTTTGGAAAAGTGAATACATGAAGAAAAGCAGCTCACATGGTGAGTTTGCTCTTACAAGAGAATTTTTCGGATGAAAGATTCATAAATTGTTTCCGGATGACTCGAGCGGAGATTCACGGCATAATGTAACCTGTTATTTTCTCGACAACACTCAAATACCTGTTAGAACTGAAGAAAACCTAGGAGTATTTTCGTGGTTATTTAATTATTTAGCGTTTGATAGTACATGAAATTTATAAGAATCTTTTTCTATATTATTTCATATTATATTTTTAAGAAAACTACATAACAGAACATAAACACTTTAAACTAAAAAAGCAGTGTTCAACAAATTATTCGGGAAACTGTCTTCACAAGAAGCCTCCCACTCTCGTTAGTTGGACGGAGGTTGCCTTGAAGAGTGAGGAGAGGAGCTCAATTCAGTCGGGCGTGTGCCATGGTAAAAAAAAACTCTCTCTCTCGGGGACACTATTGAATGATGTACTACAAATAATAAGAAAACAAATATAATAGCGTATATATCAATCTTTTTTCAAAGTTTTATTAAAAATGAATTCAAAAAGATTTATAGAAGTGAAAATTTTAAGTGGACAGTTGTATGATAAATGCCGACTTTACTCGCCACTTGTTTGTCCAAATTTCTTGTTTAATTTTAATTTTTATGTATTTAGTATGACTGGTACTGTGAATCGCAGGTTGGTTACGCACCAGTTTAATCAATTTTTCTTATTCCATAGTTGAAAATGATTGTAAGTAAAGCAAGGTTATAAATAACGCAAGAAGTGTTCGGCAAAAACCGTCACGAGTGAGCTGCGTGGCGCAGTTTGTGTCGTGAACACTACGTGGCGCAGGCCACGTGCGGCGCAGTACTGCGCTGCCCTGCCTCTGCGTCTCAATATGCGCTGTTCGGCCCCAAAATATACACAGAAACTGTGCTGCTCCGCCTGTGTCAACTGCGTGTCAATGTGCGCCCGGCCTGACTTTCTTTTTTTAGCTTTTCTGTCAAGTGCGGCAGACTCCTGTCTGTCCGCAATCTCAGAGATTCTGCCCCGACTCTGAAAATTCCATAGATCCGTCATTGCTTTCCAGTATGCTTCCGATAGAGGGGGTCTTAAATACGTAAATTGTGGTAAACAGACGAGTACTTCGACCAACAAAGTGGACGTAATGAATTTAAAAAAAAAAAAGTTTCTTCAGATCTCTAATAATGTCAGTAATATTCTATTGCATTTGGGATAGTTCGCATCACATGTGATTTAACATTTGAAAACGGCCAGCGAAATAGGAATGCAACGCACCTGTTATGCAGGTATCCTGACATAGTGCTTAAGTTGCTAGTATTATTTCTCAATATTACATGAAAATATTTTTAAAAATTGTATCGTACTTTTGCACTCAGATCATCCATTTCGGCCTCTTTTGCACCCCCCTTCCCATCACATGACCCTTTTTTTCTTATTTCTTTACGCCTCGTCGACGTCAAGGTCATTAGAGGCGGGAAAGGATGAGTGGAAACGATCAAGAAGGAATTGGGACAAGGTCTTTTGAAGGAGCATCCCGGCATTCGCCTGGAGTGATTTGGAGGAACAATGGAAACGCAAGTCTTGATGGCCGGATGGGGATTCGAAATCGCGTCCTCCCGAATGCGAGGCCAGAGCGTTACCGCTCACTAGGGTTACCAACATATTTTCGGCTGATTATAGTATTTTTATAATAAGTAAATATAGTACACTTTAAAAAAAGATACCACACTTCAAAAAATATAGTACTTTAAATAATATAGTACACTTAAAAAAATATAGTATTTCAAGGAAAGGGTAAAAAAGGTATTTTTGACATTTAAGTTGTTAAATTTTTTTGGCGCTTCTTGCAACCTTTCAACAATTTTCTGCCTACTGTACGATTGGCATCTGCTTTATCGCATTCAATTTGTAAAGTAATGTAGATCAAAAGCTCTTTCTTTTTTATTACCGAGCGTGGTGGGTGAATTCTTAATGCTCTGGTCTCGCATTCGATAGGACGCAGGTTCGAATCCCCGTCGTGGCATCCTGACTTGGGTTTTCCATGGATCCACCAGATCACTACAGGTGAATGCCGGGATGCTTCCTTCAAAATGCCATGGCCAAATGCTTCCCGTTCTTTGTTCCCAGTCCCATCCCAGCTCTAATGACCTCGACGTCGACCAGGGAAAGCCATACGTAAAAAAATAAATAAATAAAAAAAACAATTTCTGTTGATACGCGCTCTGCTTCTCTAGTCATTTCCAATTCATACATAATTGGCGGGAATATATAGCTGGAATGAAATAATCTTAAATTTTATAAATTATTTTCGGTATATTTTAAAATTTGCTGCCTTTTTTGGTCTGTGGTTCTGTTGGTAACCTCACTACGATCTCTTATTGTTACCTAGATTTTGTTTAGTACCTTTATTTCAGATTAAAGTTCATCCATTTTGATTCTCACTTTTGCTTAGGACTTCTAATATTGTATCAGTCATGTTTTAAATTTAATTTTTGAATTTCGCATAGCCAATTGCTTTCATCGAAATAAAATCATTTATTAAGATACTCCATACATTTATCAATTAATAATAAAATATTCTTTTTTAAGATTTTCACTTTCTGTGAAAAATTTTGCTTCAGATGACTTTTTTTTTTTTTTTTAACCAAAGAATCTCTTAGATTGTTCTAGCGATGATTTTAAAGTTGACATATCATTCATATCTAGGACTGTGATGTTGTAGTTCCATGTTTAACAGCTTTGTGAAAGTTGTGTAAAAAAATAGTGCGTGAAATTCAAAAAGATTTTATCTTAAGTGTCTCCATCAGTTTCAATCAGCGTCAAAATATTTTGAATGTGTGACCGAGCGTGTTAGGTGAGTGGTTAACGTTCGCATTCGGGAGCACGCTAATTCGAATCCCCGTCCGAGCATCCATATTTAGGTTTTCCATGTTTTTCCCAAATCACTCCAGGCGAATGCCGGGATGCTTCCTTCAAAAGGCCATGGCCAAATTCCTTCCCGTTCCTTGTCCCCAGTCCCATCCCACCTCTAATGACCTCTACGTCGACAATGCGTAAAGCCATAGTTAAAAAAAAAAGTGTATGACAATCTTGCCCTAAACTAATAAAATATTCGCTTGGTAACTACCAATTCATTTTAAATCGACGCACTTTCGTTGTTGCTACCACTTCCCATAACTAATAAAGGTGTACCGGAGATCGCGATTCCGCAAGAACACTGTTTCTCAAACTTTCAGCTCCGCGTACCCCTATAAAATTTTACCGGCAATGCCGAACCCCCTTCAAAAAATTGCGACCCCTAGGGGTTCGCGTAACCCACTTCGAGAAACACTGCGCTAGAACAACATTCACTAATGACGTCATAATACTATGGCAGTCAATCACAAGAGGTATTATTTTCAAGCAGTAATTAGTTTGTAATATACCCGGGACCATAATTTTCAAGCAGAAATTAGGTTGTAACACAGCCTGAACCACCATGACGCCGCTAAATGTACTTCGTAAAGTATTTCGTGATGTCTTCCTTTTGACTACTGCAGAATTGATGCCACGAACCAATTCCTCGCGAAATCGCGTTGTCCAGTAATCCCCTAATTAATTTAAATATGTAAAGAACAGCCTCCTAGTGAAAATGTCAAAACAAAAACGAGACAGTTGCACGAGCATGCATTTGCTTGACGTTGGGGAGTCCATAAACTACGTAGCTCCATTTTGTCCCCTTGAAAAAAACCCTCCCCTCCACGTACCATTTCATAGCTGTTGTTTCTACCCCGTCCCTCCCCTCCTGCGTGGCAAGTAGCTTTTTCCCTTACCGATTCCAGAAGGCATTTTATGCCGTTTTCTCTTGTCAGGCTATCTTAAATTTACATATTACATACCGGGATAATTATTGACGGAAATAGGCACATGATGCTGGGTGTTCTGTACCTTACTTTAACTGTGACAATATGAATGAAAAGTTACGTGGCTTGGTTCGGAAACACCCTCCCCCCACATGGCCCAGCGTAGTTTTCAAGCACCCCCCCCCCCCCCATTAGACCAAGCCACGTAGTTTATGGACGCTCCATTGTCAATTTCGACAGTAGCATAACTGTTCAGAAGGCAACATTACTCAAAAAATAAATCATAATGCGCGTTCACAGATTTTACAATTTGAGGGATTTATAAGTTATCATTTTGTGTTGAGGAAAAAGTTTGACCCACCCATCTGAAATATATTTTCGGGTGTTATATATTTTTTCAACAGTATATAATACGCAGACCCGAAATACAGTACAATACTACGTATTGTATTACGGTTGGCAACCATACCGCTCACCCACCACGCTTTTTCTCCTATTAATTCCAGAAGACATTTTGTGCCATTTTCTCTTAATAGACAACCGTTAAAATTACTGTGTACATAACTAGCACTACAAATATTTGCTTTAAATACCTTCATGATTATAAATATTCAAAGTGCAATGGTGACACTCGCCACTCCTGCAAATGATCAATTATTGGGAAACCTCTTTTTCTCGTAAATTCAGGGATCGTTTTCTTGAGGTTTTACTAAAAACACTCATCTTATCATTGTTTTTTACTCATAAAATATAACAAACTATACCGTATTAAAATTCAACGAAGAGCTACAATTGTCTATTGCAGCAGTTGTCACCTTTCTACATTATCAGGGAATTATTCTTTGTCGTGCTTAAGATTTCAAAGTTCATAGACAACGTTTTGAATAGTGATAGCTCGCTGTAAAAACATTTCAGATAAGCCTCGTTATATTTACTGTAAAGCGTCATTTCACACGACATTATGAATTTTAAATGAAACTTCAGCAAGAACTCTAATTTTAAATATGCGCTGCAATTCACTTGATAAAAAAAAATCAAAATTGCTTTTTTTTTCATAACAATTCGAACTGCCACTGGCGTGGAAAATCCTGTGACCGTGTTTTCGGTGCGTTGCCTGTCCGTTAGTTCAAATACGCCGGCCACATGCGACCTAAACACTAAGACTTCAAAGCCGCACGCAGTAGTCGTGAGATCTGTATATAGGGTACTTAAAATACAGAGAAAATTAAATGACTGAATTAACCACATGCTGTTGTGTAAACTTATCTGTGACAAAATTAATGAAAAGCTACGTGGCTCTGAACTGCTGCCTCCCCCGTACCAAGTAGCCCAGCTAGCTTTATACTGAACCTCTCCCCCTTTTCACTGAGCTACGTAGTTTATGGACCGCCCTAAGGGGAAGCGTAATCATTTTTAGAAGAAATTTGACTTCTTGGATATAGTTTCAAAATTTTATGGAAGCACGGCTGACACTCCAACCTTTAAGTTCAAACTACGATGATTCACTGAAACCCGTTAAGATGACTTGTAAGGATACTGAAGTGTGATTAAACTGGATGAATTAAGCAAATTATTAGGGATTGTGGAGTCTCGCCAACCCTCTTTCCAAGGTTGTGAAGGGCCATCCATAAATTATGTCTCACAAACTTAATGATGCTTGGAGTCCTCCCCCTCCTCTTCTTGTCACAGGTGGTCACATTTGTGACCCCCTTTTTTCCCTTGTGTGAAGTCACATTTTTTCGAAATTTAAATTTAGAAATTATGAAAGCAGCACTTCCAAAATTTATATATTTCTATTTAAAAATAATTCATAAAATCGACAATAAAACAAACATTTTAGAAAATTGACAAAATATAGCAAATAAAATTAATGATATACAGTTTAATCACCTTGTGCCCATGGACTTTGATCCCATTCTATTATTTATGACTAGCATAAGTCACTTAGTTTTAGATTTGGGTAATGTTAAGAACATTCGATGTGTCAACATTTTCATCAAACCACATGGCATCGTCATCGTAAACGAAAGAACGAACTACCCTGTCACGTATAACTGCAATTTTTTGAGGATGAATCTTCGTGGTGGGCAAAACCTTATTTCCTCTTAAGTGATTACTTGTGTTGGTTATTGGCTTTTTATGATACCACTGATGCCTCAGGATCGTTTAAATTAGTAATGCGGAAGTCGTATTTTGTCAAAGCCTCAAAGGATGTATTGGCCTTTCGGCTTACGTGCGACCAAAAAGTGATACAAATTATGTCTTACACGATGTCACTTTGTTGATCCCCTCCCTTCTCCTTGGCTTGCGACGCAATTTATGGATGACCCCTAATGCAAAATATGTCACGGAGAAATAAACAATGCTTGGAACAATACTTAGGGAGCGTCCATAAACCACGTGCTCCATTTTGGCTTCCTGTGAACCCCCTTTCCCCCACATAGCCTAACGTGACTTCTGCCTCTACCCTCCCCCCTCCCCCGCCAAGTATCACGTAGCTGTTTTTCCTTGTTGATTCGTAGCTGTTTTTCCTTGTTGATTCGTAGCTGTTTTTCCTTGTTGATTCGTAGCTGTTTTTCCTTGTTGATTCGTAGCTGTTTTTCCTTGTTGATTCGTAGCTGTTTTTTCCTTGTTGATTCGTAGCTTTTTTTTCCTTGTTGATTCGTAGCTTTTTTTCCTTGTTGATTCGTAGCTTTTTTTTCCTTGTTGATTCGTAGCTTTTTTTCCTTTTTGATTCGTAGCTTTTTTTCCTTTTTGATTCGTAGCTTTTTTCCTTGTTGATTCGTAACTTTTTTTCCTTGTTGATTCGTAGCTTTTTTCCTTGTTGATTCGTAGCTTTTTTCCTTTTTTGATTCGTAGCTTTTTCCTTTTTGATTCGATAAGACATTTTTTACTATTATCTCTTGTCAGTACATACGGAGATAAATAAATCACGGAAATAAATATTCATATGCTGTAGTGTGTTCTGCACCTTATTTTAACTGTGATAAAATAATATGAATGAAAAGGTACGTGGCTTGGCTCAAACCCACCCCCCTCCCCCTATCTTCACGAAGCCCAACGTAGCTTTCCAACCAACCCTTCCCCCTAGACCGAGCCACGTAGTTTGACGCTCCCTTAACACAGTTGGTGAAATGAGCCCGTCATCTCTTAACAAATTATGAAGACTTGTTTTCGTTGAAACTATTAGGGAATTTATAGCTACAGACGTTTCGAACAATTATCTAATTGTTACTATATTATTTGAATGATCTTGTCAGGGACCTGAGGAGCAGCTGCTACAGGAAAGCGACGATGTCCGCGAAAACTGCCGCCGTGTGGTGGCGCAATATGTAGCAGAGCTGAAGGACGCCATGGAGGAGATGGATGAGATGCGCTTGGAGCTGTGCACCAAGCTGGGATCTCTAGGACACATGGCTACGGCCGGACCAGGCAACGCTACGAGGTACCGCAAGCACTGCTGGCAACCTTTATAACTAATAAAGGATAAAGCGCAGGGATGCGGCTGTGGCGTTTCGTATGATCAATCACTGTATTCGCATGCAGTATTTCTGGAAACTCGTACGTAAAACCGAAATTGGGGGTGATAAAAGTGGAGAATGAAAGGCGTATGTGATAATGAAACTAGCACCAACTCTCAAATTGTACCACCAACGAGCATTTTTCCTAATCTGGCAAACAGCAACACAGCAGTGTAAAATCGTTCGAAATATTGGACGTTCTGTATAAATTATGAAAGAAATGCGTATTACCTGTTTCTTCCTTGTTGCTGTTTCTCTGGCTTTGTTTTTCGATAAAAAATTTCATTTCGCATCCATAAGACATGTAGAGGGGAAAGTAAGCGCACACAAACGTTTATAAATGTGCAGCATTGTGCTACGATAGCAGACATAATGTACCATAAATTAATTAACTGCATGACCCACTTTGTAATACTGGCGGAGATTCTGGTTACTCTGAGATGCATCCTATACCACAATGAAAACCGAGGCTGCATGTTATCCTTAAATGAACGGCGCTTTCTTCGATGTTTACTGAATACTTATTTATGTCCTATCCTCATGCCCTGACCATTGAAATATTCATGGCTTTTAAGGTCGCGCTTATGGCCTTATACAGTACGAGCATGGCCTAAGTTTTAAATAGTCTTCCTGCGGACCACCAGTAATATATTCGCGGATCACGGTTTGCGAAACACTGCATTAGATGATTTAATGTCGTTGAAAGTTCAACAATTAATCAATGGTGCAACATGGCTATTATCGTCTTTCAATGCTGTACATTAAAAATAGTTTGTCGATACATGTCACATAAATGCGGATTAGTTTTTTCTCAAAAAATAAAGCCTGAGAAACGCCTACAAGGAACAAGGGGTAATATTACGTATTTCTTGAATCATTACTTGTACGGAACGATTTTACTCGTTTAGCATATATTTGATAATTATAATAAATTTTTATAACTAAAGGACAATTCCTTGTGAGGTGGTTTGGATTACGGAATCACCCCACTGTGTATTGATTGTAGTGTTCAGTGTTCATTGGGTACCTGACAATTGTTTCTGCAAATTCGCATTGACAACCTTACGGACAATATGCCATTTTAAATTATTCATGTATTTTTATATTTTAAGTCAATTATTTACACTGTTATATAACCGCAAAAAATATTGATGAAAATATTAAAATTTAACATAAAAAAATATTTTAAAACTGCAATCAAGTTCTGGCGATTTAAACTCCATGTTGTCGAGCTGAACGGTGACGTCATTGTAAACGACTACATTGACGTATTGCATATTGTGGAGTGTTCTATCTCAAATGTTTTTTGTTTTATAACTAACTGCGATATGGAAGGAGGTCGAAAACCATTTTATAAATAACGTATTGTACCTATGTGCAAAAATACGATGAGAAATGCATCTGATAGTGGATTTTTATGTCCCACGAGATGGGAATGTAAGAAAGTGGTGTGTAGCTGTGAGAAGACATAAAGAAACTAAACTAGTTGTTTATATTGTGGTAATTTTAATCTAAGAACGTAATATTTAACGCTAAATTTGTTGTAATACATAGCAATTCGTTACCTATTCAAACTCTAATCATAACTTAGTTTACAGAATTACTAATTGAAAGTAAAGTATAAAGCCAATGCAACTGTTTAATTTATTTATTGCTACGTCGTACGCGTTTCACCTCTCATCGAGGCATCGTCAGCGACGAATCTGCGTTGAAGTTTTATATACATTTGTATACATTTTAAATTATCCTTTCAATTAGTAATTAACTAAGCAACTGCGAAAAAGTGGACTGCAACAACATTGCATTAGTATGCAGAAGTTTATTAGGTATATTTTTTCAAATCATTTATTGAAGCTTAATCCAAAGCAACCACTAACCTGTTAAAGCCCACAAAGGAGACCATCAGACGTTTTAAAAACTGATTTCAATATATGTTGAAGGGTATGTGTCTTCCTGAACTCGTGACTTTGACGCCACATCATTTAATGATTGAACTGGCTGTTGCACCGTCGTTTTTTTCATTTGCGCCTGCAAAAAGTCTTTTAATTACAAAATTTGGAATATATTACCTAGAGTCAGTGGTGTAGGCGGTAAGGTGTGCACTCCTTAATTTTCTGACCCAGGTTTAAATCGCTGCAGTATCAGATAATTTTTATTTTTATCTGCAATGATGAATTTTTTAAAGTTTTATTTCAACTTTAAAACAAATTTCATTACTTCTACACTCCTGGAAATTGAAATAAGAACACCGTGAATTCATTGTCCCAGGAATGGGAAACTTTATATACACATTCCTGGGGTCAGATACAATACATGATCACACAGACAGAACCATAGGCACATAGACACAGGCAACAGCATGCACAATGTCGGCACTAGTACCGTGTATATCCTCCTTTCGCAGCAATGCAGGCTGAAATTCTCCCATGGAGACGATCGTAGAGGTGCTGGATGTAGTCCTGTGGAACGGCATGCCAAGCCATTTCCACCTGGCGCCTCAGCTGGACCAGCGTTCGTGCTGGACGTGCAGACCGCGTGAGACGACGTTTCATCCAGTCCCAAACATGCTCAATGGGGGACAGATCCGGAGATCTCGCTGGCCAGGGTAGTTGACTTACACCTTCTAGAGCACGTTGGGTGGCACGGGATACATGTGGACGTGCATTGTCCTGTTGGAACAGCATGTTCCCTTGCCGGTCTAGGAATGGTAGAACGATGGGTTCGATGACGGTTTGAATGTACCGTGCACTGTTCAGTGTCCCCTCGACGATCACCAGAGGTGTACGGCTAGTGTAGGAGATCGCTCCCCACACCATGATGCCGGGTGTTGTCCCTGTGTGCCTCGGTCGTATGCAGTCCTGATTGTGGCGCTCACCTGCACGGCGCCAAACACGCATACGACCATCATTGGCACCAAGGCAGAAGCGACTCTCATCACTGAAGACGACACGTCTCCATTCGTCCCTCCATACACGCCTGTCGCGACACCACTGGAGGCGGGCTGCACGATGTTGGGGCGTGAGCGGAAGACGACCTAACGGTGCGCGGGACCGTATCCCAGCTTCATGGAGACGGTTGCGAATGGTCCTCCCCAGGAGCAACAGTGTCCCTAATTTGCCGGGAAGTGGTGGTGCGGTCCCCTACGGCACTGCGTAGGATGCGACGGTCTTGGCGTGTGTCCGTGCGTCGCTGCTGTCCGGACCCAGGTCGACGGGCACTTGCACCTTCCACCGACCACTGGCGACAACATCGATGTACTGTGGAGACCTCGCGCCCCACATGTTGAGCAATTCGGCGGTACGTCCACCCGGCCTCCAGCATGCCCACTATACTCCCTCGCTCAAAGTCCGTCAACTGCACATACGGTTCACGTACACGCTGTCGCGGCATGCTACCAGTGTTAAAGACTGAGATGGAGCTCCGTATGCCACGGCAAACTGGTTGACACTGACTGCGGCGGTGTCCAACCGCTGCGCAGCTAGCGCCCTTCGACGGCCAACACTGCTGTTCCTCGTGTGTCCGCTGTGCCGTGCGTTTGATCATTGCTTGTACAGCCCTCTCGTAGTGTCCGGAGCAAGTATGGTGGGTCTTACACACCGGCGTCAATGTGTTCTTATTTCAATTTCCAGGAGTGTATCAGATACAATAAATGCAATTCCGGCCAATATATTAACAATGACTTCCTGGTATTCCACGCCATTAGGAACTGGAATTTTGTAAAGACACATTATATTTTCAACCATTTAAACCCCACCACATCTCAGAATTAAACAAATCGATCGTAGAAAAAAATTCTATCTTCTCGATGTTACGTATTTCGTTTAAAATAATTCTTGACGATATACAAGTATAGAAAAGACAAAAATGAAAAAAGTGGTTAATTCAATTGAAAACGCACTTAACAAAAGTAAAATTAACAAATAATGTAATAAGACTTTACGGGCGTATGATTGCAATGAAGTCCTTACGGGTGTACCGCCGTATTGTTGTGAAAACACAATTCGGCCGTACACCAGTGAAGACTTCATTTCTAAAAAACTATTTTCTAGGAATAAATTACGCTGTATTGTAGGTAACGTGATTTATTTCAAATATACTAGACCTATATTTGAATTACATTTCCCATTGTCTGTTACTCCGGCATGAACCTTAATACATTGGTTGTATCTAATACGAAACTAATGCACTAAAAGTATAAACAAAATTAATAATTCAAATATCCAACACTTATTTACTTTGTAGCTTTCACTCCTCCGTCAGAGACTGTAAAATCTGGATTTAATGCAAAATCCGTTGTCATCATGAAAACATCTTTTTTGGGGGAAAGTATTTTACAAAACAGCTTGTGTTCATTATTTATTGTATGAGTATTCTCGTAAGCATGCAATATTTTACTAATTATTGTGATATATTACGATAAAACTTAAACACAATCACAAAATTATATACGTAAACACCCAGTAACTGCGCCTTCGTTTCCAATATGAACGTGTAGTTTGAGGCCAGGATTCGATTCAAACAATAGCGTTGCGTTTTGCGACATTAAATTTCCCTTGTGTTTTTAACTTTTGATTAATTAAAATCAATAAATGAAAAGAGAATAAATAGAAAAAAAACATTGCAGCTGTAATTCTACAGTAATAAAGCTTTCGAATAAAAATAGACGTACATTTGAATTTCATGCATATTCTCTGTTGACGAAGAGGCCAGAGTACCCAGCTACCACTGCAGTTTACTAACTGCTAGGCTGCAGAGATCATAACTGGAACCCCCATCAACCTGTTCGGCGGAAAGAACATAGCTTATGAATAAGCTTAAAACATATTTTACGTTTGCAGGTTGCCGAAATTATCTTAAACTCGTGCGTGAGATGGGTACAGGTAATTCTCAATGCGGTGTCGGGTATTTTTTGCGTGTAACGTTTGACTCAAAAAATTTATCAGACTACGTAATGCTCCAGTAAGTTTTATTAGTATTGTTGTCATGATTGCATCGACGAGATTGTGCCAGGGTTGATTGCACGAAACATTTGCGCTTATTCGCTAGCAATTACTTCCGCTTGTAAACTTTTTATTCTTTTGAATTAGCCACTTACATTTTTTAGGGTTCCGCATCAAACAGAATATTGTCTCTCCGTCTCTAACGCATAGTTTTCTTGAACTCTGATTTAAATTTGTTCATATTACGAGTTTCGTTGATCAGAAACTGTATCTCAATCAAAATTTTCTGCAGGGATATTTCTCAGCGTGCCAAGCGCTCTGATTAGAGGACCGACGCTTTCCGTTTGAAAAGAGACCAATTTTAAATCTGTAATTAAATTGTACGAACAAATAATGGAATAGCGTACCCAGTGCGACCATTTTTATTTCGAAGTTTGTCTCAAGTACGCTAACAGCCAGGAACTTGAAATTAGTCCTAAATAGTGACCGTATACAATATTTTAACCAAAAATAATAAAATTACTTACCTCTAAGATACCTTGCAGATAGGGAATAAAAGAACCAAAACCTGCTTTGTCACTTTGCCATATTTAATTCTAAGTGCATTGCATCATACTGTAACAAATTTGATTGAAACTAAAGGTTAGCATTACAATCATTAACAGCAGTGACACGGCGATAGAAATCCGTGGAGCGGAATCGCTGCCTAAACTGAAAAAATGTCCAGTATTAATTTTTGTCACGCGACTGTCGCCTGAACAGTGTTAAGGTCATTTCACAATGAGCGTAACACAGGTCAAACAAAAAAAAAAAAATTGTCTGGTGCGTGGTATATTTTAACGTATTGTTACGTAATTTTGGCTGATAAGTTTGAAAATTACATCGGTTTTTCTCTGACAGGTCTAGTTCTTTTACCATACTCATCTCCATTTGACTCTTAGATTCTAATAGATATATCCAACAGTGTACATGGGCTGATATTAGTGTGTTTTAGGGAAATTAAACAATTCTGTTTTATTAACAAATTTATTTTATTCATATAAGAGGCAAAGAATATTAACTGATAAACTAAGTATGACCCATAAACAAAACACAAGCATATTCAAAACTGAAAATGCATAGATTTCGCCTGAAAATTAAAGAAATCAATTTATGCTTCTTTGCATGCCATAAATGTTGAGCAAGACTTATCTCCTTTTTAACGTCACTATAATCTGCCATCACAGTAGCCCTTGTTACCGGGTTTCCACCTCTTTGATGTACTGATGGAATCGTTCACTTTGTTCGTTTGCCGACATCTGCAAGATTTTTAAGAAAGTGAACAAAGTAACTAAAAAGAAAATGTATTTTGATGCCCATATTCATGCCACTATCACGAAAAGTTACAATGTTACTAACAAGGTCTTCGCAGTTTTCACTTTTGTGATCCGCAAAGAAATTTTGTACTAATTTCTCGTGCATTGTTTTCGCAAAATTTGTGCGCTTTACGAGCTTAGAGATCATTGATCCATCAAAAATCGCTGCTTTAAGATTTTTAAAACGCATTGCGGATATATATGAAGCACTTCCCATGTTTGTACAAAGCTTCGACAATTTATCAATCTGTGTTTGAAGTGGAAATGTGGGAAGATAATTTTTTGTCCACTCATTTAATGGTTCTTCTAATATATTGGCAATTCTACAAGGACCAATATCTATTCAAGGGGCAACTATTTCTTAACATAGTGATTGTCACTGATCACTATCCTTTATGCAAAGGGGGTATGGATATTTGGTGTAACCCGATTGCTGCCTTAAGAGAAAATTCATCAATTGCAATGTTGGCATCTGATGGATTTATAATAATAATAATAATAATAATAATCATAAAAACATATGGAATAGTGAGTGAGCTTCGTAGCTTTACATAGTGACTGTTTAAACGTGGTACCTGTGGTAAATCACTATGAAAAATGAATTCCAGACATGCTGCGAAATTAAACATGACTCCGCTTGCGCCATTTGTCAATGTTAGAATAAAAAGAAACATTGTCACTCACATGCATACATATAAACAGTATTCACTTGCACTAATACCTAATGTATAACAGAGGGATGTTGCATAGCTTAAAATCTAGACTTGATATGACAAAATCGTCATATTTGGAATCAGGAGTCGAATTTCGTATAGAAATTGTTTTTCCAAAACACCAAAATCATTGTTGCCTAGTGTAATGAAAAGAGTATCTGCTCCTACATTCCAGGCTTTAAACACATCTGACAGAACAGAGACCCTGTTACCAGTGTATGAAATTCCTTTATTTGGTCTCCTACAGTTTAATTACAAAACTGAAAATTAGAACAAGATAGTCTGTCTTTCACAATAGTAGTTGTGAATGTTGGGTATGCAATAATGTTTCAACCCTATTTTTGGAAATCCTCGTTCAAATTCCGTCCAAGCTATTTGATTTCATTTCCAAAAAATTTTATAAACCCATTCAGATGAATGCTATGATGCTTCCTTCAATTTGCTTCTAGATTTTGGCCTGCAGTGCGACATCTTAATAATTCTAATAAAAGCTCTGTAATCCTTAAAATTTAATTTTTCATGCTGACATTAGCAGTAGCTAATATTTGACCACATGGTAAAGATATCCGTTGATGCTAGAAACAAGCATATCCAACTACTTGGAAACAATTCCATTATTTTCTCTACAAGTTAACTTCGGATGGGTTCAGACTTCGGGTGGGGTTCAGACACGTCATAGGTATGTAGTCAGCGCTTCACTAGATTTTCTTCCATCATGTAATTGTGGACGTAACTTCGCGACATAATTTAGCTAAGCATATCCCATAAGTAAAAAGGCATAAATCACAAGTAACATTTTCTATGACTAGCTTTTCTAGGTTAACCTTTTATGTGAAATCTAAGCATCTGTTTAATGTAGCGTTGGGAGTTTGCGATTTTTTGTGGAGTGACTTACGGTATGGTGGTTCAGTGGTTAAGGCATCTGACTGGAGATTGAAAGGTCCCGGTTCGAATCCGTCTCGGTGGGGATTTTCCCGACCTTTACCTCTGGCACAGCTTGCGTGTGAAGTGCGTCAGAACGCTTCCGTAGTTTGGAAACGTTAAACTGTAGGTCCCCTCTACGACTGACAGTTGTAACACGGGTATGGACACATCCAAAACACATTAAAGCCGTACAAAGGCTCCACATGAACCTAGTTGGCCTAAACGAACATGCAAACATAATAGTAGTTAGAAGATCTCGTCTGTTTCCTCTTGTATATTTTCCGAACATCAGACCGAGCATGTTGAGTGAACGGTAACGCTCTGGCCTCTCATTCGGAAGGGCTAGGTTTCGAATCTCCGTCCAGCTATCCAGATTTGGGTTTGGTTTTCGAAACTACTCCAGGCTTAATCCGGGATGGTTCCTTCAAAAAACCTTGGCAGAATTACTTCCCTTTCCTTGTCCCTAGAGTTTACCTCGTCCCTAGTCCAAAAAAAAAAATCATTTACCGGCATCAGCTATTTTGGTTTTGATGTTAATTGGTCTTACACAGACGATGTGTTATGGATCGATGAATGGATGGATCAACGAATGAATATGGATTTCGTGTAATCTTTTATACATATTGGCATAGTTTCTCAAAAGCTTCGCAATATGCCTCCAATAATCTCTTATGGTAATCCGTTACTTCTACCGGACGAAGGGCAGCTACTGTTGAATGTGGAATCCGAATCACGGAGAGTCCTAGTATACCTCACATTAGCAGAGCAAACTTTTTCACTAGCGGGTCAGGATTTAACTGAAAATCTCTGTCGTGACCAGGTTTCGAGCCCTGGACCTCTTGATCAGCATTCACGCGCTTAAGTGAGCCACCGGAACAAGCATACTCGTTATAAGAAGACATTAAAACTTACATAAAGATAGTATTACCAGAAAAGTTTGAAGTTCAGAACAGATTTTAGTTTCTTCATCGGATTTTGTCATATCATAATCTTTCAGACTGGAAATTCCATTAAAATCTGTTAAAGTAGCTTTTGAGAGATGCAGCAACTAATGATATCTCTATAAATTTATGGGTAACTGCCCGTTAAGTTGAAATGATACGAAATTTTTCTGACGGATCTTCACTTGTACGTATCGCTCATTCTAATTACTGTCCGATCTGCAATAAGTAAAATTTTTCACTAGTTTTCATAGACAATAATAGAAAATAACTTATAACAGTACTGATAATGTAGCTTCTTGCTTTAAGCATAAGATGAAAGTCAGAAAGCTTTACTGTGCCTTGAAATTCTGTGTAAATCCAAATTTTTTATTTTAGGGAATTTCTTTATGAAATTTTCAGACGTTCTGTAGCTACGCTGCCCTGTGTAGCCCAAGAGAAGTCTGCTGATTCTGCGGGTGAAGCTAGCGCCGATGACCTGGCTTTCGAGGCCGCCGTAATTGGTTTGACACGTGATTTGGCAGCGGAGAAGGCTAAGCGGGCAGAGGAAGACGCCCGTAGCCCCAAGGTAAAGTGGACAACCTGCGTGTATTTCTGTTAGTGAGACTCGTTGCGTTATGAATATTGTCATTACAACAATACTGAGGTCAAAGAGGTTACCGCAAAGCGAAGACAGTTCTCTTCCGTGTTTCTGTATTCATTAACAGCCATTATCTCGCGGTAGTGTGGCCTCTTGTCAGGCAATGAAGTCACTTTAAACGCATTGGCAAATTGTCTTTCACAACCAACAGCAGTGTTAGATGGAAACCATTTTCGGCTCACCCGTTATTTTCCTTGTTCTGTAGGGAGTTTCCATATACTACGTAGCCCAAATGTGGTCTCCTAAACCACTTCTCTCACGCAGCCTGACGTGGCTTTTGCATCTACCCCTCCCCTATCTTATTTTGTACCGTTTCCTCTTTTCAGACTATTGTAAATTACACATGGAGATAATTGGGTGATAGAAATAAATATTCTCATGCTGTTGTGTGTTCTATACCTTATTTTAACTTTGACAAATAATGTCAATGAAAAGCTACGTGGCTTGACACTGCACAAACCCCACGTAGCCCAGCGTAGTTTTCTTACCCTCCTCCCCCCCCCCCCCTTTTGGACTAAGTTACGTTGTTTGACACTCCCATAGGAGTTTCATACGCCCACTCAGAGGAATAAAATGGAGTACCATTCAAAAATCTTAACTAGTATCACTTCCAATAATCTGACAACCTGACACTACGGTAACTACAGCTAGTCCTGCGGTAATGAAATTATTCACGTATTTAGGTTACTGCTGCTGGCTCCGGTGCATTGTATTTTTATTAGTGACACAAAGGAAGTGCTACCACGGAAATGGATGTAAAAAGTAAATTATAGCTGAAACTGAAACAGATAACTAGAAGTACAATTTTTAACAAATGTTTTTACTAAATTAATATTCAGAATTAAGTAGCAATGAGTTACATTTTATAATAAGTATTTTGGCCGCATTTACATACCGAAATCTATTACTGTGTTCTTATATGTATATTAGACCAGTTCCGCTAAATAATTGTTCACTGGCTATGCTGCTGGGGGGGGGGGGAGGGGGGGCTGATAAATGTTGGTACACTATTGGCAAAAGGTGGTGGCATTTGTTCGCCTGTGATTTACACCACATAGTTGGATCCTCATGTAAAGGTAATCGCTTCTTTTTTGTACTCCTTAAGGTGTGACTGTAACTCCAAAAGTAGATTGTCAGTCAGTTGTAGGCGACTTGCTGGTCTTCATTCATTTTTAACATGGATTCCAACATTTATGACGACGTATGCTGGACTTATTTCTCAATTTGAGTTCGGCCCCTTTTAGAGTAAGGTATGGCATCTCTAGTTTCATATACCTATGGATTCTCTAGTTCTGCTGATCGTCATATTTAGTAATTTATACTGAACCTGCTAAAAAAAAAAAAAGTTACGCTCGTGAAAAATGAGATTTAAGGCTCGCGCTCACTAGAGCGGGACGCAGCGCATCGCATCGCACTGAGCGAAACTGCTGCAACGCACATCTGGACGCATCGGAACGCAGCGAGTCGCGTTTTTACAGTCGTTGCGATCGGTTCAGTGCAGATGGACACGTCAGACGAAGAGCTCTTCTTTTTTAAGATGTTGATTGATGAAGAAAAGAAGAAGAAAATTACGCGGGAAAAGCAGTGGTGTCATGAAATTTGTTCTAAACGAAAAATTTTCGGTGAATATCACACATTACATATGGATTTGTTGAGAGACGATAAAAAGTTTTTCCAGTACTACAGGATGTCAACTGAAAAATTTTGAGTTGTTGGAAATTTTAAAAGATGATTCGGAAAAACAAAATACAAAATTTAGAGAAGCAATCACTCCTGAGGAACGTTTGGCTGTATGCTAAGGTCAAGGTCAGTTTGTTACTTATATATACTAATTCAATTTTTGTATTAAATTTTATTGTGAGAATTGTTAATTTAATGGAAAGTGAAGTAAATAAAACACTAAATACACAATTACAGACATTTAAATTGTATAATTTTATCAATTTATATTATACAATATTAAAAAATAAGTTACAACTTCTTCAAATGAAAGAAAAATAATAATTTACATTACCGATGACGATTTCAATTATTTTGGCTGTTTTCGAAATTAAGATATTCTCCAAGTTCTCGGCTTTGAGATGTCTCGATATTTCAGGATGAAGTTGTTGAATACTGGGAATTAATTTGTTGTGATAATAGTGGTGATTGGTATGAAATGTGATGCGGTGATGTTTGTACCTGCTGAGATTCAGTTTGGAGAGAAACTTGTTGAAACTGTGACTGAAATGAATTTGTAAGCGGTTGTTCAAGCTGATTCTTTTTTGTCAAAAAAGCTGCTTCCTCAGCTTCACTAACAATTTGAAACACTTTACGTTTGACACTGATCTGAATGCTTCAGGAAATGTTTTCACTGTTTCACCTAAGTTAGTAAAAAAGTCCACAATTGTGTCCTTAGCTTTAAAGGAAGTATACTTTTTTCTATATATTTTTCAAACAAGCTGTTTATAGGCGTAGAATGTGATTCAGTTTCTTTTTCTTTTTTGAGTTAATTTTGTATGGGGGTTGTTTAAAAGTAGTTTGTGAAGCCGTGTTGCAACTTGAAGATGCAAGTTCAACGACTGGTTCACTTTCTTCTTCAATCACCACTTCAATGCCAGGAGAATCAATATTCACACTGAAATTAGATTCAGTTTCAAACTCAGTTTCAACAAACGGATCCAAAAATGACAAAATTCCATCATATTTTATTTTTTTCATAGATGTTGCTGCCTGACCACTTTTGGTTCGTCTTAATTTTTTGGCCCTTCTATAATTTTCTCTGTCTCCTCCATCTATCTCTGCATATTTCACCTGAAAATAATTTTTATTTTTCATATATTTGGCAACAGGAAACTCGTTTAAATCAATGGCTTTTACTTTTCGCATGGGCGAGACAACAATAAGAAACATTGTTTATGAAACATGCAGCACAATATTTGACAAGTTAGCACCAATAACAATGCCTACACCAACAGAGAAGAAATGGAAAGAAATTGAAACAGAATTCAGTTTAAAATGGAATTTTCCACATTGCATAGGAGCATTGGACGGCAAGCATGTAACAATAGAAGCTCCACCGAACAGCGGTTCCCTTTATTATTGCTACAAAAAAATGTTTTCCTTAGTTTTATTAGCTCTTGTTGATGCCGACTATCGTTTTGTTATTGTAGACGTTGGGGGGTTGGGAAAAAATTCCGATGGCTATACATTTAGCCACAGCAAGTTTGGTGAGGCTCTGGCTACGGGAAAACTGAATTTGCCCGATGACGATATCATCCAGGGAACTGACTTGAAAATGCCATATGTAATAGTAGGTGACGAAGCGTTTCCTCTTCGGAGGCATTTGATGAGGCCTTTTCCTGGAATTCAAATTAATAGAATTGAAGGGAAACAGATTTTTAATTACAGGCTTAGTAGAGCCAGGAGGGTGAGTGAGAATGCCTTTGGTATTCTAGTTAGAAGGTTTCGGGTGTATGAGAGGAGAATGTCAATGTTACCTTTTTTTTTTTTTTGTCGTCAGTCTTTCGACTGGTTTGATGCAATCCTCCATCCTTTCCTATCCTGTGCTAACCTCTTCATTTCTACATACCCCTTACAGCCCACGTCCTCAATTATCTGTTTCATATATTCTAATCTCTGTCTTCCTCTACAGTTCTTACCTTCGACTGTTCCCTCCACTAACAAGTTAACCAATCCAGCATGTCTCAAAATATGACCTACCAGCCTGTCTCTTCTTTCCGTAAGCTTCTTCCACAAACTTCTTTTCTCACCCATCATTTCCAAAACTCGTTCATTTCTTACTTTGTCTGTCCTTAATTTTCAGCATTCTTCTGTAGCACCACATTTCAAATGCTTCAATTTTCTTTCTTTCCGGTATTCCTAAAGTCCACGTTTCGCTACCATAAAGAGCTGTGGTCCACACAAAGAGTTTTAAAAAGTTCTTTCTAATTCCTAGATCAATATTTGAAACTAAAAGGTTTCTCTTTTTCATGAAGGCTCTATTTGCTAGTGCTATTCTGCTTTTGACATCATTCCTGCTTCGGCCATCGGATGTAATTTTACTTCCCAAGTAACAGAATTCGCTTACTTCTCCTATTGCGTCCGATCCTATTTTTATATTTAACCTACTAGTATTGGTATCATTTCTGCTACATTTCATCACTTTTGTTTTACTTTGATTTATATTCAGTCCAAAATCTTCCTTCAGTATTTTGTTCATGCCATTCAATAACTTCTCAATTTCCTCAGCCCTTTCTGCTAACAAGACAATGTCATCAGCAAATCGTAGCATACTGATTTTTTCTCCCTGAAAACTTATGCCAAATGGAAATTTTTCTTTGACTTTCTTTATTGCTTCTTCTACATACAAGTTGAATATTAACGGGGATAGACTACAACCTTGTCTCACACCCTTTTTAACTGATGCATGTCTCTCGTGATTCTCTACATTTATTACAGCCACTTGATTCTTATATAGTTTATAGACTATTCTTCTATCTCGATACTTTAGACCTGACTTCTTTAAAATTTTGAACATCTTGTCCCACCTAACATTATCAAAAGCTTTTTTCTAAATCAACAAATGCCATAAAAGTATCTTTGTTTTTCTTGATCCGCCCTTCAAGTAATAGTCCTAACGACAGAATTGCTTCCCTTGTACCGCGATTTTTCCTAAACCCAAACTGATCTTCACCTACTACCTCTTCTACTACCCTTTCCATTCTTCTGTATATTACTCTGGTCAGTAATTTTGAAGCATGTGATGTTAGACTAATGGTGCGATAATTCTCACATTTGTCGGCTTGTGCTTTCTTTGGAAGTGTGAAGATGATATTTTTATTAAAATCAGTTGGAATTTCTCCTGTTTCATAACTTTTTGATATCAGCTTGAATAATCTTTCGATTCCTTCCTCTCCTAGGGATTTAAGTTCTGCAGGGATCTCATCAATTCCAACTGCCTTATTTGCTTTCAAGTCATTCAGAGCTTTCAATTCCAACTGCCTTATTTGCTTTCAAGTCATTCAGAGCTTTATTAAATTCTGTCCTCAAAACAGGATCTCCTAAGTCATCAATGTCAACATCATCTTCCTTTTCCATTACACTATTGTTCAAGTCGTCCCCATCATAAAGTTTCTCAATGTATTCTTTCCATCGGTTGGCTCTATCTTCTGAGCTTAAAAGAGGTTTCCCATCGTCAGCTTTAATGTTCATACCTCTTTTCTTCATTTCTCCAAAATTCTGTTTGATCTTTCTGTAAGCAACATCTACTTTACCTACGACCATTTCCTTTTCTACTTCTTCACACTTTTGTTGTAGCCATTTTTCTTTTGCTATTTTGCATTTCCTATTTATTTGATTTCTAAATTGCCTGTACTGCTCTCTTCCTGCTTCATCCTGTGCATTTTTGTACCTTCTCCTCTGATCCATCAGCTCCAAAATTTCTTCTGTGATCCATTGTTTTCGGGCAGATTGTTCCCTAAAGCCTAATGTTTCTTTACCAGCTTTCATTATCTCGGTCTTTAATGCATTCCATTCGTCCTCGGTTGAGCTCCTTTCGGAGTTACTTCTTAGACCCAAGTCTACTATTTCTGCAAATTTTTCTCTAGTGCTAGATTGTTTCAGTTTATTCACTTCCAGTCTGTTCTGCTTATACTGCTTCCTTATTCGCTTAAATTTCAGCCTGCACTCCATTATTAACAAATTATGGTCAGAGTCTGTCTGCTCCTGGGTACGCTTTACAGTCTAGAACTTGATTTCTGAATCTCTGTTTGACCATGATATAATCTAGCTGATATCTGCCTGTGTCCCCAGGACGTTTCCACGTGTAAATTCTTCTTGCATGGTTCTTAAACAGTGTGTTTGCCACTACTAACTTATATCTTTCACAAAATTCTAGCAACCTGCTTCCTCGTTCATTTCTTTCTCCTAGACCAAAACTTCCTACAGTATTCCCCTCTTTTCCTTCTCCCACTATTGCATTCCAATCACCCATGATTATTAGATTTTCCTCCCCCTTCACATATTGAATTAATTCTTCAATTTCAGCGTATATTTTTTCTATTTCTTCGTCATCTTCCTGTGATGTTGGCATATACACTTGTACTAATGTGGTTGGGACGGGCTTAGTTTCTAACCTCATCAAAATAATCCTGTCACTAAACTGTTCATAATAACTCACCCGTTTCCCTACTTTCTTGTTCATTACAAATCCTACACCAGTGACTCCATTGACAGCTTGTGTGCTAATTATCCTGTGTTCCCCAGACCAGAAATCCTGTGCGTCCTTCCATTTAATCTCACTAATCCCAACAACATCTAACTTAAGTTGTTCCATCTCCCTTTTTAAGTTTTCTAACCTACCTGCCCTATTCAGACTTCTAACATTCCACGCTCCGACTCGTAGAATGTTTCTATCCATTCTGATGACTCCTCCCTGAGCAGTCCCCACCCGGAGATCCGATTGGGGGACTATTTTACCTCCGGAATATTTTACCTAGGAAGAAGCCATCATGATATATGTAATTTGAGAGGATTACATGTCCTCGGGATACCCTTTGGGTCTTTAATGCAGTGGTTTCCCGTTGCCTTCTGCATCCCCATGCCGTTGATCATTTCTGATTCATCCGCCTTTAGGGGCCGTTTCCAACCCAAGGGCAAGAGGGTTCCCTGAACCAATCCCCGCTCTTCCGCCCTCCTTTCGGAGGCCGTTGGCAAGTAGTGGGTGATTCCTTATACCGGGAATCTTTCAGTCGCCAGAGCCTCGTCCGTGCAAACAGGGTGCACCACGTGAAGGAGAGGTTGACATTTGGTTGGAAAAGGCTAGTATAGCCTCTCCCAAACCCTTACCTAGTAATATAAATAAAATAATACTAGCCACCTGTTGCCTTCATAACTTTCTGACTAATGATGTCTGCTACTGGGTTGCAGAAGATATGGACGACACAGACATCAGAGAAATAGAAACTTTTCAAGATTTGCCTAATATAGGTTGTCATGGTGCACAAGAAGCAATTAAGATCCGAGATAATTTCACAAAATACTTTTTATCAAATGCTGGCTCCGTTAATTGGCAACAAGCAAGTATCACAGGTGGGGTCCAAAGAAAGTGATGTAAAATTAAATGAAACATGTAAAATAAATAAAAATTTGATTTATCAGATATACCTGGTTGGTTTAATAAACTTCCTATTTCCTCCCATATAACTTTTTTCCTTTTGGTATCATCATATTTGGGATGCTGTAAATCATACAATTCTTTGTAAGACATTACTAAGGAAATGAGGTGCTCCTCATCCATTTCGCTAGCATGTAGAAAATAAAAACCTACAAGCAAAGAAAAGTGACGTTGAACGACAGATTTTGTAATTTTTTTCATCTTTGTTCAAATTCCTAAAGTTAATAATTAACTTTTCGCTACCAGCATTATTATTGCAAAAAGTAACTTCCTATAACTTTTGTTGTCAATTTAAGAAATTTTTATTGAATTAAAATAGTTAATTTAAATTAATTATAACGTACCTTACAAAAATAAATCCTTGTTCTTGCAATTCCTATAGCAAACTAGGTAGCGGCGGGTCGCATCCGGGCGCATCAGACGCAAAAATACGCTTGGCCAAGAGATCCGGCAGTGCGTTGCGATGCGATGCGGCCCGCCCTGCCCCGACTCGACCCGCCTGTTGTGTGCGTTGTTCCATTAGAACCAGTGTAAGCGATTGCTTACACATTTTTGCGCTGCGATCCGCTCTAGTGAGCGCGAGCCTTTACATCGCGGGTCTAAATGCGTACCACTAGCGTATTTATAGTCTTTGGTCAGTTCTCCAAATCTTGCAATTGCGTTTAATACATCCCGTAATATTGTTCTGAATATCAGGTTTTGTCTCTTCTTGTTATAAGAACTTGAATCTAGGGTATGACCAATGAAATACTCAAGTGTGTAATAATTTCTTCAAATGGTTTTATTAATTGCACAAATTTTTGAACATTCATCCGGTCTGCAGGGGAGATCGTCGCTTAGGTACAAGACAAGCGAATCCTTGATTTTCAAAAACCTTTCCACAATGTAGAATGTGCAGTTCCATATGAAAATAAAACAAATTTAAATACAATTGATATTATAGCTTTCCATTAGTGAAAGAATTTCTATGATTTATCCAGTAGTTAAAGAGATTTTAACGTACAAACTTTCTCTTTAGTTTATAATATTAATTACTTGTATACTTAGATCACAGAGCAAATAGATGAAACGATTATACTCGATGACTTAGAAAGATAATGGTTATTAACTTTAGCATTTACCTGCAGGTCAATCCTGAATGACACATGTAGCAGATTAATATGATGCTTTTGAATTTTTGTTAGCGCGGCTTGTGCAGACATGGAATACTTCAAATGGGGTGGCAATTTTTTCTCTCTCAATTTAGCAATAAGTTGTAGGAGCCGCTCATAGATTCAACACCAGATTAAATGCAAAGTTGAATCTGGTGTATTGCACAATTGACATCCTCTAAGCCTGACTACTTACTGCATTTCTCTAACCATGTTAAATGCACGATCACGAATCATGCACTGCACTGTTTGGTAATGTGTGCTCCCATTCTTCAAAAATAGTTTGAAATATTCCCCTACAGTAGTACTACTATATATGGTAACTGTTGAACAATTTTACAACTCGAGTCATAAACAAATAATCACTGTTATTTTTGGTTTTTTTCATTCCCGAAGAAAGTTTAAAAGCTTCATATAACTTATCAAACTCTGCATACTTCGCGGCATTTATAGATTTAAGGAGACTAATTAAAGCATTGTTGTCTCACAGTTTGAATTGTCAATCTGATAGAAATAAATTTATTTCAGTAATTGCACTTAAAACAACACAAGACTTCTAAAAGAACAACAAAAGAACGACTTAAGCACTTACTTACGTCAGAGCGTATAATGAACTAAAACAATGCGTTCAGACACATGCCGCCTCCCACGCAGCCCCCTTAAAAAACTTCCGATTCAATTTCCGTTATAAAACTTGCGGAAGCTGAAACGGATGTGGGAATACTTGCGGAAGGTCTGTTTCATCACTAATTTTTACTTCCAAAGTATCTTGTATTTTAATTGTTCCAGGCGACTATATTATCCTCTTCAAGCTAAACATCGGTATTTCCTTGACGGGGATCGGACGTGGTTCTGGAGACAGATCCCGTAGGAGCTACCCATTGTTGGTCAAGTCTCCTGAAAGGGATGAAGGACTGGGGAATCGTCAGGGCATCCATTTTGCCATGGGATTTGAAACTACCCCAGAGGAAGATTAATCTGAAATAATGAGTGTCGTGGGAATGTAGACTGAAACGCGAAGCCACTGCATGTGAAGACCCAAACTGTATTCTGCGGAAGCTGACTTCTGAATTAGATAAGAAATGATTTCTTATTCGGCAAAAGTCTCCGGAGGTAAGATACCCCAAAATGGTTTTCCGAATGCGAACTGTTTAACGAAAAGTGTGAATTGTAACGCGCAAGATAGTAGGCAAATGTAAGAGTTCACATAAAATAAACTAGTTGCGAATGGTTGAAAAACAACTATTTGGATGGAGAGTAAAACTGTCTGCACAAACCACGTTGGTACAAGCGTATGTGTCAGCTTCATATAAGATGGTGAAATATAGAAATGTCTTGCCAATACTGACTACCTGATTCGTTATGTGAAGTGGAACGAAAATCTGATGCTCAAGGGCAATTTGAGTGTTGTAGAAGGAAAATGCGATTTCGACCTAAGATACGAGTGAAAAAGATGATTAGACTACTGTGAAAAATATGAACTAATTATACCAAACTCTGAGTACTAGGAGTACACAAATATTTGCACGTGGAACAGGTAGATAAGTACTGGATTATCCATTTTTAAGAGATCCAAAATTGAGGCTTAGTTCGTAAAGTTTACCCATAAGCTGCCAAACTTTGACCTGGCCAAGCAGGTTTCAGCTGATAAGACAAAAAGTCTCACATGAAAGCAAAATTTGGTGATGAACGTGCGGGAGTAAGACGTGGCTGTGTGAAATTAATCTGAAGAATAGCGTAATCTGACCGATAATCAAAGCTAATAAACTAGGCATACTGAAAGATGGCAGAAAACCGTAAATCGGAGATGTGTTGTTGGTGGGATGAAAGATATGGCACAAAAATGCTAGAAATAGAGCAGAAAGACAGGACTACAAAAGGTATAGAAAATGGATACGCGCAAATTGAAAGGAATGTAGAGGAACTGAATAAGGCAATGGTTGTTGTTAAAATAGATCTTGTATTGCAGGACTAAATAGTATTTCGGATAAGTGGAGGTAAGATACATAAACATGAAAACCTCTCTTAAGCTCGGAAGAGACAGATAACCAATGGGAGAAATACATACTGTTGACTGGGGATAGACTGAACAAACATTTTCTGGTAAGAGGATGGTGATTATATTGTTTTATGACGTTCTGTTTTGAGCATATGGTTTGACAGAGTTCTAAAAAAAAAATAAAAAAATTAAGTGATATGAGGCATATCAAAATGCTTCCTGAACTACTAAAATGTAGCAGCAAAGGATTATTTGCACTAAAATAGAAATGTTATGACAATAGAAAAATTCAGTGGAATTTAAGTCACCTTTATAGTCCAGAAGAAACTTAAAGCCGATATGTATGAAAACTAGCTGTTGCTTGCGACTTCGTAAGAGAGGACTTAAAATTGCAGACTATTGTTACAATTGGATATAAAAACTGTAAGCTACGTAAATGTTGCACGGTGTCTGTATTATATGACGGGAAAGCTATCACCATATCATCCTATCATTGAACCAGTCTCATGAAAAGAACTTATTTGTTTAAAAACAGCAATACATGGAGGAGGGTGGTTAACTATGGGAAATATACCACAATCCTCCGTCATAATTTTGTGATTAAAAATTGTCACTCTCTGGGGACATCTTGTCAACACCGTTTTGAACACAACGTTTTTGGTTTTGCTGTAATTTGCTAAAATATACAGCCTTTGAGTTAGAAACCCGAAAGTTAGTTTCATGTAACTGCACATGGGAAAACACGTCTTTCGTAAGTGTACCCAAACTACTTTCAGTGTCTGTCCCTGGAGTTTGATAGTCATCGCATCCACATCTATACTATATGTTTGTTGTCTGTACATGAAACTTGGATCACACACAAGTTCACTATAGGGGAAACTCAACCTAAGCGACCAATACAACATTAGAGACTTGTACATTCTATCCTTCTATCACCGTTCGGTTAGTTTTCAAAATTTCATGACCAAATGTTCATCCACGAAATTTTTTTTTCGTATGTCCTCTAATGATACATAGTATTTCCTTTTAAATTTCCATTGAGATCGGTTTATCCATTTAGTCGTAAAAACTTAACAAAGTTGCTTTCGCATTTATAATTTTAGTATAGATTAATGCGCAGTAATCCTAACTTCACATACTGTGAGATTAATGACCATTAAAATATACAGAACAGAAACTGGGAGGAGAGAACGTGAAGATCAGTTTGGTATTAGAAAAAATCTGGGTACAAGAGAAGAAATTTAAAATGAATATTCGTAGAGGACAAAAGCAGGAGGGTACTAGAAAATGGAAGAATGTGCATGAATTAGTACAGCCACCGTAGCGTGACCTCCATGGAAATTAAACAAATTAAATTCTTCCGTTAATATCGATAATGCAAGGATGGACCGAGAACTCAAATGCTGTTGAACTATCTTTGGTTTTAGAAAAATCTTTTAATGATGCTAGAGGGTACAAAATGTTCAAAACTGGTCTAAAATTTAAATACAGAGTGTTTCAAAAAGAATGAACTGATTTCATTATAGTTTCATAAAAAATAGTAGTAACAGAATTGCAACAGTTCCATGTATTTGACGTAGGTATATAACTTATATCTGCAACTGCGGAATTTTCGCGTGAAATCCTATCTCCGCATCCGCAATTTTTAATGTGAATGTATAGCGGATGTTTTGTTTTTATTTTCTCTTTACTCGAGATTCTGCCCATCGTCGATTAGCTAACAACCACCTGGTTTTTTTTCTCTCCTCTCTTCTCTCCTTACGATCTTGCAATAAAAGTAAGTGAAGTGAACGGTGTTATTACCTAAGCGACGAATTTACAAGTTTGAACTTACATGTATAGTAAAGTGGCCTATTCACTGACCAACTTGTAGGACTTCCGCGTAGAACTACCGTAGGATGCGCTCATCCATTCACGCTACTTTAAGGGGTCCAAAAATGTTCCAAACAATCGTTTCCACTCATACTTTCTCGCCGCACACTTGTCCTTATCGCACATTCGCAGGATGTTTCCTCCAATCATGATCCAATGCCACAGTTTGTGGATGGCAAGGACCCTTGTTGTTAGTCTGGTAGTCCAACAACAGCCAACAAGTCCTACGTGTAGTCCTGTAACGCCTTTCACGGCCCATTAAGAGTCCTTTATCGGAAAATCGGATCATCATAGGTCCTACAAGTTGGACTGAGTGGGCCACTAAAGCGGTGGAAAGGCGGGTGGCGGAAACGGAGAATTGCGGTGGTCTGGCCTTGTGCTTGAATTAGTTGAATTGCGAAGCCCGCTAAGTCCATATGACAGATTGTTTTTAGACGCTTGTGTAGTTATGTAAATAATTTTATTCACTTTTGAAATCATCCCAAGGTCTTTGTTGTTGAAAGATGAGGTAAAACATAAACCAATAAGGCAATATTATATGGAAATAGACTTTACTTATGAAAAATTATTAAAATCTAGATAATTATACATTCATTTTTCCGCATACGCTCTGCAAACCACCTGCATCCGCGGATGTCAAGCACTGAACATCCGCATCTGCAAAGATGACCTCCGTTACAAACCTAATTTGACGGAAGTAAACGCTTCTCCAAGTGTTCATATGGAACACCACCCATAGCACAGACCACATCAAGACGATAGGAGAATGCCTATCAAACGCGTTGCATTATTTCAGTATAGCTAGTTGATCACACTTTTTATCCGCTTTTTCTCATCCAGTGTAATGGGTAGTATCGGAACATAAACATTGTCCTTGACTTTGCCGCAAGGAGTGAAGTCTGGGGATCTTTCGCCAAATCCACTGCTAAGGCGCAGTTTTACTAAAAAAAAATGCTCGCACTGAAAAGCTCATTCATGTTTCATGTGCAGTTGTTTACACAGTAGACCCGGTCATCTGATGGCCACGGCTAGCTCTAGGTGGACTCTGTAGTAACAGCTACTTTAATTCTTCCCAAGGTTTTCTGAAGTTAGCTGTCGGCCAGGGCTTTTTTCCCCTAGACAATCATTGTGTTCGTAAAGTGTTGGAACCACGGTCGGATGTTCTTGGGAGAGGGCCTGTACTGCATGCTGTCAAATCTCCCACGGAAAGCATGTTGCACTGCAACCACAGAATTGGTCACCGCAAACTCAATTATACAAAGATTTTTGCTGAAGTGTTGCCATTCTGATACGCCGCAACAGCATCCTTAGTGCTTCGCTGAGAGCGGCAGGTCGGGTAGGGAAGGGGGCACAACAGAGCTCTCTACCGGCAATTATTCCAAACACGAAAATACGCTCTTTGTAATGGCATGCTACTCTTTCAGCTTAGTTGCTTGCGTACTGCGAAATAAAGCTCCGAAATCAATCCTTTCTTTTTGAAAAAGACGCTGCAAAATTTATAAACCAATACGGTAGCAAGAGTTATTTAATAAGTGATTTAGGCAATAAATTTGTGTAAACAATTAAGATTACGCCGATGCAATTTTCCGCTGTACGTTTTTCACCCTGTTTTACCGTAGAATCTGCATGAGTTTGGCACATGTTTTGTTAACGAATTTAATCATGAAACGAGTATAATGGATAATTTTTTTTATTTAAAGAATTTTTTATTCAACGTTTTGTTTTCGAAATTTACGTTAGCGTTCGCTCTGTCGTAGTTTGGATTGTAACGTGTTTGATTCCTTTCAAAGTTTTTTTTCCGAAATGTTAAATAGAAACAGTGTAAGTAAATAATATAAATTTTCTTTTTCTTTCTCGCAATCAAATGTAGCTAACATAAGTACGAATGTTAAAAAAAAATAATCAATGCAGATTTTATAGGAAACTGGCTAAAACACGTCCGCTGGGAAAAAAAGACAAAAATTTCACTGGCGTAATATTATTTATACAAATGCTTGAGGCATATGTTCACGTTCATTGCCCTATCAACGGGAGTAAGCATTGAAAAAATTATTACTAGTTGACAGAACACGCCAATGCAACTGTTTAGTTTATTTATTGCTGCGTCGTACGCGTTTCACCTCTCATCGAGGCATCATCAGCGACGAATCTGTTACAGTTTTTATATACAGTTTTATCCTATTATTACATAATTATGGGCATGAGATATTTTATAGCTACAAGTTACTTACAATTTACATTACTTACAGTGGTATGCAGCTGCGCATCTCCGTTTTGATATACAACGCATGTTTTGCCTGTATCATATTTACAATATTGTTTGTTATCATCGTTCAGTCGTCTGTTAGCGTCAGCTGGTTTGTTTACGTCTTGTCGCGTCCTTCGGTTGTCTGCTGTGGCCATTTTGTTTGTATATGTCATGTCTCGGGCCGATAGCGCGAGTTTCGAAAAGTGTGTGTATGTGTGATGGTCTTGTTAGAATGTTTTATATTTATGTGTGATGTATATATGTGTGGGGTTTTATTATACAGTTTGTGTTTATTTTGTTTTGTCTGTCGAGTTTGTGTATATTAATTTGAGTAACGTTTTATTTGTGAGGTTTACTTGGTCGTTTAGTACCTGTTTGCCTTCATTTTTTGCTTTTTGTATATATGTTTTCCTGTATAGTGATTGTGTTGTGTCTGTGGTTATTGATAGTGAGAATTTGCATATCTGTGTTTGTTGGTGAATGGTCATTTTCTATGAGGTGTTCGGCAAATGTGGAATGGTTACTGTATTTTAGTGCTCTCATGTGTTCTTTGTATCTGATTTGGAATTGTCTTCGTGTTTGCCCTATGTATACTGCTTCACATTTTTGACAGGTGAGTTGGTGAATTCCTGAATTGTGGTATTTGTTTGTGTCTGAATGGGGTCTAATTTGTCTTTGCAGTGAGTTGTCAGTTCGCAGTGCAATGTTAATGCCTTGTTTTTTGAAAATGTTTGCGACTCGGTGTGTGTATTTGTTAGAATATGTCATTGCATACCATTTCCTTTTGTTTTCATTGTACTGTGTGGTTTGTGTATTTGTTTGAACTGTGTGTGTTGATGTGTTTTTCTGGTGGGATCTATAGGGTTGCAGTTTGGTTGTGTGGTTTATTATTTGTTCTTTTTTCATTTGGTTAATTATTTTTCTGTTTATTGTGTCAACTGTGTGTGGTTCATATCTATTTTTTGTTGCTATTTCCTTTATTGTGTTGAGTTCTATTTGGTAGTTGTTCTTTGTCTGTGGGATTCTGTTCAATCTGTTTAGCATGAAACGTATTGCAGCTTGTTTGTGATTGTGTGGGTGGTTTGATGTGGAATGTATTATCTGGTCTGTTGCTGTAGGTTTTCTGTATACTTGGAATGAGTGTTTGTTTTCATGTTTTGTAATGGTGAGATCCAAAAAATTTATTTTTCCTATGTCTTCTTTTTCTATTGTGAATGTAATTTTTTGTGAATATTGTTTATGTCCTGGTGTAATTCATTTATTCTTTCATCTGATTCATTTATGAGGCATAGAATATCATCAACATACCTCCACCAATACAGAATCTTGTATCCTCTCTGGGGGATTAGTTTTTGCAGTATTTCCATTTCTATGTTGTCTATGAACATATTGGCTAAGGTGCCTGATATTGGGGATCCCATAGGCAGTCCTTCCTGTTGTAGGTAATATTTATTATTAAAAGTGAAATAATTCTGAGATGTCAGTATTTCTATTGTGCTTTTGATTTCTTCTATATGGTTGCTGGGTAGTATTTTGTAAGTATTCAGGTTTGTGTTGATTAGTTCTATGGTTTCTTTGATTTGGATGTTACTGTACATATTTTCAATATCAAATGATACAAGTGTTGCTGTGTTTGGGATGTGTATATAAAAACGGAGATGCGCAGCTGCATACCACTGTAACTAATGTAAATTGTAAGTAACTTGTAGCTATAAAATATCTCATGCCCATAATTATGTAATAATAGGATAAAACTGTATATAAAAACTGTAACACAGATTCGTCGCTGATGATGCCTCGATGAGAGGTGAAACGCGTACGACGCAGCAATAAATAAACTAAACAGTTGCATTGGCATGTTCTGTCAACTAGTAATTAATTAAGCAACTGTGAAAACATGGCCTGCAACAACATCGCATTGATTCAGTCCTGCCAGACATTTCCAACAGGCCTATTCAGCACCTACAAGAAAACACACCTCAAACTGCACAAAACCATGGCGAACATAAGATTCAACAAGAAGTGCAAAATTAATAATGTAATACCCAAATACATTAATGTGAAGGTAAGCAGCTGCTCAGCCTCCGCAATTAAAACAAAGCATGTCGCTGAAAAAATGTGGTTCAGTATTGAAATAAAATCTGTATATGCTAAAAAATACAATTTGAACAAGATTTTGTACAGAACACATTTAGAGCTTGCCAAATCGATAGATAATACATCAATCCTTGCATATCTAATAGAAAAAACGGAAAACTATACAGACCAGATATTGATGCAAATAAATCAAACTCGTAACAAAAAACTGGATCAATTATTACAAAGACAGAAATATAGTTAAAACAGTTGCAACAGATTAAATACAACATCTGATTCCCACACCTTCTATCCAAAACTCATAAACTTATCAAAAACAAACATCAATCAACAAGAAACAGAAATCTTAGAAAAAGGCCTCAAATACAACACAGTTAACACTTCAGTAGAAAAATTCGTTGAAAAAACAGCAATAGAAGCAGAATATATACTAACCCAAGAACAAAAATCTGAAAGCAAAATAAAGATAGGATTAACTAGGGAACTTATAGCAAAAGAATTGAAACAAATCACATCACATCACATGGTAACATATATATTAATACCACCAAAGAAACAAAAACACTCAAATGTTTGAAGGTAAAACTCTGGTCTGAAAACACAATAGTTACAAAGGCAGATAAAAGCAATTCAATAGTATAGATGGATAAAACAGAATAAATAACAAAAACAGAAGAATTTATAGAAAAGAACAACATAACACAACTAAAATCTGATCCAACAAATAGATATCAAGCAGAACTGAAGAAACAACTGAAAAAAAAAACAAATATCATTCTTACAGACAGCCAAAAGCAACACATCACACAGACAAATCCTTCAGCTCCAACACTGAGAAGCCAACCAAAAATACATAAACCACAAATTCCCATAAGACCAGTAATTAATTTTAGAAAAGCCCCAACATATCACTTAGCCAAACACATAAACAGCATTTTAAACCAGTACTACACATTAAAGGAGAACAGAAGTATCAAAAACACAACAGAACTCATTCAGAACATTAAAGACTCACACATCCCAAACACAGCAACACTTGTATCATTTGATATTGAAAATATGTACAGTAACATCCCAATCAAAGAAACCATAGAACTAATCAACACAAACCTGAATACTTACAAAATACTACCCAGCAACCATATAGAAGAAATCAAAAGCACAATAGAAATACTGACATCTCAGAATTATTTCACTTTTAATAATAAATATTACCTACAACAGGAAGGACTGCCTATGGGATCCCCAATATCAGGCACCTTAGCCAATATGTTCATAGACAACATAGAAATGGAAATACTGCAAAAACTAATCCCCCAGAGAGGATACAAGATTCTGTATTGGTGGAGGTATGTTGATGATATTCTATGCCTCATAAATGAATCAGATGAAAGAATAAATGAATTGAACACAAATAACTGGTAAAACGTGCTTTTGTTGAGTGTATTTCTTGTGTGCTCGCAAACTGTATCCAAACAGGAAGTTTCTTTGGCTTCTAACCACGTAAGATTCATAACGCTGTGAGATGTGATTTTAACGCGCCAGTGAAACTGTATTTTGCCGTTGAGAAAGCGTTCATGTATCTGTGCCCATACTTTGCAACTACTTGTTGGCCAAAATTTGTAAAAGTTAATTGTGTTGCAGAGGCAGATGGCCAAACTGCGGAAGCTACTGCTGGCTCTGATCCAGATGTATGAAGCCTTTACTGGTGTTCTGGAGGAGCACATGTGCAACGTGGAAGGTCTGGCTGAACGCGAGACCCGTGCTGACATGTCGCACTGTGGGAAGTATCTGGCTTCCACACGCAAGGAGCTGCTGCGACAAGCGCGTCGCGTGCAAGATAAGGGCACGGCGCTCCTCACAGTATTCGCCAACTGCTTAAAACAGTCAGCGCCATCCTCGAAGTGATGCTGAACTAATTCGTCACTAGGTATGAGTCGCACAGTGACACACAACTTAAATTAACGTATAATGCAGACATGGTGTTACATATGAACGTTTCAAACTGATATTATCGTGAACAATTTTCCATTTCAACATTCATTGATAAACTAGTAGAAAATTTTTGCTGTAATATTTACCATATCTTGACGTGTAAATTTCTAATTAATCGAGTTTGCTGACCAAAGTATTTGAATCATTTTGGCAGTTTAAAAAGTACACAATTGTAAGAATAGAGTATAAAATGGAAGTTATCATTGTTTTTGAAGAAACCGGATGTTCGTCTTTGCCTTTTCCTCTTTTAGTTTCATTCACACCTCATTTACGTACCGATAACTTTTTTTCACTTGTTCGGGGTGTTTTGTCAAAGCCTCGTTAAGTATGTGTAATAATTCTTTCACCGCGATGCTGCCCTGCGTTACCGAAGTACAAATGTTTTCAAACCGAATGTACTTTTTTGTGAAGCAAGGATTTAAAAACTCTATCCATGGCGTAATGAACATTTTTAGTAGTATTAATATACCACCAGTTTTAAAATTTTGCCATCGCATTTTTGTCACCGTATTAATTGGGCGACTTTCTGTAATTTCCATGTTAAATTTAGGATTATTCGGCATCTGACATTTCTCCCCTACTGCAGTAACGATTCCGTTAATGACCAGGCATTGAACCGGATAATAGTAATGCAGTATAAAATGTAACCTTTCAACAGTGTATTAATGACGTTTACCTGTACGCTACAGCCCTATTTGAGTCTTTGTTTGGATAAAACTTTAGATCAGCTTGGTATTAGAATGCATAAACTGCGATTAGACGTGCTACAGTTTTACATGCGACAACCTTATTTGTGGTTCAGTGAAAAAGTTCGCTCTTTATACTCTAATTTCAGTCGAAATGATTTTCATTATAATATATTAGATTTTAAACGGAACAATTTGGTATTGTTGAGAACTTACTTGGTAAAAGGAAGATGGATGTCGGAAAAAATCATTTACCCATCATCGCAAGAAATGTTAGTCACTATAAGACGCATCGCTTGGGTGTCTCAAACGCAACCAGATAAGCACTGAAAGTATATTCGGGACCTTTCAGGAACTGAGGGGAAAATAGCAAGTATCTACGCGACATCGCATTTTCTTCACATAAGAAATACTTTAGAAGTTATTGAAGTCGCGTCTTTCATTTTTTTCCCCTCTTCAGTTAAACTATTATTTTTCCAGAATGTGGACGCCTGGTACATTCAACGTGAAGAAATTGTCCGTAAATTAAATGTCCGACATCCCGCAATTCATGCTTATGTTTATACAACTAAATAGTTTAATTCGTAACGTGTAATAGAACAATATTACAACATTAGGCAATTATTAATATTTTTATAAAGGTTTGTTTTTTCTTTTTCTTTTCAGTGGCTGCTACCAACTACACAGGTCCAGACAACTTCTGGTTTCTATAGTTTGTATACAACGTAACTAACCATCAAGTTGAAATTTTTTACAGTCTAATTGAAAAGATTTAAAACGATGTTATCTTATGCAATTTGCTCTAGATTACTAGGGCGCGGAGTCAAATACTAGCTTGGCAGCCTTTGGCATGTTTTATGCTTTGAAGTTTATACAAAATTTGGTTGTGTGCTTTTCTCTGAAACCAATTGGTTAGATATTCACAAACTGATATGTTTTGTCCCTTTCAACAAAGCGTGGATAATCAGCTGGTAGAGGACTGTATCCTTTCCGAATTGTCGTAAGCTAATTATTTCAAGAGTTTCTGTAAATTAGCTACTGATTGTAGTAATATTTCAGCGTAGTTTAAGACTTAATATATTTCAAATTACTAAAAACTTAGTGTGGTATTATGCGGTGTCGTGATGTTCTTGTCTGCTCTGATTACAGTTTCAAAACAGGCGCTTGACCTCAATGAAGTAGACAAAAGGTTTACTTGCTGACATGCTGAATTGTTTAACCTTTATTGCAATCGTAGCATAAATAATTCATTAGATCACTTAGTCCAATCTCTTGCCAGATCACCAAGAGATTTATACGTCTGAAGAACATAGAAGGTCTGAGTCGACAAAGTATATAACACAGAATATCACTTAATTTTAGTCATAATGATTGCTGCTGAACAGTGAAATGGTTCAGCAGGTAATGCAATTAATATTAATCCCCCTTAAATTGCTAACATAGATCATTTTTCAAACCTCTACCATGATAAAATGTAATACATGCTGAATACGGCATTTTCAATTTCATCATAAAATTATGGGACTTTGTTTTTAATACGTGCTTAGTTGTCAGAATTTTTGTTTGGATGTTAAGCTTCAAAAATTCTTGCACTATTTTCAAAGTGTGTATTGTAATGGAACTTGATTTTTAACTTTTCTACTGTATATTTTATGGAATATGTAATAATGAAATTTTGTAGTTCTTCACTAAATTTTATGCCTTCAGTGTTAAGCTTTTAATGGATTTTTGCAAAACTTTCAATAAAAATGTTTCGAAAAATTAAATTTCTCTTAATACTTTCCTTATCCCATACTTAATCATGTTAAAAGAGAAAGTGAGCAAGGTTCCAAACAGGATCATAAATTGTTATTCAAAGGTATTGACTCATTTTTGCTGAACAGGAGAGACTTGTAAAGATTTTCCAAACAAACGTGGAATTAGTTTCACCACAGGTATCGCTCTTTGCGATTCCTCGAAGATCCAAAACGCATACCTATTTAGAACTTTCCATAACTAATAAAGGATGCGATCATCTCATAACAGGAAATTGAGTTGAAATACTAACAAGCTACACTGTTAGGAATACTTTTTAAATACCATTCAGACATGCTGTAGAATTGGGTTGTTACTCATTTTGTAGGCGAGTCAATATGGGATGAAGATAAATGCAAAGAAGAGCCAGCTTATTAGGTACACAGATAAAAAGCTAAAGATTATGATTATAAAGTGGGGAAGGAGCTACTTATTAAAGACTCAAAATGTATATACCTCAGCATAACATTTGTTGGCAAACTTAACTGGGCCAGGACACATTGGACAGGCAGTATGGAAAGGGTTCAAAATCCTTCTCCTGTTGGAAAGAGTGATGAGGGGATGCATTAGAGAAGTAAGGGAATTGGGGTACAAAACTTGGTCAGACCACTGCTGGAATATGGTGTAGTATGGGACCCACATCTTGGGTATTAAATACAGGAGTTGGAGTGAGTGCAGGAAAGGTCTGCCAGATTTGTCTTCGGAAATTACCACAAAACACTAACGGTAAAGGAGCTGGAGTGGGATTCATAGGAGGGTGAAGAGTCATGGGAATGTACAAGGCCTTTATTGGTGATGAAGCGTGGAAAGATATTTGTGGGAAAATTAAGGGAGGTGCTTGGAAGGGTAAAGATGACCATGACTACAATCTGGCACTTGATTTCAGGCATAAGTGCGTGGGAAAATTTTCTTTTATATGAAAGGGTGTAAAGGATTGGAATAAATTGCCAAGAGAAGTGATGAATAATTTACCGAAGACACTTAAAGAATTTAAAGTAAAAGTAGGTTGAGGACAAAAGTGGGCTGGAGAGGGAGGAGGATGGGTGTGTAGGGAGATTGCCACCTGAGCGTGCGCTCCTTTGGAATTTTATCAATTACGAACCACGGTGTTGAAGAAATTTTCATCGAGACTTGACCAGGAAGGGAGGGGAGAGGGGCGGTTCAAGATTACCGTACACAAATCGTGGGTTAAATCTGAAACCTCTGTAATGCCCCTCGTCCGTCTGATCGGGACCATAGTGTCTTCTGGAAGAGAAGCCTGAAAGGGCAATTACAATTTACTTGGACGTTAGTATAGAGGGGTTACACCATTTATAACTATTTCTCCCGAGAAAATTTGCATACTGAAAGCCGTAAATTTTTCTTTCTACTCTTATTTGAAAAATTTAAGCTGTAAGTACTTCACTATTAAAAAGCGAGTTGAAAAAGGCATTACAAGCAGTCACATTGCGTTATAATCGCTTAATTAAAAATAATTTACGTTACTTCATATTAAAAAGTGAGTTGAAAAAGGTATTACAAGCAGTCACATTGCGTTATAATCGCTTAATCAAAAATAATTTACGTTACTTCATATTATTTGCAAGAAATTTTCATACGAACTTTAGCGTGGTATACAGAGGAATATTACTTGATGAAATTGACAGTTTAGATTTAAAATCTCACTTTAACGTTATCAGTAATCCAGTATCATTTTCAATGAGTCGAAACAAAGACTTGACATCCTGTTCTACAGCACATTAATTACAGAATGAATTTAATATTCGTCACCGAGTGTGGCGATTCCCGGTACTGGTGACCTTCATTGAAGTTCGTGGTAGCAACAAGCTACGATGGATATCGCCTACGCTAAAATATTTGAAATAATTACACCTATGATAATGCTGAGGTTTATGTTATATCAGCCTGTGAATAACCTATACAGTTAACCAGTGGACGCTGAACTAACATTTCTCACTTTTTACCTGCGTTGGTAGGATCGTCCGACTGTGACAATGATTCTTCCTAAGCATTGAGGCGGCCAGTTTTATCCAGTATTCAACACTAAAGGGGAGGAGCATAAAGTACAGGTATCTGATAAAAGCTTAAACATAACAATAGGAATCTACAAAAATGGAATAACAAGGTTGGTCGTTATGTAACGAAGAACTTTATCTGCTAGAAATAGCTCGTTAATTAGAAAAATATGGTTAATTTCTATTAGCATTTTGTTATATTTTGTCAGATGTTCACATCTACTGCAGGTATTTCTGACTGGTGTAATTAATTGTAAGCTGGGCTGTAACATCTGATAGGTCGTAACAGATAGCGAGGGCCTCTTCTACGTGTAGAGCTCGTTACGGGTGTTTCAGCACCAGTTGTAAAGGTAACAAGTCTACAGATACTACTTCAGCACGTTAAGTTTGTCTCCATCCATATAATAGCCACAATCAAGTGTACAATAACCGCCAAAGTAGTTAGTACGACTGTGATTCTTGTTCCTCTAGCTGTAGCTGTTTATTTCGTTGGGCTTTTGTTAGTGACAACAGGAATAAGATTGTTTCTGAACTGCGTGTTACCAGGAAAATATTTTACGGATAAATTCCACAAAGTCGAAAACCCCTTTTTTTTTAAGGATTCTTGCTTAGATATATAAACTGGTATTAAGACATTCTTACACTATTTACATATAATATTGAGTCCATTTCTGCGGTGTTACATTTGTATGTTCCTTCTACGGGCTCTAATTAGTCTCTGTAGTTGTCTTCTTAGTTGCCATTTTAAGTATCTAAAACAGTTCATACTCAACGCTGCCGCTAGAGTTCCATCTGTGGTACAGTGCTGCCATCTCTGTCACGTATTGACAACGAGTGCACGCTCATTTTAAAACAATTCACATGTTTCTATTTCTTTCCAGTCTGGACAAAAAAAATCGGAGGCCTTAGAACTTGAATACACCTCGTAGAGATGAAATGGATAGCTGTTTGGCCAGATGCCGGTTATCCGGCGATCCTAGAAGCCGGATATTCGCCAGTCGAATACCCGGCTGAAAGTTATTTGAGGTTAAGAAAAATAAGTCGTCAGTAAAGAAAGGATGGCCTATTTGGGTATATTTTGATATAAATAATGAGAATAAGTTTTCGATTTTGAATTAGTTTTCATTAGGCTCATTTGAAGAAAAGTTTGAATCATTTCATTTTTCTCTTTGTGGTCTTAAAGAAAACTCAATTACGTATTTTCAACCAGATATCTCTGCCATGACAAATCATTTGAAAATGAAACATCCCGAGGAAATCTACAGCCGCTAATCGTGCCTATACTGCCTTTAGCCATCCCGGGACACTGAAAGAAAATCAATTGATTATTTGAAAGGAAAACGACATATATTTATTTTTCTTATATCATTATGTTATTGCAGGAATCGTTGCACTAGACAACGAGCCGTTATCTATCGTAGAAAGAAACTGGTTTTCCCGTCCCCTAGAAGAAGCTTTACCCCAATATAAATACAGGGTCTTACATAATTTCAAATAATAATAATAATGTACACGACTTCTAAGATAGAATTTATGACCAAATAGAACAAACTTTCTTGATGCTATCGCTGTTTTTGTGACCTAGATCTGTTTACACCACAATGCCAGCTTCCTGAATTTCATAGGTTATGGGTATTTTCTGAAGTCAAACTAGAACAAAGAGTTTTTGCTATGAAGCATTTCCCTGGTTCTCACCCTGGAGAAAAAATAGCAAGGAATATTAATAGTATCGCAAATCGTTGGGCTATTGACCAAACAAAATACGTTTACTCATTCATGACAGTGGCGCCAACATGGTGAAGGGTGTACGCGTGGCTGAGTATGCTTCTGCAAGATGTTTCATCCATTTGCGTCAGAGAATTTTAACTGAGCCATTGAAGATCCAGCCTGAAGTGACAGGAGTGATTGTTCGTCTCGTTACGCGCTTTAATCGTTCGGGCTTAGTTCGAGAAAAATTGCTGGCGATTTGGAAAGAAACATACACCCAACCGTCCAGTACGAGATGGAATTCTACCTTTTATATGATAGAGTACCTGTTTAAACAAAAAAAAGGGCTATATCGCTATATGTGGCTGATCTCGGAATACGCACTAATTTGACGCGCCAACAGTGGTGTTTGGTGTTTTATCTGATGACCAGTTTCAGTAACATACAGCAACAAGAATATCTCAAATACTGCATAACAATAAGTGAGATGACGCAACAATGTGTCCATGTTGTGTTGCAGCTTAATCTCTGCTGTTAAGCCGTTGAGGATTAACTGAACAATAAACCAAAGTTCGGGGCAAATGTCAGCGTAGTTGCTTATAGTAATCAAAAGCGAAAATGTTTCCGTTCCTTGGCTATTATTTACTACTGTGAGGCCGATTGAGAAATTAAGTAATATTTCTAAAAATTATATTAAAAGCGAACCTGGGATATAAGTTTATCAAACTTTCTTCTGTATCATTTGTGGAAGGTCTTGTGACTATTTTGAATGCTTCTTCCTTCGTTGTGTGTCATTCTTGTTAGCGTTACTCCAAAGTATTTGACTGTTGTGTGCTGTGCTGTCAGCCTTGTGGCTTTGAATTAGGGTTGTAACGGATGTCATCTTTGCGGATGTTCAGTGCTTGACATCCGCGAATGCGGAAGTTATGCGAAAGCCGATGCGGATGTCGAAAAATAAATTTATAATTATTTATATTTTAATATTTTATCAAAAATAAATTTAAAATCAATCTTTTTTCATAAGTACATACCATTTCCATATAATACTGTAATATTGCTTTATTTTTGCCTCATCTTCAACGACAAAAAATGTGTAATGATTTCACAAGTGAATTAAATTTACATAATTAGGCACGCGTCTAAAAACCAGTCTTTGCATATGAACTTTGCGGTGTTCGTGGTTAGACTAATTCAAGTGTCAAGCACAAGGTCACGCTACCGCGCATCTCCGCGCTCGCTTTTTTTTTGTCTTATAACTATACGCCTCGTCGACGTCGAGGTCATTAGAGGCGTGAAAATGTAGGGGCTAGGAACGGGAAGAAATTCGGACATGGTCTTTTAAAGGAGGCATTCGCCTGGAGTGATTCCCGGACGGATACGAACCGGCATCCTCCCGAATGCGAGGCCGGGCCGTTATCGCCAACCCGCCACGCTCAGTCCCGTGCTCGCCACCCACCTTCCCACCGCTCTAGTGGCGCATTCACAGTACAACTTGTAGGACATACGAGATCCGATTTTCGATAAACGAACTCTTGATGGGCCGTGAAAGCGGTTACAGGAATACATGTAGGAGGTGTTAGATGTTGTTGGACTCCCAGGCAACCACAAAGGTCCTTGCTGACCAACAAGCTATAGATATTGGAGGAAGCTATTGGAGGAAACTCCCTACGAGTGTGACACGAGAAAGTACGAGTGGAATGGATTGCTTGGAATATCTAGAGTAGCGTGAATGGGTGGGAGCATCCTACGGTAGTTCTACACGTACGACCTATAAGTTGGACCGTGAGTAGGCCGTTTTAAGGTCGGGCCACACTAGACCGCACCGAGCCCGCACCGTTAGCGCGTCGATACTCGGACCAGTGACGGCTCGCCCGCCTCGCATCCACACTGGTCCGTAGCTTGTCCGTGTGACGGACGGGTTCCTACTCTGTCTTCAGTCTCCTTTACCTAACGTATACACTTTGTTGTTTCACGGAATTCATGCTAAAAAATTACCTTAAAAGTGACTTGGGGATCGCAGATAGGGTTACCACCCGTACTTTATTATACTGTACTTTATTTTGCGTAAGCGTACTTCATAATCTACGAAAGTAATAAAGTTCGTTAAAATACATTTTTTCCTGACTCCGGTTATCACCTCACTGTTTGATCTCTTATGCACGAAAATAGTATCCCAACGCAGTTTTGACAAATGATCATCACTGTACTGGATTGAAAGATTCTCGTGTATATCAACATAGCAACAACGAAATGTCAAGCGTCACTCACTTCATTTAACGTGTTTTTTGTTTTAACACAAAATAATATTAATATACATTTTAATTTAAACACAGACTGCAAAGATTCTGTAAAATAATAATTTCATGTGATCTAAAAATTCCAGTCACAGAGTTTCTTATCAGCCGCGCAGTACATCTCTATTGTTTTTACCTATTTCTAGGAGACCAACAGATTAACGTGAATTTCGAACCATGGAGCGTCCCAGCATCTTAGCATTCACAAATCAAAGCTTTGCCAGAGGTAACCGTCAATTTTAAGACCCGTAAAAATTACAGCTGAGACAGGGATTTGAACAAGGGACTTTCAGTACACCAATCGTATGCTGTAACCATCTGAGTCAAGAGACAAATCTGGATGTAATGACAAATATTCAAACATAGTAGAATCAACGTACTTTTTTCTATATAACTTATTTTTGTTATCACAAAACACAAATATACTTCTATGTAATTGAATACATATTTTTCAGTACTTCTAGATTCAGATGCTTGCGGCGTGTGATTCGGGTATGGGAGGTTCCCGGTTCAAAATCCTGCTCTCGTATGCAATTTTTACAGGCCTTAAAATCGACCTTGACTTCTGGCAAAGCTTTGATTTGTTAATGAGAACATTCTAAAGCAATCAGTAACGCTGAAACAACATTTAGTCGTTAGTCGGAGCCAAGCCACGTAGCTTTTCATTAATATTATTTTTCACAGTTAAAATAAGGTAGAGAACACACAACAGCATGTGAATATTTGTTTCCGTCATTTAAGTATCTCCGTATGTAATTAACGATAGTCTCACAAGAGAAATCAGTACAAAATGTCTTCTGGAATCAATAGGGGAAAAAACCTACGTGCCACGCGAGGAGCAGGAGGGGGTATACAGGCTAGTTGGGGGAGGGGGGGGGGGGTTGAGAGGAAGCCAAAATGGGGCTACGTAGTATATGTACGGTCCTCACCTACGAAGGAAAATCTTCCCAAAACACGAATATGAGGAAAGCTCAGTAAATAATAAAAAGAGGCAAAAATCCGCAGACATTTGAAAAAATCATAAATTTAAAAAAATCAAAAAAATCGGTAGATCCATGGATAAATCCGTAGATCTACGGATAAATCCGTAGGGCTGGCAGCACTATGTGTGATTTTATGTGACTGGTAGAATGCATTACCTCCGCGTTTATGTTATAATGAAAGCTTCTAAAATTTAGTTTTGATGGTTGGGCTTAGGGCTTCGGTTGCTAAATTGTTGACCAGTAACTGAAGATTGTTTACTTTGAAGCTTTTAACTCTGGTCCTCTTTTTTTGTTATGTTACTACTTTCGAGTCATGGCAACAAAGGTACAAAATATCTTAAAAGGTAAACTGCATTGTCTCTGCAATTAATATCAGCTCCATACAGTAATAATAAATTATTAACTACCAAGACTTTTTCAGTGATATCTACAAATTCAGACACGATACAAAAGCTTTGTGTGAGATAAGTGTTGCCATTCAGATATAATTTCAATATTGTTGTATTGGTTCTTAAGATTTGAGATTAAATTCCTTTAATATGAATGGTTGCTCGCCTACTGCATGCATGTTCTTTCAATGATGACAGCTAATCACAAATATCAGTATTTAGGATGTGTATCCGATGTAAATGCTGGGGGAATATACCATGGTTAAAGCGCATTCTAATTATAGTGGAAATGACGCCTCTATGATCCGGAAAGTTGAGGAACCATGGGCGGGATGGTATTCGGGGTTGAATCGATCCATAATGATGTCCCTTCCTGCTTTTGCTGGAGTCCCATTCAGTTTGCCATTTGTTCAGAGCCTTTGTTTTTATTTTGAAGAGGTAGTCAGTGTACGGAAGCTGGATATCTAAGGTGTCTCCTATTCTAGCGGCTGTCTTTGCCATTTGATCCACTGTTTCGTTATCCGGAACCCCTGCATGTGCTTTTAGCCAAAGGAAGTTTATGGATTTATTTCTTCTGGACAATTCTAGATATGTCTCCACAATCTTAACTATAAATTGATTGGTTTTCTTGCCCAAAAATTTTCTTTGGATGGAGTTCAGTACGCTAAGCGAGTCAGAGATTATTAAAAAACTCGTCTCAGTCAATGTCAAGCTGTGCTCAAGTGCTCTTAATATAGCGATGGCTTCTGCCGTATAAATTGATGTATTTGAGGGTAATTTATACTTTTCTTGATACTTGGTCCTCGGGCAATAAAAGGCGCAGCCTACTCCATCCCCTGAGTCTATTTTGGATCCGTCCGTATATATAAAAAACGAATAATTCCAATTGTCCTCCAGGTATTTCCTTACTGCTTGTTTGTAGGTGACATGTTGGTTGGTCTCAGGAGTTATATAATATATTGGTATCTGTATCATGCTAGTGCTGGAATAATACTCATATGGGGGAAATATCTTCGTTGGAATAATTCTGTCTGACAATTTTTCCCACTCTCTGTAACTGTGGAGGACTTCAGCCAGTCTATGACGCTCTGTGATGTATCCATGGTTATACAAAGCTTTGCATTTCGAGATAATTGGATGATTCCTGTATGCTAGCCTTTCCAGAATATATTTACTAGCCAGCCAGTTTCGTCTGATATTCAGGGGCATCTCCCGAGCTTCAATCAGTAGGGCGTTAGTGGGAGTCGATCTCATGGCTCCCAGACAGGTTCGTATACAGCTGTATTGGAGTTTGTCCAGCATGGAAAGGGTTCGAGTATTTGCGTTGCTGTATAGAATGCTTCCATAATCTATTTTAGATCGAATTAAGGCTCTGTATATTGTTAAGAGGGTGTTGTGATTTGCACCCCACCATACCCGTGTTACGCTTCGTATAATGTTCAGAGCTGGGTTACAGGAATTAACTATTTGAGTAATGTGGGGAATCCAACTGAGTTTGGAGTCCAGCACTAGACCCAGGAAGCGAACATTGGACTTAACTGTAAATGAGTAGATTCCTATTCTGACTGTTCTGATTTCGTTAAGATCTAATCGATTTCTGGTGAATATTATCACTGAGGACTTTTCAGTTGAGATTTGTAGCCCATTCCGTTTAAACCATTTGTCCATGTTCATCATCGTAATTGTTAGGTTGGATATCGCTTCCTCCATTGTAGCCGCCATACAATATATACAGATGTCATCCGCATATTGGAGAATTCGGGTGTTTGGATTAACTACTCTTTCCAAATCCCATGCGTATAGAATATATAATAGTGGACTCAGAATAGCCCCTTGAGGTAGTCCTGTATAAAGTTTTCTTGGTCCTATTGTATGATCCCTGTATCGTATGAAGATTGTTCTTTCCCCCAACAGGGTGTTAATGCCATACACTAGCCTCTCTGGAAGCCCCAATCTTTTTAATTTTTCCATTAGGATAGGGATTTGCACATGATCATAAGCCGAACAAATGTCTAAAAACAGAGACCGTACAGTTTTTTCTTTTAAAAGAATCAGTGATATCCGTTGTCAAAATAGTTAAATTATCTATTGTCCCTCTCCCTTTGCGAAATCCAAATTGTGATTGAGGGAGTAAATCGTTCGCCTCTAACCACCATTCCAGGCGGTTCTTAATAATTCTCTCTAGAGTCTTCCCTACGCACGATGATAAAGCTATTGGCCTATACGAAGCCTGTAGTAGTGGATTTTTTCCAGGTTTTAAGACCGGTGAAATCACCTGTGTTGTCCAATCCTCCATTAACTCATTTTTTGTCCATGTTTCATTGAAAATGTGGAGAAGTAAATCTCTGGCTTCTGACGGCAAATTTATCAATTCCCGGGGATGTGTTCTGGTTTGTTGATAAGGCTTTTTCCAGTTCTATTCTAGAGAAAGGGGTCATCATTGGATGAGAGTGTTCCTCTTCCGATTCAGGTATGCTCATCGGAGCTGTAATGCATGAGGATGGTGTTATCCTATCTGCAAATTCTTCCAACCAGACCGGGTCAGCTTCTACAGGTCGATTTGAGTTTAATTTTTTTAATGCTCTAATTTTCTTCCAAACGTCTGAAATGCTTGTATCCTTATTTATGCCGTTGCAATATTTAATCCAATCCTCTTTCTTCCGCCGTTTTAGAAATTTTTTTGTCTGAGCATCCACCCGCTTATATTCCAAATAACTTTCGAGCGTCTGTATTTTTCGATAACTACTCAGGGCCAACCTACGTTTTGCTACTGTTTTGGAGCATTCTGAATCCCACCAAAACACTTTGTATTTTTTGCAATTTTCAGTAGTTTTACGGCGAGGAATCGACTTCATCGCCGCCCTATTTATAATTGATATCAGAGCGTCGTAAGTATCCTTTACGGATAGATTAGGATTAAGATTGGCTAATTCCTCTGAGATGACCTTTCTGTACGTAGACCACGAGGCTTCCTGGATACGCCACGGACTACTAGCATGATATCTAGTTCGCGGGTTTAATTCCATTCCTATTGTTATGTAAATTGGGAAATGATCCGATCCCAATGTATATCTTTTTGTTTCCCATTTATCTACCGTGTGGAAATTTGGTGAGGCTATAGAAATGTCTACCGATATTGGGCGTCTGTAGGGAGTCGGAATTAGTGTGGGTGAGCCATCATTTAAAATGACTAGATTATAATCTTCTATAGAATTTAATAATGATCTTCCGTCTGCGTCCGATGTGTCATTGCCCCAAGCAGTATGGTGGGCGTTAAAATCACCACTGATCAGAAACGGGGTACGATGTGACGCCCACAATTGGTTCCATTCGTTACAGCTGACCCTCACATGTGGTGGTTTATATACTGATATTATAGTGTAGGCACCCGTAGATGTTACTATTTCCGCGGCTACAGCCTGTACTTCTTTTACGCCCCATTTTATCTGTATTTGTTGGAAAGAAATGTTTTCCTTTATTAAGAGTGCCGCGCCTCCCTTTCCGTCAGTTCTATCTTTCCTGATGATGTTATATCCCCTGAAATGGATAGGGGCATGTGGCTTAAACCAGGTTTCACTGATAGCTGCTACTGTTACGTTGTTGTCGAGCAATTCCTTAGATAGGATGTCTTTAATGGCAATAGCAGATCGAGCGTTCCATTGCATAAGTTTTATCGCCATAGGAAGTAGAGAGAGTATTCGGTTCTTTAGTTGATTCCTGCTAGGTTGGTAAGAAGGTGACGAATTGGGTCGAGTTGGGAGGTATCAGATGGAGCTGCTTGACATTCTTGAATCATGTTCTCTATGAGTGCTACTTTTTCGGGTAAGGGGGACTTTTCCTTATACTGGGGTTGAGTAGGGTAAGGATTCTGTGTGATAGGTGTTATTGGTATTTGATGGGGTACATACATTCTTTGATAAACAGGAGGGTAATTGGAATTTTGTGCTTTTGGGGTTGCTGGCCTTTGCTTGTTGCGGCCGACGGTAGTAGTAGTAGTAGTAGTAGTAGTAGTATATATCGGTTGGTTTGGAGAGAGCACTTTACTTTGGTGACGAGACTCTTGATTTTGTTGGATAGGGATCATAGGACAGTTTTGGAAAGCATTTGTTGAGGCTAAACTAGGTGGCTGCACTGCAATTGGAGAGAGCGGGGGGAATTGCTTATCGTCGTAATAGAGCGGAGTGGCGCTGGCTACCTGCGAATATGTCTGACGATGGGTGGGATACCAATTCGGCATGGGAGAGGCTTTATTATGGGCCGCTGCCTCACGTGCTTTCTGTTGTTGAACAATTACAGGACATATTCTGTCATTGGATAAATGAGGACCGTGACAATGTACACATTGTGGATCAGCTGTGCTGGCACACGTCTCCATAGTATGTCGGCCTCCGCACTTATTGCAGCGGGGAGCGCTGCGGCATTGAGTTATACGATGGCCAAATCGTAAACAATTATCACAGACGAGAATTTGTGGGACGTGAGGTTCGACTGGGCAACGTGCTCCAAAGATTGCTATGTGGTCCGGGAGGGATTGTGATCTAAAAGTGATCATGCATATTGGTATCGGTATTCTCCTATCATTATTTTGGTATGAGTTCTTCTTGGTAAACCGTTTAACTGCGATAACTGGGTAAGGGCTTTCTATCGCCTGTAGGATTTCTTCTTCTGACAGGGAGGTGTCTACGTCCCTGATAATACCTTGTTTGTTTATCAAAAAATTTGGAATGAATGCTTCTAAGTTTCTGTCCTTGAAAACTGTAGATTGAACCAACAAGTTAACAGAGGCTGCTGAATTGGTTTCGATTTTTAACCTATTTCTCCCGGCCGCTACGATATTGATGATGTCATGCTTCTGTGCTGGGCTATGTGTATAAAGAAGTTTCCCTATTGACTTGGGGTGAAGTCTACCAATATTTTTATCCACACTTTCCACAAAGACTAAGTATGGACCCGTGTCTGTGCGGTTATTCTTACTTCTGTCTTTATTGGAATTTAAGTTGGGGCTTGGCAACTGGGGGACACTATTTTGGTTAGTAGAGTTCCTATTGTTCGATAATATACTTTGAATTCCTTCACAATCCGCGGGAATGCTTGTGATATCCATGCCCGTACCCTCGTTTGATATGGTTTGGGTTGGATCACGGCTATCATATTGATGATCTAATTCTGCAGCTGAAGTAGTTGGGTAGAACACCACTGATGACATGGTAGCTAACTCCTGGGGCACACTCACTGGATTGTTTACTGTTTCAGTGGACATTTCCTCGTTCGGTAGCTCAGTAGGGTTTCCCTCTATGCGAGAACGTTTAGCAGTTCTTTCTTCCGAATTTACATTGTTCAACACTGCGATCGAGGGGCAACTTGCAGAAGCAGCGTCGTTACCTGAGAAGTTGAGCGGCTGAAGATGAGATGGCTGTGGCTGGATGCCTTGTTGGTAGTGCATCATCGGCGGGGCTGAAGAGGCTGTTTCTGGAAAATAACACGGCTGCAGTGCCGCGTTGATTATTTGCCCCGTGTCTGGAGGCTCCTCCATGTTAGGGCACGGCCCAGGCTCTCAGTGGATGCTAAGTATTGAAGCCTAGTTTTGTATAACTTTAGGCAATTCAAATTTTATACACACTTCACTGCACTGACGGACTGTAAGTTCACTTGACTGTTTACGAGACTGACTAAGCTCCGGAACACGGAAGTGATCGCTATGAGCGCATCAGCTAGACTGCGCCATAAATTGTTATAAATCTAAATTACGTGTACTTATCCGATTTATTTGTTCTGAAAAGAAGTTACTTACGCATAATTAACTAAACTTCATTTCTTTTGTTCCTGACGGAATATTCTTCAGACTTAATTTCGTACGTTACCCATTTCTCAGATATCAGTTGACGAAAAAAAACTTTCAAACCAAAAACTGCGCAGTCTAATCTTCAGCAAGTCAACGATTACACAAGCCGCGCTTTCGAGTTTGCACGCGCTATCGTGTTGCCGTCCACACGTTGCGCCTTACCTGCGCAAACTGGTTTGTGCAGGTAAGAGTGCAGGCAAGACGGAGCGTGTATCCGAAGAATTAAGTCCACAGCAATATCAATGTGCTGAACTGTTTTGGTCTTCAGTGTTAAAATCTCTGATTTGGATAGCCAAGTGGAGGGCAGTTACGCGTTGGCTGTTGAGTTTGTGAGTTGAAAGCGACGTTTTAGGTTCATTGAGCTCTATCAATACATCGAAGATGTCAGAGGCAGATGAGAATGTGGCGTTGCTCGAAGCCTATTGTTACATAATGTCCGACTACTTTCGCGAGGTCGCGAAAAGCATGAAAACCAAGGCGGAGTTCGAAGCTGCAAAGCTGAGAGACCTCATGGTAAGAAATTTAAGTTATTTAGCTTATATTACACAAGTTCTATCCGTTAAATAAAAAACTTTGTGCTGAAGCGTAGTTGACACACACCTGTGATAGTAACGTAGCTGCAATTTTCTTGCTAGTCGAATTATGTTGATGCATCTGGTAAAATAGTTTAAGAAACAATTTATTTAATAGGTTGTGCTTCAAAGTGAGGCAGAATGTTTGCGTTAACCATGGTTATTTATAACAGGAATTGATAGCTGGTGATGAGAAGAAAAGCTATTATATTAGGATCATTACAATAAATATGTCGTGTGAATACGGAAACGAAATGGTTTGGTCCTCGATAATGTAAAAGGAACCCACCCTTTTGTATGTATTATGGAGCAGTTAAAAGAACTATCAAATTTCTCAGATCTCGCGGCTAAACTTTTTATTTCCACTGAAAGCAAATTCGCGCGACTCTGTTGCCAGCTCTCCCTATTTGCGCCGGAGGTCCCGATTTCGGGGTTCTGGGACGCGTCCCTATTCGCCCTTGATCGGGACGCCAAATGTCCCGATTTTTTAACAAAGTGATAAAAAGCCATTACCAATCTCACAAAAGGTACAGAACAGCTTTAAATTACGAGAGGTAGAGATAAAGTACGAATTCAGTGAAAGCAATATTGTTTTTCCAAATCACTACAAGCGAAACCAGGATGGTTCCTGCAAAATGCCATGGCCGAATTCCTTCCCGTTCCTTGTCCGCCTGTTATCATCTCGACGTCGACGAGGCGTAAAGCCAGAATCAAAAAAGAAAGCAAATTCTACGTGTTCAAGCCACTTTGTCAGCAAGATGACACTTTTACACATGCGTCAATGGTTAATATCATTGAAAAACTAAATATTAACACGTACTGAGATGAATTTTACAAGGAATTTTGTAACATTAAAGACTAGTGAAGCAAGCAATGCAGAAAAAGACTACGCCGTAGCAGAAATAGCACAATATATTTCATAATCAATCTGCAAAAAAGATTTGCTTTCATGGCATCAATACCAACCTAAATCGCGGCAGCTAAAAGGAAAATTCCTCAGACTATTAAAAATTGGCTTGAGAGACAAAATCGTTTATCACTCGAGCATATCAAAGCAGAGTTATAAATTAAACCAACTTCAGTTTGTCTTGTAGCGAATTTCATAACTACGTTACAAAAACCAAAGCAATGAAAAAGCAATAAATTTAGAAACTAAAGATAGTTTCGTAAAAATAAATACTATATACTTATTAATACTTATCCTAATCAACAAATATTACTATTATTATAATGCTTAGTAATAATATTCGTAAGTTCCTATCATATCACAGACAGAAACTATCTCTGTCCTGCTAAAATTATAAAAGCAAACGAGAATTATATAAAAAAAACTATTTTATTGATTGTCTCGATTTGTAACCATGAATCCCGATTTTTTGACCTTTCGTCCCGATTTTCCACAAACTGGACCTGGCAATACTAGTTGCACCCCGCAACGTATTCCATTTCTTCTTGATGTCAGTGAATATATCAAAAGAAAATAGAACAGTAATTTCTTAATACAAATTTATTTACTTTTAATTAAGAAAATAAACATAAATTTCTTTGTTTAGACCCTAGATCGACAAAATTTGCATCATCACATCCTATCATTGGCGATACGGTCTACTTTTTTAATTCATTTTAATCTTATACCGCATTGGCTATTTAAATTTATCTGTAAAAATATTGGTACACTATAAAATAGTTTTATGTTAAGGAGAAAAACAGAACACAGAAAAAGTAATTCCAAAGGACAGCTGAAACAATTTCCAGCCAAATTCGAGTAAACTAGTGTCCTTATATGAACTAGGTGAAATGAACTACGCCTTAAATAATCTTTATAAATTGACGGTATTTTATTCGTAATATTATGAAATATGTTAAGTACTTTTGTAATTTTATCGACATGGCAACAAACATAAACTTAATACATAGTA
>CM061921.1:303639088-303712509 GCA_031002005.1 Vandiemenella viatica | reverse complement strand
TTGGAAATATTTTCTGAAAGGGTATAATCTACAATATACTGCCATTTTATTAATCTACCTTGCTGGTCTTTCAACACTTTCATGTCCCCCAAGACATTCCTTTCCAATTTCATCATATGGCACAGATCCAACAAAACATAAACAGGATGTTTAAAAGATGATCTGAACTCATCTGCATTAAAATTACACACCTAACTGTCTTGCCATACTCAAGTTTGTGGAAAGTTCATCACATGTACACATACAATATGAACTCTAACATCATTTAAAAATTTAGTCTTTGCAGTATAATGTTGCATTTATCACTACTACTTATGCCATCCCCTAAAAAGTACCTATATGATTTTCCAAGAAGCATTAATAGCAACATACATCACCACAAAAGATTCCTTTGTTTCCCTTTCTTCTTCACTTGCAGCACAATGTATATGACCCATGTTCACATAACCCACAATTCTTCACCATTCCACAGAATGCCTTTTCTGATGGCCATCTCATTCAGTATTAAACATCCATATATTTCATATTTACAAACAGAGGTATACTGTTCAATATAAGCTAATGACTCTGCAGCAAAGCCTGGATTGCCATCAATCACATTGTACCATCTAGGAAGTGTAGATGGATGAGGTAAACAATTGTCAAATGATTCTCTGACAAATTTGTACATTGCAGGTGAATGAAAATACAAAGTCAAGGCAAATGTTTTTAATTTGTTACTGTAACCAGCATTTTTGCCTGATTTTGACAGAGCAAACTAACTCTGTAAAAACACTAAAAAAAGAATTCCTAAAATATGGCTCACATCTCAGTAATTTGGCACTTTCTTTTAACTCTTGCACCAACTGCAACACAGAATCAATTTTCTTGCACTTTGTTATGTTTTGGCATTTCCTTTTCATATTTGTTCTTGTACTTAACAATGCTGTATTTTTCCTCTCTATTACTGCTTCATATTTCACACATTTTACAGATTTTGCTATGTCAATATACGGTAATGCTGCACATAGTACTCTTGATTCCTGACTTCATGACAAACATTTTCAGAAAGAACTGGGATATTTCTTTCCTTTGGAGGTGGTCTGACAAGTCTTCTGAAAAATATTATACACTGTTGATAGTAACTTTCACATAGCATGGTAGTAATAATTTACCCAAATATTTATTCACAGATAGTGTATTACTTCTACATATGGTGCAGCTAAAATAACAAAGCTTTGATACTAAGAAAATTACAGCACTTTGCTTATACATTATTGCCAAGCTTGTAGTCCTTACCTTCGATATATTGTCTGGAAAGCGGAAAATTGTTGGCACTGCAGAAGGTTTCAGGATCTTTTTATTTCCGTTTTCCCAAAAACATTCTTTTTCAAAGTGTTGTGAACATATTACACTATGTTCTGAGGGAGTAAAACTGTCCTGGCGTATTTTAGCTAACCACTCCCTCAATTGATTTAAATCTCGGAACGGAAATCTGTATCGAAAGAAAATATTAAACACGGTCAAACCACATCCAGGCAATAAGATAGTAGAAGATTCCGAACTTATTTAAATGCATACTTACTTGTGAAATGATAAATTTGTGCCTCTTGTAGCATGGTTGGTGCAATTATATGCAGCGCAAGACTTAACCATGGTACAAAACACTTGGTAAGCCAAAAAATACGAATACTCGATCGGGACAACACGTATCAACTGTACAAACGTAAACACTGAAAGCTACCAGTGCCACCAAAATGGCGGCAGGTGCGTCGTTCAATTTGCGAAGGAACACTAGCGCCGTTGCACCTTTGACTGGTGGAGTGATGGAATGATCGTGTATGTGCTACGCTTTTGGACGTCATCCGCATGGATGTCATCCATAAGGATGACATCCAAATGGAGCGATCGTGTATGGCCACCTTAAAGGTGGCCATACACGATCGCTCCATTTGGATGTCATCCGTATGGATGACATCCATGCGGATGACGTCCAAAAGCGTAGCACATACACGATCATAGCGATCGTGTATGGCCACCTTAAGGTGGCCATACACGATCGCTCCATTTGGATGTCATCCGTATGGATGACATCCATGCGGATGACGTCCAAAAGCGTAGCACATACACGATCATAGCGATCGTGTATGGCCACCTTAAGGTGGCCATACACGATCGCTCCATTTGGATGTCATCCGTATGGATGACATCCATGCGGATGACGTCCAAAAGCGTAGCACATACACGATCATTCATCACTCCACCAGTCAAAGGTGCAACTTCGCTAGTGTTCCTTCGCAAATTGAACGACGCGCCTGCCGCCATTTTGGTGGCAACTGGTAGCTTTCAGTGTTTACGTTGTACAGTTGATACGTGTTGTCCCGATCGAGTATTCGTATTTTTTGGCTTACCAAGTGTTTTGTACCATGGTTAAGTCTTGCGCTGCATATAATTGCACCAACCATGCTACAAGAGCCACAAATTTATCATTTCACAGTAAGTATGCATTTAAATAAGTTTGGAATCTTCTACTATCTTATTGCCTGGATGTGGTTTGACCGTGTTTAATATTTTCTTTCGATACAGATTTCCGCTCCGAGATTTAAATCAATTGAGGGAGTGGTTAGCTAAAATACGCCGGGACAGTTTTACTCCCTCAGAACATAGTGTAATATGTTCACAACACTTTGAAAAAGAATGTTTTTGGGAAAACGGAAATAAAAAGATCCTGAAACCTTCTGCAGTGCCAACAATTTTCCGCTTTCCAGACAATATATCGAAGGTAAGGACTACAAGCTTTGTTATTTTAGCTGCACCATATGTAGAAGTAATACACTATCTGTGAATAAATATTTGGGTAAATTATTACTACCATGCTATGTGAAATGTATACTATCAACAGTGTGTAATATTTTTCAGAAGACTGTTGCCAGACCACCTCCAAAGAAAGAAATATCCCAGTTCTTTCTGAAAATGTTTGTCATGAAGTCAGGAATCAAGAGTACTATGTGCAGCATTACCGTACATATGACATAGCAAAATCTGTAAAATGTGTGAAATATGAAGCAGTAATAGAGAGGAAAAAATACAGCATTGTTAAGTACAAGAACAAATATGAAAAGGAAGTTGCCAAGAACATAACAAAGTGCAAGAAAATTGATTCTGTGTTGCAGTTGGTGCAAGAGTTAAAAGAAAAGTGCCAAATTACTGGAGATGTGAGCCATATTTTAGAGAATTTTTTTAGTGTTTTTACAGAGTTGGTTGCTCTGTCAAAATCTGGCAGAAATGCTGGTTACAGTAACAAATTAAAAACATTTGCCTTGACTTTGTATTTTCATTCACCTGCAGCGTACAAATTTGTCAGAGAATCATTTGACAATTGTTTACCTCATCCATCTACACTTCCTAGATGGTACAATGTGATTGATGGCAATCCAGGCTTTGCTGCAGAGTCATTAGCTTATATTGAACAGTTTACCTCTGTTTGTAAATATGAAATATATGGATGTTTAATACTGAATGAGATGGCCATCAGAAAAGGCATTCTGTGGAATGGTGAAGAATTTGTGGGTTATGTGAACATGGGTCATATACATTGTGCTGCAAGTGAAGAAGGAAGGGAAACAAAGGAAGCTTTTGTGGTGATGTGTGTTGCTATTAATGCTTCTTGGAAAATCCCTATAGGTTACTTTTTAGGGGATGGCATAAGTAGTAGTGATAAATGCAACATTATACTGCAAAGACTAAAAATTTTAAATGATGTTAGAGTTCGTATTGTATGTGTGACATGTGATGAACTTTCCACAAACTTGAGTATGGCAAGACAGTTAGGGTGTAATTTTAATGCAGATGAGTTCAGATCATCTTTTAAACATCCTGTTTATGTTTTGTTGGATCTGTGCCATATGATGAAATTGGCAAGGAATGTCTTGGGGGACATGAAAGTGTTGAAAGACCAGCAAGGTAGATTAATAAAATGGCAGTATATTGTAGATTATACCCTTTCAGAAAATCTTTCCAATTATATTGAAAATGTAATTGTTTATATTTCAGGATTTGTTGCCATGAAAGTTTTAAAGACTTTCTCTTGCAATATTTGTACATCTGCTCTGTTTGCAGAAAGAATGTTTCCTCTACTGCTTTGTGTATTGCTGCTAAGGATAATGGGGGATTGCATTATCCCTTAGCAAGTGTTGTACATATATGCAAAATTGCTGAAAGATGTATAAGGAATGAATTCATTCAATGGTGATATGAAAGTAATGAAAGGTGATTTAAAAGAAAAATTAAAATAGTTATTTTGCAGGGATGTAACTTTAATAATTTGTTTACTGATCTTAGTGATCACATGTTTGAAAATGTCTATCCTGAAAATCATATTATCCTGCTTACAAAGAAAATGATTGATACCGTATGTTTGTCAGACTGAGAATGTATCATGCTGCAAAAATACACAATGAAAAACAGAAAATGTAAATCAGACAGAAATTAAACAAAACTGTGTTATTTTATAATCAATAAAGAAGTAAAAAATTTATTTTCTTATTTTTACATCCCTTATTTTCTCATATGAATGATATGATTGTTATTAATTTAAACATTTTATTCTATAGATTAATGATTGTATAAAAATTAATGCAGACATTGGCACCTGCCCAAATAAACTGGTCTCTGTGAACAAAAATAATGGAAACTGGCTTTAACATACAAGGTTATAATTTCAAAACAGTGGGTGCACTTGCATTCAAGTAGTATGCAATATGAAAAAATACATATTTTGTTGGCCTTGGTAAAATTTGATTAACAAGGAGTATCATGCTTAGATTTGCTTGTGCCATGTGCTGAGAAGTCTTCAGAAGGGAAAGAGCTTAGTATACCAATGAACAAAAAAAGATAAAAATATTCACACTAGAAAACCCAAACCTTTCCTTTTTTGGTTGCCTTTATACTGAGAGAACTGCTCGATCACATTCTTCATTTCAATGTTATGAATGTCAGATTGCGTCATTGAATTGAAAGGAATATGTTTGCTCAACTTCTGAAGAAACCTTAGTTTGGGATCAGACCTCTTAAATTTGTAAACCTGTATTTCGTCAGTTTACCTTCATTATATTTATAAATGGGTTTCTATTATTGTAATGTTAATATCTTTCCAGATCAGTTGCATTAGCCTGCTGGAAGAGAGAAAAATCTTAACAATGCTCATGGTGAAAAAATGTCTCCGAAAGTTAATATACTTGGTGGAAATTCTGTAATTAGCTTGTGGTTAACGTCATTCGATCTTCTTTGAGCACGTGAAGACTCTTAACAGTATAAAATTTTTCATTCTACAGTGGTTTCTTATATAACTGTACGAGGGTTACAAATTTCCCGCAAACAGTTGCCACTATATAGAATACTGAATAAAAATCCTGAAAATTAAATAAACGTCCAAAAAAAGTGCGGAATATGCAAAATAAGTTCTGTGATATTACGAAAACTTTTAAAAATACTACAAAATGATTATAAAACAGATTTATTAAATTTAAGTACTCTACCAGGCAGAGAATAGTGAGAGGTACGTCACATGTTGTAAAACAACATATTTAAACAAGTAGGCTCATATAAAATTAATCTTTTTAAAAAGAAGACCGCAAAGAATTCTTTTTTTTCCAACACGGTTTCTCTGTTGGCGTTTATGTCTTTATTTTTAAATAATATTAGCAACTGATCTATTGCCACATTTATTTATATTTTGTCATGGTAGTCAGGATTAGAGATCCTACAAGCATGGTAAGTCCTTATCCTTCTCAATAATCTCCAGCACAAAGTATTATTGAGACGACATTAAAAAAAATAATCGTTCTAATTGTAACTTTATAATATTTAAAAACTGTATTATTTTCAATTCTACACTCAAAATAATATTTAACTTGTAGCAAAACAAATATTTCTATAGCAGATTCAAAACAAAAAAGAAGTGGTACAATGTTGCATAGTCCACTCAAGGCACTGATGTTGCCTCCTCGGTGGTCAGCGACAGAATGAGAAGAGTTTGGACCGCGGTTTCGCCATACACGAGCCGACTGGAGCGATGGCTTGGTGTCGCTCCACGTGGTTTTCCCCACACACCGTCAGTCGGCTTGATGGCATGATGGACGAAACTGATGGATATTGGACTGACCGGATATCCAAATAATCCTGTCACTCCACGTCATCCACATGAGTTTCCCCACACACGACGCGATAATGGAGTGACATCGCTCCATTTGGACGGATGGAGCGATTGTGTATGGCCACCTTAAGGATGCAGTTGCGGCGTATCAGAATGGCAACACTTCAGCAAAAATCTTTGTGTAATTGAGTTTGCGGTGACCAATTCTGTGGTTGCAGTGCAACATGCTTTCCGTGGGAGATTTGACAGCATGCAGTACAGGCCCTCTCCCAAGAACATCCGACCGTGGTTCCAACACTTTACGAACACAATGATTGTCTAGGGGAAAAAAGCCCTGGCCGACAGCTAACTTCAGAAAACCTTGGGAAGAATTAAGTAGCTGTTACTACAGAGTCCACCTAGAGCTAGCCGTGGCCATGAGATGACCGGGTCTACTGTGTAAACATCTGCACATGAAACAAGAATGAGCTTTTCAGTGCGAGCATTTTTTTTAGTAAAACTGCGCCTTAGCAGTGGATTTGGTGAAAGATCCCCAGACTTCACTCCTTGCGGCAAAGTCAAGGACAATGTTTATGTTCCGATACTACCCATTACACTGGATGAGAAAAAGCGGATAAAAAGTGTGATCAACTAGCTATACTGAAATAATGCAACGCGTTTGATAGGCATTCTCCTATCGTCTTGATGTGGTCTGTGCTATGGGTGGTGTTCATATTGAACACTTGGAGAAGCGTTTACTTCCGTCAAATTAGGTTTGTAACGGAGGTCATCTTTGCAGATGCCGATGTTCAGTGCTTGACATCCGCGGATGCAGGTGGTTTGCAGAGCGTATGCGGAAAAATGAATGTATAATTATCTAGATTTTAATAATTTTTCATAAGTCTATTTCCATATAATATTGCCTTATTGGTTTATGTTTTACCTCATCTTTCAACAACAAAGACCTTGGGATGATTTCAAAAGTGAATAAAATTATTTACATAACTACACAAGCGTCTAAAAACAATCTGTCATATGGACTTAGCGGGCTTCGCAATTCAACTAATTCAAGCACAAGGCCAGACCACCGCAATTCTCCGTTTCCGCCACCCGCCTTTCCACCGCTTTAGTGGCCCACTCAGTCCAACTTGTAGGACCTATGATGATCCGATTTTCCGATAAAGGACTCTTAATGGGCCGTGAAAGGCGTTACAGGACTACACGTAGGACTTGTTGGCTGTTGTTGGACTACCAGACTAACAACAAGGGTCCTTGCCATCCACAAACTGTGGCATTGGATCATGATTGGAGGAAACATCCTGCGAATGTGCGATAAGGACAAGTGTGCGGCGAGAAAGTATGAGTGGAAACGATTGTTTGGAACATTTTTGGACCCCTTAAAGTAGCGTGAATGGATGAGCGCATCCTACGGTAGTTCTACGCGGAAGTCCTACAAGTTGGTCAGTGAATAGGCCACTTTACTATACATAAGTTCAAACTTGTAAATTCGTCGCTTAGGTAATAACACCGTTCACTTCACTGTTACTTTTATTGCAAGATCATAAGGAGAGAAGAGAGGAGAAAAAAAAAAAAAACAGGTGGTTGTTAGCTAATCGACGATGGGCACAATCTCGAGTAAAGAGAAAATAAAAACAAAACATCCGCTATACATTCACATTAAAAATTGCGGATGCGGAGATAGGATTTCACGCGAAAATTCCGCAGTTGCAGATATAAGTTATATACCTACGTCAAATACATGGAACTGTTGCAATTCTGTTACTACTATTTTTTATGAAACTATAGCTTAATGAAATCAGTTCATTCTATTTGAAACACTCTGTATTTAAATTTTAGACCAGTTTTGAACATTTTGTACCCTCTAGCATCATTAAGATTTTTCTAAAACCAAAGATAGTTCAACAGCATTTGCGTTCTCGGTCCATCCTTGCATTATCGATATTAACGGAAGAATTTAATTTGTTTAATTTCCATGGAGGTCACGCTACGGTGGCTGTACTAATTCATGCACATTCTTCCATTTTCTAGTACCCTCCTGCTTTTGTCCTCTACGAATATTCATTTTAAATTTCTTCTCTTGTACCCAGATTTTTTCTAATACCAAACTGATCTTCACGTTCTCTCCTCCCAGTTTCTGTTCTGTATATTTTAATGGTCATTAATCTCACAGTATGTGAAGTTAGGATTATTGCGCATTAATCTATACTAAAATTATAAATGCGAAAGCAACTTTGTTAAGTTTTTACGACTAAATGGATAAACCGATTTCAATGGAAATTTAAAAGGAAATACTATGTATCATTAGAGGACATACGAAAAAAAAATTTCGTGGATGAACATTTGGTCATGAAATTTTGAAAACTAACCGAACGGTGATAGAAGGATAGAATGTACAAGTCTCTAATGTTGTATCGGTCGCTTAGGTTGAGTTTCCCCTATAGTGAACTTGTGTGTGATCTAAGCTTCATGTACAGACAACAAACATAAAGTATAGATGTGGATGCGATGACTATCAAACTCCAGGGACAGACACTGAAAGTAGTTTGGGTACACTTACGAAAGACGTGTTTTCCCATGTGCAGTTACATGAAACTAACTTTCGGGTTTCTAACTCATAAAGGCTGTATATCTTAGCAAATTACAGCAAAACCAAAAACGTTGTGTTCAAAACGGTGTTGACAAGATGTCCCCAGAGAGTGACAATTTTTAATCACAAAATTATGACGGAGGATTGTGGTATATTTCCCATAGTTAACCACCCTCCTCCATGTATTGCTGTTTTTAAACAAATAAGTTCTTTTCATGAGACTGGTTCAATGATAGGATGATATGGTGATAGCTTTCCCGTCATATAATACAGACACCGTGCAACATTTACGTAGCTTACAGTTTTTATATCCAATTGTAACAATAGTCTGCAATTTTAAGTCCTCTCTTACGAAGTCGCAAGCAACAGCTAGTTTTCATACATATCGGCTTTAAGTTTCTTCTGGACTATAAAGGTGACTTAAATTCCACTGAATTTTTCTATTGTCATAACATTTCTATTTTAGTGCAAATAATCCTTTGCTGCTACATTTTAGTAGTTCAGGAAGCATTTTGATATGCCTCATATCACTTAATTTTTTTATTTTTTTTTAGAACTCTGTCAAACCATATGCTCAAAACAGAACGTCATAAAACAATATAATCACCATCCTCTTACCAGAAAATGTTTGTTCAGTCTATCCCCAGTCAACAGTATGTATTTCTCCCATTGGTTATCTGTCTCTTCCGAGCTTAAGAGAGGTTTTCATGTTTATGTATCTTACCTCCACTTATCCGAAATACTATTTAGTCCTGCAATACAAGATCTATTTTAACAACAACCATTGCCTTATTCAGTTCCTCTACATTCCTTTCAATTTGCGCGTATCCATTTTCTATACCTTTTGTAGTCCTGTCTTTCTGCTCTATTTCTAGCATTTTTGTGCCATATCTTTCATCCCACCAACAACACATCTCCGATTTACGGTTTTCTGCCATCTTTCAGTATGCCTAGTTTATTAGCTTTGATTATCGGTCAGATTACGCTATTCTTCAGATTAATTTCACACAGCCACGTCTTACTCCCGCACGTTCATCACCAAATTTTGCTTTCATGTGAGACTTTTTGTCTTATCAGCTGAAACCTGCTTGGCCAGGTCAAAGTTTGGCAGCTTATGGGTAAACTTTACGAACTAAGCCTCAATTTTGGATCTCTTAAAAATGGATAATCCAGTACTTATCTACCTGTTCCACGTGCAAATATTTGTGTACTCCTAGTACTCAGAGTTTGGTATAATTAGTTCATATTTTTCACAGTAGTCTAATCATCTTTTTCACTCGTATCTTAGGTCGAAATCGCATTTTCCTTCTACAACACTCAAATTGCCCTTGAGCATCAGATTTTCGTTCCACTTCACATAACGAATCAGGTAGTCAGTATTGGCAAGACATTTCTATATTTCACCATCTTATATGAAGCTGACACATACGCTTGTACCAACGTGGTTTGTGCAGACAGTTTTACTCTCCATCCAAATAGTTGTTTTTCAACCATTCGCAACTAGTTTATTTTATGTGAACTCTTACATTTGCCTACTATCTTGCGCGTTACAATTCACACTTTTCGTTAAACAGTTCGCATTCGGAAAACCATTTTGGGGTATCTTACCTCCGGAGACTTTTGCCGAATAAGAAATCATTTCTTATCTAATTCAGAAGTCAGCTTCCGCAGAATACAGTTTGGGTCTTCACATGCAGTGGCTTCGCGTTTCAGTCTACATTCCCACGACACTCATTATTTCAGATTAATCTTCCTTTGGGGTAGTTTCAAATCCCATGGCAAAATGGATGCCCTGACGATTCCCCAGTCCTTCATCCCTTTCAGGAGACTTGACCAACAATGGGTAGCTCCTACGGGATCTGTCTCCAGAACCACGTCCGATCCCCGTCAAGGAAATACCGATGTTTAGCTTGAAGAGGATAATATAGTCGCCTGGAACAATTAAAATACAAGATACTTTGGAAGTAAAAATTAGTGATGAAACAGACCTTCCGCAAGTATTCCCACATCCGTTTCAGCTTCCGCAAGTTTTATAACGGAAATTGAATCGGAAGTTTTTTAAGGGGGCTGCGTGGGAGGCGGCATGTGTCTGAACGCATTGTTTTAGTTCATTATACGCTCTGACGTAAGTAAGTGCTTAAGTCGTTCTTTTGTTGTTCTTTTAGAAGTCTTGTGTTGTTTTAAGTGCAATTACTGAAATAAATTTATTTCTATCAGATTGACAATTCAAACTGTGAGACAACAATGCTTTAATTAGTCTCCTTAAATCTATAAATGCCGCGAAGTATGCAGAGTTTGATAAGTTATATGAAGCTTTTAAACTTTCTTCGGGAATGAAAAAAACCAAAAATAACAGTGATTATTTGTTTATGACTCGAGTTGTAAAATTGTTCAACAGTTACCATATATAGTAGTACTACTGTAGGGGAATATTTCAAACTATTTTTGAAGAATGGGAGCACACATTACCAAACAGTGCAGTGCATGATTCGTGATCGTGCATTTAACATGGTTAGAGAAATGCAGTAAGTAGTCAGGCTTAGAGGATGTCAATTGTGCAATACACCAGATTCAACTTTGCATTTAATCTGGTGTTGAATCTATGAGCGGCTCCTACAACTTATTGCTAAATTGAGAGAGAAAAATTTGCCACCCCATTTGAAGTATTCCATGTCTGCACAAGCCGCGCTAACAAAAATTCAAAAGCATCATATTAATCTGCTACATGTGTCATTCAGGATTGACCTGCAGGTAAATGCTAAAGTTAATAACCATTATCTTTCTAAGTCATCGAGTATAATCGTTTCATCTATTTGCTCTGTGATCTAAGTATACAAGTAATTAATATTATAAACTAAAGAGAAAGTTTGTACGTTAAAATCTCTTTAACTACTGGATAAATCATAGAAATTCTTTCACTAATGGAAAGCTATAATATCAATTGTATTTAAATTTGTTTTATTTTCATATGGAACTGCACATTCTACATTGTGGAAAGGTTTTTGAAAATCAAGGATTCGCTTGTCTTGTACCTAAGCGACGATCTCCCCTGCAGACCGGATGAATGTTCAAAAATTTGTGCAATTAATAAAATTTGAAGAAATTATTACACACTTGAGTATTTCATTGGTCATACCCTAGATTCAAGTTCTTATAACAAGAAGAGACAAAACCTGATATTCAGAACAATATTACGGGATGTATTAAACGCAATTGCAAGATTTGGAGAACTGACCAAAGACTATAAATACGCTAGTGGTACGCATTTAGACCCGCGATGTAAAGGCTCGCGCTCACTAGAGCGGATCGCAGCACAAAAATGTGTATCGCTGAGAGCGGCAGGTCGGGTAGGGAAGGGGGCACAACAGAGCTCTCCACCGGCAATTATTCCAAACACGAAAATACGCTCTTTGTAATGGCATGCTACTCTTTCAGCTTAGTTGCTTGCGTACTGCGAAATAAAACTCCGAAATCAATCCTTTCTTTTTGAAAAAGACGCTGCAAAATTTATAAACCAATACGGTAGCAAGAGTTATTTAATAAGTGATTTAGGCAATAAATTTGTGTAAACAATTAAGATTACGCCGATGCAATTTTCCGCTGTACGTTTTTCACCCTGTTTTACCGTAGAATCTGCATGAGTTTGGCACATGTTTTGTTAACGAATTTAATCATGAAACGAGTATAATGGATAATTTTTTTTAGTTAAAGAATTTTTTATTCAACGTTTTGTTTTCGAAATTTACGTTAGCGTTCGCTCTGTCGTAGTTTGGTTTGTAACGTGTTTGATTCCTTTCAAAGTTTTTTTTCCGAAATGTTAAATAGAAACAGTGTAAGTAAATAATATAATTTTCTTTTTCTTTCTCGCAATCAAATGTAGCTAACAAAAGTACGAATGTTAAAAAAAATAATCAATGCAGATTTTATAGGAAACTGGCTAAAACACGTCCGCTGGGAAAAAAAGACAATTTCACTGGCGTAATATTATTTATACAAATGCTTGAGGCATATGTTCACGTTCATTGCCCTATCAACGGGAGTAAGCACTGAAAAAAATTATTACTAGTTGACAGAACACGCCAATGCAACTGTTTAGTTTATTTATTGCTGCGTCGTACGCGTTTCACCTCTCATCGAGGCATCATCAGCGACGAATCTGTGTTACAGTTTTTATATACAGTTTTATCCTATTATTACATAATTATGGGCATGAGATATTTTATAGCTACAAGTTACTTACAATTTACATTAGTTACAGTGGTATGCAGCTTCGCATCTCCGTTTTGATATACAACGCATGTTTTGCCTGTATCATATTTACAATATTGTTTGTTATCATCGTTCAGTCGTCTGTTAGCGTCAGCTGGTTTGTTTACGTCTTGTCGCGTCCTTCGGTTGTCTGCTGTGGCCATTTTGTTTGTATATAGGGTTACCAGATGATGGTCTTCAAAAAAGAGGACATTTCTAGATTAATACTAAATTCTGCAAAAGTGTTGTGGGTTTCTCAACATTTACAGATGTTGCATTAAGATAAATTATAACTACATACTTAATAAATAAAAATATTTAAGATATGCATAATTCACTATCCTTTTTGCAAATGAAACGTCTACAACAGGTAGTATATTACTTCATTTTATTAAATCATGCAACGTTACAACATTATGTGGCACATTTTAATATAAACTACAAAAAATCATCATTAGTACATTTCTCATCTTCATCATTATTCCCTGAAGTACTCAGATATTTCTTTGATGAACCAATTTCCGAGAGTAATTTCTTATTTTCCAACAAATAATTATAAAACTGTACACACGATAAATCCTTATAATTATATTGCACACTTATAATTCCCTTAACAGACTCAACACTGAGTCTATTTCTATCTTTGGTCCACTGACTATTTGCTAATGAAAAAATCCTTTCTACACTAGCATTGTGGCTGGGAATAGCAAAGAAAAACTCCGCAATTTTTAGTAGTTCTGAGAAACAAGAACCATTCTTTGACTCTCGGAAATATTTACACCAGATATCATTTGACAACTGATCTGTATTAACGTTAGCCTGGTTTGTCAAAAATTTCTGAAAGTTGCAAAACTGATCAAAGCACTTTACATCTATTTTAATATTAAGTTTTTCATTTAGGTACAGAATTGTTTGTTCCACATCTCCCCAATTTGGAGAATTCTTCAGACCCATCCATTTAAATACCAAAAACTCTTGATACTGAACCAACCATTTCTTAAGATACGTAATTGTTGCATCATAAACATGTGCTATTTCTCCTTCTAGCATATCACATTTAGAACCATAACCTTCATCCCGTTTTTTTTTCTCAAAATTTCTTTTAGTTTTAAAGATTTGAAATTCTGGATTTTTCTTTCCTGAAGAGCATTCAACACACCCTCAAGAATATGTATCATTTCTACCAGTGAATTTTTCTCTTTTTCTAGGGCCAAAATATTATGTTGAAATAATGACATAAGAGAATGAACAAACCATAATCGTGCTTCACTAAGCTCATTTTGGAAAAACATTTTAATCAGAATTGGAATTTCACCCTGAGAACTGAGATATGATTTCAGTGCTGGATACATCTCAATTAGTCTCGTAACGCAAGGAAAAAGGGACAGCCACCTACTCTTAGAATGACACAATATTTCCCTATATTGTACATCTACAAAATCACAAAAGTCCTTAAGACTTTCAGTACGTACTGTGTACACAGAAAAATAATTAAATATTTTTAATACTATGGAATCAACATCTAATGTGAGTCCTGCATCAATACCATGTTGAGTGCAGTTATGTAAAATATGAGCAGGGCAGCCTAATCGTACTAATCTATCATTTAAATTGTTTTTCAGATGAGCGAAAACATTATTTCCCGACCTCTTACCAAGTCCACTAATCCCACCAAAATTTGTATTTGTATTGTCCCCAGAAAAAGCAACACATTTATTATTAATACCTCTACTTCTAAGAGTATCACATATGTAAGATGCAATCGTTTCAGATTTTTCATTTGGACTACTTTTAAGTTCTATCACTTTTGTTTGAATTCCCCCAGATTTAAAGTCATAGTATTGAATTAGAATTGGAAACAGTTTCACAGAACCATGGTTACTGCCGTCTGTTGCAACACCAAAACATGAAATACACTCCAAAGCGTCAATAGAAGCATTAACAGAATGAGGTGACAATACAGAATTAATAATGGCTTCTGTTTTAGTGCGAGCACATGACATTTGTTTCGCTATATTTGAGTCTGTAAATAACACTTTCTGCAGTTTTCCAGTACAGTCCATTGATTTAAAACTTTGATGATGCTTGACTGTGTGAAAAGATAGGGATGCCTTCAGTTGCATGGACCAGATCATTAATTTTGGAATCCTTTTTTGCAAAAAAATCGTCAACTTTGGATGAAGATGCTGCAGTACGTATCCGCGTTTTGTGTTTTTCAGTGTTTTTGTGAGCTTCTAGGTCTAGCCCCCCTGCAAATTAATAATTGTGCGTGTTATACGTTATTCAGTGTAAGAAAATCTGAGCTATTACACGCAAATTTCCAGTGTCATACGATATTTACGTAAAATCGGTCCCATGGTTATAAATCTTATCTTTATTAGCAACTGAAACAAATGTTCCTGATGGGCAGATAAGACATTCTGCCTCTGAGCTAATTCTTCCCGGTCTGAAGTCAGGAAATCGTTTTTGTAATTCGTCACTGAAGACACATTTGCGTTTTGGCATGATTTCACTTGAACAGTGAAACTTCTTCACTTCACAACAACCAAAACGCAACTAACAGTAAAGCAGTTGAAAACAATGATTCTAGAAGCCGAGCTGAATACCGAAGTACTTTGCATTGTTGCGTACATAATGTTCTTCACCGGCCGCCCCGCAGCTCGTATTTCACGATAATTGCCTCGCCACCTATTGCTCAGAAATCGTAACTATATCTTGACACAGTGCCGAGACAGAAAGAGGAAAAGTGTAGATAAAATATCACATTTTTGGCATAAAGGTTAAATTCTTTAGGGTTTACCATTTTGACAGATGGGAGAGTTTTATTCCCACACTTTCAAGTTCAGGCAGTAGTAAAACGGAACTAAAAAAAAGAGGACATTCCTTGATTTTTCTCAAAACCCGCCCGGACCATTTTTACGGTCCAAAAAAGAGGACATGTCCGGGTAAAAGAGGACATCTGGTAACCCTATTTGTATATGTCATGTCTCGGGCCGATAGCGCGAGTTTCGAAAAGTGTGTGTATGTGTGATGGTCTTGTTAGAATATTTTATATTTATGTGTGATGTATATATGTGTGGGGTTTTATTATACAGTTTGTGTTTATTTTGTTTTGTCTGTCGAGTTTGTGTATATTAATTTGAGTAACGTTTTATTTGTGAGGTTTACTTGGTCGTTTAGTACCTGTTTGCCTTCATTTTTTGCTTTTTGTATATATGTTTTCCTGTATAGTGATTGTGTTGTGTCTGTGGTTATTGATAGTGAGAATTTTCATATCTGTGTTTGTTAGTGAATGGTCATTTTCTATGAGGTGTTCGGCAAATGTGGAATGGTTACTGTATTTTAGAGCTCTCATGTGTTCTTTGTATCTGATTTGGAATTGTCTTCGTGTTTGCCCTATGTATACTGCTTCACATTTTTGACAGGTGAGTTGGTAAATTCCTGAATTGTGGTATTTGTTTGTGTCTGAATGGGGTCTAATTTGTCTTTGCAGTGAGTTGTCAGTTCGCAGTGCAATGTTAATGCCTTGTTTTTTGAAAATGTTTGTGATTCGGTGTGTGTATTTGTTAGAATATGTCATTGTATACCATTTCCTTTTGTTTTCATTGTACTGTGTGGTTTGTGTATTTGTTTGAACTGTGTGTGTTGTAGATGTGTTTTTCTGGTGGGATCTATAGGGTTGCAGCTTGGTTGTGTGGTTTATTATTTGTTCTTTTTTCATTTGGTTAATTATTTTTCTGTTTATTGTGTCAACTGTGTGTGGTTCATATCCATTTTTTGTTGCTATTTCCTTTATTGTGTTGAGTTCTATTTGGTAGTTGTTCTTTGTCTGTGGGATTCTGTTTAATCTGTTTAGCATGAAACGTATTGCAGCTTGTTTGTGATTGTGTGGGTGGTTTGATGTGGAATGTATTATCTGGTCTGTTGCTGTAGATTTTCTGTATACTTGGAATGAGTGTTTGTTTTCATGTTTTGTAATGGTGAGATCCAAAAAATTTATTTTTCCTATGTCTTCTTTTTCTATTGTGAATGTAATTTTTTTGTGAATATTGTTTATGTCCTGGTGTAATTCATTTATTCTTTCATCTGATTCATTTATGAGGCATAGAATATCAACATACCTCCACCAATACAGAATCTTGTATCCTCTCTGGGGGATTAGTTTTTGCAGTATTTCCATTTCTATGTTGTCTATGAACATATTGGCTAAGGTGCCTGATATTGGGGATCCCATAGGCAGTACTTCCTGTTGTAGGTAATATTTATTATTAAAAGTGAAATAATTCTGAGATGTCAGTATTTCTATTGTGCTTTTGATTTCTTCTATATGGTTGCTGGGTAGTATTTTGTAAGTATTCAGGTTTGTGTTGATTAGTTCTATGGTTTCTTTGATTGGGATGTTACTGTACATATTTTCAATATCAAATGATACAAGTGTTGCTGTGTTTGGGATGTGTGAGTCTTTAATGTTCTGAATGAGTTCTGTTGTGTTTTTGATACTTCTGTTCTCCTTTAATGTGTAGTATTGGTTTAAAATGCTGTTTATGTGTTTGGCTAAGTGATATGTTGGGGCTTTTCTAAAATTAATTACTGGTCTTATGGGAATTTGTGGTTTATGTATTTTTGGTTGGCTTCTCAGTGTTGGAGCTGAAGGATTTGTCTGTGTGATGTGTTGCTTTTGGCTGTCTGTAAGAATGATATTTGTTTTTTTTTCAGTTGTTTCTTCAGTTCTGCTTGATATCTATTTGTTGGATCAGATTTTAGTTGTGTTATGTTGTTCTTTTCTATAAATTCTTCTCTTTTTGTTATTTATTCTGTTTTATCCATCTATACTATTGAATTGCTTTTATATGCCTTTGTAACTATTGTGTTTTCAGACCAGAGTTTTTTCTTTAAACATTTGAGTGTTTTTGTTTCTTTGGTGGTATTAATATTTGTTACCATGTGATGTGATTTGTTTCAATTCTTTTGCTATAAGTTCCCTAGTTAATCCTATCTTTATTTTGCTTTCAGATTTTTGTTCTTGGGTTAGTATATATTCTGCTTCTATTGCTGTTTTTTCAACGAATTTTTCTACTGAAGTGTTAACTGTGTTGTATTTGAGGCCTTTTTCTAAGATTTCTGTTTCTTGTTGATTGATGTTTGTTTTTGATAAGTTTATGAGTTTTGGATAGAAGGTGTGGGAATCAGATGTTGTATTTAATCTGTTGCAACTGTTTTAACTATATTTCTGTCTTTGTAATAACTGATCCAGTTTTTTGTTACGAGTTTGATTTATTTGCATCAATATCTGGTCTGTATAGTTTTCAGTTTTTTCTATTAGATATGCAAGGATTGATGTATTATCTATCGATTTGGCAAGCTCTAAATGTGTTCTGTACAAAATCTTGTTCAAATTGTATTTTTTAGCATATACAGATTTTATTTCAATACTGAACCACATTTTTTCAGCGACATGCTTTAATTGCGGAGGCTGAGCAGCTGCTTACCTTCACATTAATGTATTTGGGTATTACATTATTAATTTTGCACTTGTTGTTGAATCTGATGTACGCCATGGTTTTGTGCAGTTTGAGGTGTGTTTTCTTGTAGGTGCTGAATAGGCCTGTTGGAAATGTCTGGCAGGACTGAATCAATGCGATGTTGTTGCAGGCCATGTTTCCACAGTTGCTTAATTAATTACTAGTTGACAGAACATGCCAATGCAACTGTTTAGTTTATTTATTGCTGCGTCGTACGCGTTTCACCTCTCATCGAGGCATCATCAGCGACGAATCTGTGTTACAGTTTTTATATACAGTTTTATCCTATTATTACATAATTATGGGCATGAGATATTTTATAGCTACAAGTTACTTACAATTTACATTAGTTACAGTGGTATGCAGCTGCGCATCTCCGTTTTTATATACACATCCCAAACACAGCAACACTTGTATCATTTGATATTGAAAATATGTACAGTAACATCCCAATCAAAGAAACCATAGAACTAATCAACACAAACCTGAATACTTACAAAATACTACCCAGCAACCATATAGAAGAAATCAAAAGCACAATAGAAATACTGACATCTCAGAATTATTTCACTTTTAATAATAAATATTACCTACAACAGGAAGGACTGCCTATGGGATCCCCAATATCAGGCACCTTAGCCAATATGTTCATAGACAACATAGAAATGGAAATACTGCAAAAACTAATCCCCCAGAGAGGATACAAGATTCTGTATTGGTGGAGGTATGTTGTTGATATTCTATGCCTCATAAATGAATCAGATGAAAGAATAAATGAATTACACCAGGACATAAACAATATTCACAAAAAAATTACATTCACAATAGAAAAAGAAGACATAGGAAAAATAAATTTTTTGGATCTCACCATTACAAAACATGAAAACAAACACTCATTCCAAGTATACAGAAAATCTACAGCAACAGACCAGATAATACATTCCACATCAAACCACCCACACAATCACAAACAAGCTGCAATACGTTTCATGCTAAACAGATTAAACAGAATCCCACAGACAAAGAACAACTACCAAATAGAACTCAACACAATAAAGGAAATAGCAACAAAAAATGTATATGAACCACACACAGTTGACACAATAAACAGAAAAATAATTAACCAAATGAAAAAAGAACAAATAATAAACCACACAACCAAGCTGCAACCCTATAGATCCCACCAGAAAAACACATCTACAACACACACAGTTCAAACAAATACACAAACCACACAGTACAATGAAAACAAAAGGAAATGGTATACAATGACATATTCTAACAAATACACACACCGAATCGCAAACATTTTCAAAAAACAAGGCATTAACATTGCACTGCGAACTGACAACTCACTGCAAAGACAAATTAGACCCCATTCAGACACAAATACCACAATTCAGGAATTTACCAACTCACCTGTCAAAAATGTGAAGCAGTATACATAGGGCAAACACGAAGACAATTCCAAATCGGATACAAAGAACACATGAGAGCACTAAAATACAGTAACCATTCCACATTTGCCGAACACCTCATAGAAAATGACCATTCACTAACAAACACAGATATGCAAATTCTCACTATCAATAACCACAGACACAACACAATCACTATACAGGAAAACATATATACAAAAAGCAAAAAATGAAGGCAAAAAGGTACTAAACGACCAAGTAAACCTCACAAATAAAACGTTACTCAAATTAATATACACAAACTCGACAGACAAAACAAAATAAACACAAACTGTATAATAAAACCCCACACATATATACATCACACATAAATATAAAACATTCTAACAAGACCATCACACATACACACACTTTTCGAAACTCGCGCTATCGGCCCGAGACATGACATATACAAACAAAATGGCCACAGCAGACAACCGAAGGACGCGACAAGACGTAAACAAACCAGCTGACGCTAACAGACGACTGAACGATGATAACAAACAATATTGTAAATATGATACAGGCAAAACATGCGTTGTATATCAAAACGGAGATGCGAAGCTGCATACCACTGTAACTAATGTAAATTGTAAGTAACTTGTAGCTATAAAATATCTCATGCCCATAATTATGTAATAATAGGATAAAACTGTATATATAAACTGTAACACAGATTCGTCGCTGATGATGCCTCGATGAGAGGTGAAACGCGTACGACGCAGCAATAAATAAACTAAAAAGTTGCATTGGCGTGTTCTGTCAACTAGTAATTAATTAAGCAACTGTGGAAACATGGCCTGCAACAACATCGCATTGAAAAAATACTTCGAAAAAATCGGGCGTAACTTCCGAGTAGCTAATACTGCATTACTTCGAAAAAAAATTGTACTAAACATAACCCAAAGGAAGATGATTCATGCAGTTGAACACAAATAACTGGTAAAACGTGCTTTTGTTGAGTGTATTTCTTGTGTGCTCGCAAACTGTATCCAAACAGGAAGTTTCTTTGGCTTCTAACCACGTAAGATTCATAACGCTGTGAGATGTGATTTTAACGCGCCAGTGAAACTGTATTTTGCCGTTGAGAAAGCGTTCATGTATCTGTGCCCATACTTTGCAACTACTTGTTGGCCAAAATTTGTAAAAGTTAATTGTGTTGCAGAGGCAGATGGCCAAACTGCGGAAGCTACTGCTGGCTCTGATCCAGATGTATGAAGCCTTTACTGGTGTTCTGGAGGAGCACATGTGCAACGTGGAAGGTCTGTCTGAACGCGAGACCCGTGCTGACATGTCGCACTGTGGGAAGTATCTGGCTTCCACACGCAAGGAGCTGCTGCAACAAGCGCGTCGCGTGCAAGATAAGGGCACGGCGCTCCTCACAGTATTCGCCAACTGCTTAAAACAGTCAGCGCCATCCTCGAAGTGATGCTGAACTAATTCGTCACTAGGTATGAGTCGCACAGTGACACACAACTTAAATTAACGTATAATGCAGACATGGTGTTACATATGAACGTTTCAAACTGATATTATCGTGAACAATTTTCCATTTCAACATTCATTGATAAACTAGTAGAAAATTTTTGCTGTAATATTTACCATATCTTGACGTGTAAATTTCTAATTAATCGAGTTTGCTGACCAAAGTATTTGAATCATTTTGGCAGTTTAAAAAGTACACAATTGTAAGAATAGAGTATAAAATGGAAAGTTATCATTGTTTTTGAAGAAACCGGATGTTCGTCTTTGCCTTTTCCCCTTTTAGTTTCATTCACACCTCATTTACGTACCGATAACTTTTTTTCACTTGTTCGGGGTGTTTTGTCAAAGCCTCGTTAAGTATGTGTAATAATTCTTTCACCGCGATGCTGCCCTGCGTTACCGAAGTACAAATGTTTTCAAACCGAATGTACTTTTTTGTGAAGCAAGGATTTAAAAACTCTATCCATGGCGTAATGTACATTTTTAGTAGTATTAATGTACCACCAGTTTTAAAATTTTGCCATCGCATTTTTGTCACCGTATTAATTGGGCGACTTTCTGTAATTTCCATGTTAAATTTAGGATTATTCGGCATCTGACATTTCTCCCCTACTGCAGTAACGATTCCGTTAATGACCAGGCATTGAACCGGATAATAGTAATGCAGTATAAAATGTAACCTTTCAACAGTGTATTAATGACGTTTACCTGTACGCTACAGCCCTATTTGAGTCTTTGTTTGGATAAAACTTTAGATCAGCTTGGTATTAGAATGCATAAACTGCGATTAGACGTGCTACAGTTTTACATGCGACAACCTTATTTGTGGTTCAGTGAAAAAGTTCGCTCTTTATACTCTAATTTCAGTCGAAATGATTTTCATTATAATATAGTAGATTTTAAACGGAACAATTTGGTATTGTTGAGAACTTACTTGGTAAAAGGAAGATGGATGTCGGAAAAAATCATTTACCCATCATCGCAAGAAATGTTAGTCACTATAAGACGCTTCGCTTGGGTGTCTCAAACGCAACCAGATAAGCACTGAAAGTATATTCGGGACCTTTCAGGAACTGAGGGGAAAATAGCAAGTATCTACGCGACATCGCATTTTCTTCACATAAGAAATACTTTAGAAGTTATTGAAGTCGCGTCTTTCATTTTTTTCCCCTCTTCAGTTAAACTATTATTTTTCCAGAATGTGGACGCCTGCTACATTCAACGTGAAGAAATTGTCCGTAAATTAAATGTCCGACATCCCGCAATTCATGCTTATGTTTATACAACTAAATAGTTTAATTCGTAACGTGTAATAGAACAATATTACAACATTAGGCAATTATTAATATTTTTATAAAGGTTTGTTTTTTCTTTTTCTTTTCAGTGGCTGCTACCAACTACACAGGTCCAGACAACTTCTGGTTTCTATAGTTTGTATACAACGTAACTAACCATCAAGTTGAAATTTTTTACAGTCTAATTGAAAAGATTTAAAACGATGTTATCTTATGCAATTTGCTCTAGATTACTAGGGCGCGGAGTCAAATACTAGCTTGGCAGCCTTTGGCATGTTTTATGCTTTGAAATTTATACAAAATTTGGTTGTGTGCTTTTCTCTGAAACCAATTGGTTAGATATTCACAAACTGATATGTTTTGTCCCTTTCAACAAAGCGTGGATAATCAGCTGGTAGAGGACTGTATCCTTTCCGAATTGTCGTAAGCTAATTATTTCAAGAGTTTCTGTAAATTAGCTACTGATTGTAGTAATATTTCAGCGTAGTTTAAGACTTAATATATTTCAAATTACTAAAAACTTAGTGTGGTATTATGCGGTGTCGTGATGTTCTTGTCTGCTCTGATTACAGTTTCAAAACAGGCGCTTGACCTCAATGAAGTAGACAAAAGGTTTACTTGCTGACATGCTGAATTGTTTAACCTTTATTGCAATCGTAGCATAAATAATTCATTAGATCACTTAGTCCAATCTCTTGCCAGATCACCAAGAGATTTATACGTCTGAAGAACATAGAAGGTCTGAGTCGACAAAGTATATAACACAGAATATCACTTAATTTTAGTCATAATGATTGCTGCTGAACAGTGAAATGGTTCAGCAGGTAATGCAATTAATATTAATCCCCCTTAAATTGCTAACATAGATCATTTTTCAAACCTCTACCATGATAAAATGTTCAGATCGTTAATATTTTATAGGGTAATACATGCTGAATACGGCATTTTCAATTTCATCATAAAATTATGGGACTTTGTTTTTAATACGTGCTTAGTTGTCAGAATTTTTGTTTGGATGTTAAGCTTCAAAAATTCTTGCACTATTTTCAAAGTGTGTATTGTAATGGAACTTGATTTTTAACTTTTCTACTGTATATTTTATGGAATATGTAATAATGAAATTTTGTAGTTCTTCACTAAATTTTATGCCTTCAGTGTTAAGCTTTTAATGGATTTTTGCAAAACTTTCAATAAAAATGTTTCGAAAAATTAAATTTCTCTTAATACTTTCCTTATCCCATACTTAATCATGTTAAAAGAGAAAGTGAGCAAGGTTCCAAACAGGATCATAAATTGTTATTCAAAGGTATTGACTCATTTTTGCTGAACAGGAGAGCCTTGTAAAGATTTTCCAAACAAACGTGGAATTAGTTTCACCACAGGTATCGCTCTTTGCGATTCCTCGAAGATCCAAAACACATACCTATTTAGAACTTTCCATAACTAATAAAGGACGCGATCATCTCATAACGGGAAATTGAGTTGAAATACTAACAAGCTACACTGTTAGGAAATACTTTTTAAATACCATTCAGACATGCTGTAGAATTGGGTTGTTACTCATTTTGTAGGCGAGTCAATATGGGATGAAGATAAATGCAAAGAAGAGCCAGCTTATTAGGTACACAGATAAAAAGCTAAAGATTATGATTATAAAGTGGGGAAGGAGCTACTTATTAAAGACTCAAAATGTGTATACCTCAGCATAACATTTGTTGGCAAACTAACTGGGCCAGGACACATTGGACAGGTAGTATGGAAAGGGTTCAAAATCCTTCTCCTGTTGGAAAGAGTGATGAGGGGATGCACTAGAGAAGTAAGGGAATTGGGGTACAAAACTTGGTCAGACCACTGCTGGAATATGGTGTAGTATGGGACCCACATCTTGGGTATTAAATACAGGAGTTGGAGTGAGTGCAGGAAAGGTCTGCCAGATTTGTCTTCGGAAATTACTACAAAACACTAACGGTAAAGGAGCTGGAGTGGGATTCATAGGAGGGTGAAGAGTCATGGGAATGTACAAGGCCTTTATTGGTGATGAAGCGTGGAAAGATATTTGTGGGAAAATTAAGGGAGGTGCTTGGAAGGGTAAAGATGACCATGACTACAATCTGGCACTTGATTTCAGGCATAAGTGCGTGGGAAAATTTTCTTTTATATGAAAGGGTGTAAGGGATTGGAATAAATTGCCAAGAGAAGTGATGAATAATTTACCGAAGACACTGAAAGAATTTAAAGTAAAAGTAGGTTGAGGACAAAAGTGGGCTGGAGAGGGAGGAGGATGGGTGTGTAGGGAGATTGCCACCTGAGCGTGCGCTCCTTTGGAATTTTATCAATTACGAACCACGGTGTTGAAGAAATTTTCATCGAGACTTGACCAGGAAGGGAGGGGAGAGGGGCGGTTCAAGATTACCGTACACAAATCGTGGGTTAAATCTGAAACCTCTGTAATGCCCCTCGTCCGTCTGATCGGGACCATAGTGTCTTCTGGAAGAGAAGCCTGAAAGGGCAATTACAATTTACTTGGACGTTAGTATAGAGGGGTTACACCATTTATAACTATTTCTCCCGAGAAAATTTGCATACTGAAAGCCGTAAATTTTTCTTCCTACTCTTATTTGAAAATTTAAGCTGTAAGTACTTCACTATTAAAAAGCGAGTTGAAAAAGGCATTACAAGCAGTCACATTGCGTTATAATCGCTTAATTAAAAATAATTTACGTTACTTCACTATTAAAAAGTGAGTTGAAAAAGGTATTACAAGCAGTCACATTGCGTTATAATCGCTTAATCAAAAATAATTTACGTTACTTCATATTATTTGCAAGAAATTTTCGTACGAACTTTAGCGTGGTATACAGAGGAACATTACTTGATGAAATTGACAGTTTAGATTTAAAATCTCACTTTAACGTTATCAGTAATCCAGTATCATTTTCAATGAGTCGAAACAAAGACTTGACATCCTGTTCTACAGCACATTAATTACAGAATGAATTTAATATTCGTCACCAAGTGTGGCGATTCCCGGTACTGGTGACCTTCATTGAAGTTCGTGGTAGCAACAAGCTACGATGGATATCGCCTACGCTAAAATATTTGAAATAATTACACCTATGATAATGCTGAGGTTCATGTTATATCAGCCTGTGAATAACCTATACAGTTAACCAGTGGACGCTGAACTAACATTTCTCACTTTTTACCTGCGTTGGTAGGATCGTCAGACTGTGACAATGATTCTTCCTAAGCATTGAGGCGGCCAGTTTTATCCAGTATTCAACACTAAAGGGGAGGAGCATAAAGTACAGGTATCTGATAAAAGCTTAAACATAACAATAGGAATCTACAAAAATGGAATAACAAGGTTGGTCGTTATGTAACGAAGAACTTTATCTGCTAGAAATAGCTCGTTAATTAGAAAAATATGGTTAATTTCTATTAGCATTTTGTTATATTTTGTCAGATGTTCACATCTACTGCAGGTATTTCTGACTGGTGTAATTGTAAGCTGGGCTGTAGCATCTGATAGGTCGTAACAGATAGCGAGGGCCTCTTCTACGTGTAGAGCTCGTTACGGGTGTTTCAGCACCAGTTGTAAAGGTAACAAGTCTACAGATACTACTTCAGCACGTTAAGTTTGTCTCCATCCATATAATAGCCACAATCAAGTGTACAATAACCGCCAAAGTAGTTAGTACGACTGTGATTCTTGTTCCTCTAGCTGTAGCTGTATATTTCGTTGGGCTTTTGTTAGTGACAACAGGAATAAGATTGTTTCTGAACTGCGTGTTACCAGGAAAATATTTTACGGATAAATTCCACAAAGTCGAAAACCCCTTTTTTAAGGATTCTTGCTTAGATATATAAACTGGTATTAAGACATTCTTACACTATTTACATATAATATTGAGTCCATTTCTGCGGTGTTACATTTGTATGTTCCTTCTACGGGCTCTAATTAGTCTCTGTAGTTGTCTTCTGTCGGATATACCTATTCTTTAGCCGCAAGTTAGTGGAATTTCCTAAAATCCACCAGTTAGTAACATACAAAATGTGCTGTAATTATGAACCTTCGCCGCTGCTCTTAGTACAGTCCTTGGTGTGGCAGGATGGTCCACACTTTGAATATCATCTCGTTGGCGTTTATCTAGCCTGGTAAATGTGCAAGTGTAACTGATACAATTATATATTATGCTGTGGCTGTACAGCTTTTGGTGTATTTATTTACTTGGTTGTGCAATAATTTTCTGGTTTTCTCTGACGCTTTTCTCCTTGCTTTTTTTCACATGCACTTGTACTTCACTTGTTTGTTTCAAAGTTACATGACCAGCTCCATTAATTACTGGTTTTATTTCCAATTGTTCTTTCATGCTGGCTGTTATTTGTATTTTCTCATGTTTCCGTTTTTCGTAAAACTTATCCCATCGTTCGATCATGAAGTCGACTTTCTCTTCGGATACTTTTAGCTGTTCACTAATGGCAGCAAGTTTTTCATTCGTGTACGCTCTCATTTGCTCAGAGAGCTTCTGATTTTGTTCTCTAATGAGATTCAACAGCTGTTGCATCATCAAAAATATTGACCGTGGCGTTAACGTTTCATTCGCGAGATTTGGAGGTGGGCTTAAGGGTTCGTTAATTTGTTCATGACTTGGAGGCCAAGTTATATAACGTGCTTCACTAGAAGTTTGTTCCAAATTAACGATCGTGATCTTTCGAACTTGCGTCATTCCCTTCCATTGCAACCTCGAAATTTCCCGAATCCGTTGGAGTCAAACTCTGTGCCATACTAATAAACTTTCCACACCGGAGCAGTATTCAATTTAATTTTGAGCGATTGCATTTGAAATCACTGTTAATTTAGATAATCGCTTACGAACAAAAGTCAGTTAAACCTCCCTTTAAGTTATCTTCACGGCCCCCCATAATTACAATCCCCGCGAACACACTGCGAGTTACACACGGAGAGCAAAAAAAAAAAAAAAAAACAAGCTTCTGGATCTCAAAATCAATACAAATTTTCATCACACCACTATTTATATAAAACCTCAGACCAGCCTCAACATAGTCCCACAAGACTTTCTAAATTCAAGTACAGAATTTTACAAAGGGTCGTTGAAGTAAGGTTACATTTATGTACAGAGATCTTGTAGATTAGTCTTTGGAAATTGTTTCAACAAAACCAATTAAAAAACTTCCAGCATATCGACAGATTTTTCGTGATCCAATGGAAAGAAGATAAACCAAAAATATACAACAGCCCGCTTTAATTTTAAAATCTTCCATCAATTTCGACAACATTAAGAGAGACAGGTTCAGTTATGCTTCTCGTGACATAATATAATTTCCAGCAAACGTAATGTCAATCCCAATACCACAAATAAAACACAATGAACGTTCCCTCGACTCGTCAGCACGCATAAAACACGAATAAGTAGGGTACAAAAAAAATGAGACATTAGCCGTCCCAGAAGATATTCAAAATCAAACACGCCGTTTTTCAACGCTGAACAGACGAAACTCTCTTACATTTAAACACCAGTTTCGAGAAATCGTTTCAACAAAGCCATTACCCCTCCGATTTTTTTTTTTTTTTTTTAAACTAACTACTCACCCGAAAACTATGAAACTCGTGTTACTTCTCGATGTAGTCTCCCTGCAGTCCTACACATTTTTCACAACGTCGATGCCATTATTCCAGGGCGGTGGCGAAGGCTTTTTTTATGAGTCTGTTTTGACCACTGGAGAATCGCTGAAGCAATAGCAGCACGGCTGGTGAAGTGCGGCCACGGAGAGTGTCTTTCATTGTTGGAATCGGCCAAAAGTCACTAGGAACCAGGTAAGGTGAGGTGATTAGGGAGCATGAGAAATCACTTCAAAGTTGTTTTCACGAAGAAACTATTTTGTAACGTTAGCCCGATGTGTGGGTGCGTTGCCTTGGTGAAACAGCACACGCACAGCCTCTGCCGGACGTTTCTGTTGCAGTGCAGGAAGGAACTTGCTCTTCAAAACATTTTTGTAGGATGCACCTGTCACCGTAGTACCCCTTGGTACGCAATGGGTAAGGATTACGCCCTCGCTGTCCCAGAACATGGCCACCATCATTTTTTCAGCACTGGTGGTTACCCGAAATTGTTTTGGTGGCATTGAATCTGTGTACATCCATTGAGCTGACTGGCGGTTTGTTTCTGGATTGAAAAATGGCATCCACATCTCATCCATTGTCACAATCGACGAAAAGAAAGTCCCATTCATGCCTTCACTGCGCATCAACATTGCTTGGCAACATGCCACACGAGCAGCCTTGTGGTCGTCCGTCAGCATTCATGGCACCCACCTGGAGGAAACTTTTCGCATTTTCAGGTTGTCAGGCAGGATTGTGTGCACATAACCTATGGAAATTCTAACACTGGATGCGATCTGTTCAACAGTCATTCGGCTATCCCCCAAAACAAGTCTCTCCACTTGCTCAATCATGTCGTCAGACCAGCTTGTGCGATGTCGAGGTTGTTTTGGTTTGTTGTCACGTGATGTTCTGCCTTCATTAAACTGTCGCACCAACAACGCACTTTCGACACATACATAACTCCATCACCACATGTCTCCTTCAACTGTCAATGAATTTCAATTGGTGTTGCATCACGCAAATTCAGAAAACGAATGATTGCACGCTGTTCAAGTAAGGAAAACATTGCCATTTTAAGTATCTAAAACAGTTCATACTCAACGCTGCCGCTAGAGTTCCATCCAGGTACAGTGCTGCCATCTCTGTCACGTATTGACAACGAGTGCACGCTCATTTTAAAACAATGCACATGTTTCTATTTCTTTCCAGTCTGGACAAAAAAAATCGGAGGCCTTAGATCTTGAATACACCTCGTAGAGATGAAATGGATAGCTGTTTGGCCGGATGCCGGTTATACGGCGATCCTAGAAGCCGGATATTCGCCAGTCGAATATCCGGCTGAAAGTTATTTGAGGTTAAGAAAAATAAGTCGTCAGTAAAGAAAGGATGGCCTATTTGGGTATATTTTGATATAAATAATGAGAATAAGTTTTCGATTTTGAATTAGTTTTCATTAGGCTCATTTGAAGAAAAGTTTGAATCATTTCATTTTTCTCTTTGTGGTCTTAAAGAAAACTCAATGACGTATTTTCAACCAGATATCTCTGCCATGACAAATCATTTGAAAATGAAACATCCCGAGGAAATCTACAGCCGCTAATCGTGCCTATACTGCCTTTAGCCATCCCGGGACACTGAAAGAAAATCAATTGATTATTTGAAAGGAAAACGACATATATTTATTTTTCTTATATCATTATGTTATTGCAGGAATCGTTGCACTAGACAACGAGCCGTTATCTATCGTAGAAAGAAACTGGTTTTCCCGTCCCCTAGAAGAAGCTTTACCCCACTATAAATACAGAGTCTTACATAATTTCAAATAATAATAATAATAATAATAATGTACACGACTTCTAAGATAGAATTTATGACCAAATAGAACAAACTTTCTTGATGCTATCGCTGTTTTTGTGACCTAGATCTGTTTACACCACAATGCCAGCTTCCTGAATTTCATAGGTTATGGGTATTTTCTGAAGTCAAACTAGAACAAAGAGTTTTTGCTATGAAGCATTTCCCTGGTTCTCACCCTGGAGAAAAAATAGCAAGGAATATTAATAGTATCGCAAATCGTTGGGCTATTGACCAAACAAAATACGTTTACTCATTCATGACAGTGGCGCCAACATGGTGAAGGGTGTACGCGTGGCTGAGTATGCTTCTGCAAGATGTTTCATCCATTTGCGTCAGAGAATTTTAACTGAGCCATTGAAGATCCAGCCTGAAGTGACAGGAGTGATTGTTCGTCTCGTTACGCGCTTTGATCGTTCGGGCTTAGTTCGAGAAAAATTGCTGGCGATTTGGAAAGAAACATACACCCAACCGTCCAGTACGAGATGGAATTCTACCTTTTATATGATAGAGTACCTGTTTAAACAAAAAAGGGCTATATCGCTATATGTGGCTGATCTCGGAATACGCACTAATTTGACGCGCCAACAGTGGTGTTTGGTGTTTTATCTGATGACCAGTTTCAGTAACATACAGCAACAAGAATATCTCAAATACTGCATAACAATAAGTGAGATGCCGCAACAATGTGTCCATGTTGTGTTGCAGCTTAATCTCGGCTGTTAAGCCGTTGAGGATTAACTGAACAATAAACCAAAGTTCGGGGCAAATGTCAGCGTAGTTGCTTATAGTAATCAAAAGCGAAAATGTTTCCGTTCCTTGGCTATTATTTACTACTGTGAGGCCGATTGAGAAATTAAGTAATATTTCTAAAAATTATATTAAAAGCGAACCTGGGATATAAGTTTATCAAACTTTCTTCTGTATCATTTGTGGAAGGTCTTGTGACTATTTTGAATGCTTCTTCCTTCGTTGTGTGTCATTCTTGTTAGCGTTACTCCAAAGTATTTGACTGTTGTGTGCTGTGCTGTCAGCCTTGTGGCTTTGAATTAGGGTTGTAACGGATGTCATCTTTGCGGATGTTCAGTGCTTGACATCCGCGAATGCGGAAGTTATGCGAAAGCCGATGCGGATGTCGAAAAATAAATTTATAATTATTTATATTTTAATATTTTATCAAAAATAAATTTTAAATCAATCTTTTTTCATAAGTACATACCATTTCCATATAATACTGTAATATTGCTTTATTTTTGCCTCATCTTCAACGACAAAAAATGTGTAATGATTTCACAAGTGAATTAAATTTACATAATTAGGCACGCGTCTAAAAACCAGTCTTTGCACATGAACTTTGCGGTGTTCGTGGTTAGACTAATTCAAGTGTCAAGCACAAGGTCACGCTACCGCGCATCTCCGCGCTCGCTTTTTTTTGTCTTATAACTATACGCCTCGTCGACGTCGAGGTCATTAGAGGCGTGAAAATGTAGGGGCTAGGAACGGGAAGAAATTCGGACATGGTCTTTTAAAGGAGGCATTCGCCTGGAGTGATTCCCGGACGGATACGAACCGGCATCCTCCCGAATGCGAGGCCGGGCCGTTATCGCCAACCCGCCACGCTCAGTCCCGTGCTCGCCACCCACCTTCCCACCGCTCTAGTGGCGCATTCACAGTACAACTTGTAGGACATACGAGATCCGATTTTCGATAAACGAACTCTTGATGGGCCGTGAAAGCGGTTACAGGAATACATGTAGGAGGTGTTGGATGTTGCTGGACTCCCAGGCAACCACAAAGGTCCTTGCTGCCCAACAAGCTATAGATATTGGAGGAAGCTATTGGAGGAAACTCCCTACGAGTGTGACACGAGAAAGTACGAGTGGAATGGATTGCTTGGAATATCTAGAGTAGCGTGAATGGGTGGGAGCATCCTACGGTAGTTCTACACGTACGACCTATAAGTTGGACCGTGAGTAGGCCGTTTTAAGGTCAGGCCACACTAGACCGCACCGAGCCCGCACCGTTAGCGCGTCGATACTCGGACCAGTGACGGCTCGCCCGCCTCGCATCCACACTGGTCCGTAGCTTGTCCGTGTGACGGACGGGTTCCTACTCTGTCTTCAGTCTCCTTTACCTAACGTATACACTTGGTTTTTTCACGGAATTCATGCTAAAAAATTACCTTAAAAGTGACTTGGGGATCGCAGATAGGGTTACCACCCGTACTTTATTATACTGTACTTTATTTTGCGTAAGCGTACTTCATAATCTACGAAAGTAATAAAGTTCGTTAAAATACATTTTTTCCTGACTCCGGTTATCACCTCACTGTTTGATCTCTTATGCACGAAAATAGTATCCCAACGCAGTTTTGACAAATGATCATCACTGTACTGGATTGAAAGATTCTCGTGTATATCAACATAGCAACAACGAAATGTCAAGCGTCACTCACTTCATTTAACGTGTTTTTTGTTTTAACACAAAATAATATTAATATACATTTTAATTTAAACACAGACTGCAAAGATTCTGTAAAATAATAATTTCATGTGATCTAAAAATTCCAGTCACAGAGTTTCTTATCAGCCGCGCAGTACATCTCTATTGTTTTTACCTATTTCTAGAAGGAGACCAACAGATTAACGTGAATTTCGAACCATGGAGCGTCCCAGCATCTTAGCATTCACAAATCAAAGCTTTGCCAGAGGTAACTGTCAATTTTAAGACCCGTAAAAATTACAGCTGAGACAGGGATTTGAACAAGGGACTTTCAGTACACCAATCGTATGCTGTAACCATCTGAGTCAAGAGACAAATCTGGATGTAATGACAAATATTCAAACATAGTAGAATCAACGTACTTTTTTCTATATAACTTATTTTTGTTATCACAAAACACAAATATACTTCTATGTAATTGAATACATATTTTTCAGTACTTCTAGATTCAGATGCTTGCGGCGTGTGATTCGGGTATGGGAGGTTCCCGGTTCAAAATCCTGCTCTCGTATGCAATTTTTACAGGCCTTAAAATCGACCTTGACTTCTGGCAAAGCTTTGATTTGTTAATGAGAACATTCTAAAGCAATCAGTAACGCTGAAACAACATTTAGTCGTTAGTCGGAGCCAAGCCACGTAGCTTTTCATTAATATTATTTTTCACAGTTAAAATAAGGTAGAGAACACACAACAGCATGTGAATATTTGTTTCCGTCATTTAAGTATCTCCGTATGTAATTAACGATAGTCTCACAAGAGAAATCAGTACAAAATGTCTTCTGGAATCAATAGGGAAAAAACCTACGTGCCACGCGGGGAGCAGGAGGGGGTATACAGGCTAGTTGGGGGAGGGGGGGGGGTTGAGAGGAAGCCAAAATGGGGCTACGTAGTATATGTACGCTCCTCACCTACGAAGGAAAATCTTCCCAAAATACGAATATGAGGAAAGCTCAGTAAATAATAAAGAGGCAAAAATCCGCAGACATTTACAAAATCATAAATTTAAAGAAATCAAAAAAATCGGTAGATCCATGGATAAATCCGTAGATCTACGGATAAATCCGTAGGGCTGGCAGCACTATGTGTGATTTTATGTGACTGGTAGAATGCATTACCTCCGCGGTTATGTTATAATGAAAGCTTCTAAAATTTAGTTTTGATGGTTGGGCTTAGGGCTTCGGTTGCTAAATTGTTGACCAGTAACGAAGATTGTTTACTTTGAAGCTTTTAACTCTGGTCCTCTTTTTTTGTTATGTTACTACTTTCGAGTCATGGCAACAAAGGTACAAAATATCTTAAAAGGTAAACTGCATTGTCTCTGCAGTTAATATCAGCTCCATACAGTAATAATAAATTATTAACTACCAAGACTTTTTCAGTGATATCTACAAATTCAGACACGATACAAAAGCTTTGTGTGAGATAAGTGTTGCCATTCAGATATAATTTCAATATTGTTGTATTGGTTCTTAAGATTTGAGATTAAATTCCTTTAATATGAATGGTTGCTCGCCTACTGCATGCATGTTCTTTCAATGATGACAGCTAATACAAGAAACCAGTAAATGACCCGCACCGGACAACACGGGGCGAAGGCTTGCCTTCCTTGGAGTAAGTAGTAACTGCGTGCTACCTCATACCCAACTACGAAGCTCCTACATTAATAGTTCCAACTGTCACGGTACTGCAGTATCTTCCATATTAACTCTTCCGGGGGCAAATCTTCGGCGCTATTTCCAATTGCCCTTTCGTTTTTAGTCGTGGACCAGCATATCACATTTCCTGTCGTTCCTGTGACAAACTAAAGTTTTAATAACTGAATCCCTAACCCTCGAAGATTACTGATGTTTACTAGTGTTCGTAGCTATCCACTTAATGGTAAATCACTACTGTACAATGTTCTATGCGTTGTGGGTTAGCGGCTTATTTAAATATTCACTGTAGTTATATAAACGTTTCATTTTGCTTCTATTAATTTTGTTCTTTCCCCGAAGCTTGACATAAACTGCGTAAGTTTTACTAAAACTAGGTTAAAATATGCATCTTCAAATAACTTGTAATGACTACCTTAATTAATTTCCTCTTGCACAGCTTGCTGTGTAATGTGAAGTACGCAAGAAAGCTTCCGTGATTCGGATTCCATGTTAAACAGTAGGTCCCCTGTACCCGGTAGGATTGCCGGGTTAGGTTAAGGCGGCTACGACAGGGGCGAAATGCGCAGCCAATAGAAATCCTGTCTCCAGGTCATTAAAGCCCACACGGAATTATTATTATTAATTTCTGTTAATAGTTTTGAATATTTTTATATAAAAGTGAGCAGTTGATCAAAAGGAGCAAAAAATTATTTAATATAACGCACCCCTAAAGCTGAGAGCCCCGCCAGCAAACCTCTCAAGACTTTTAGTGGAGCTAAAAAAATGTCGCCCATCTGGCCTGAGGGCTCAAAATAAGGGCCGGCGTTAGGGGGAGGGGGTAAGCGGGTCAAAAGTACCCGGGCCCCGCCGGCTGGCTGGTGGAGGGCCCGATCACCGACTATATAGGGGCCTTCAGGCCATGAATCCAAGAATACGCCCATTGTCGCCTGTAGAGCTAAAAAAAAGGTCGCCCTTTTTACCCCGGGCCCGAAATTCCTAGCGCCGGCCCTGCTCAAAATATTTTTTTTTTTTTTTCTACGGGGCCCTTGTTAATCTGCTGTTATGCTACCAGTCTATGAAATTAAATATTTGGTACTGAGCAGTTTGTTGGTTATCTACAAATTCTAATAAATCATGATTTCATAAGGATGAGTGGTAGATGTCCTTAACTTTGTTCTTTTCTTTGCGACAAATTTTCTCAAGGAATTATTTTTAAGTTTTTTGGTAACCATGTCCCTTGTTGCATTTGGTTGCACCTGAATTCCAATAAATATCACATTTAAAAAAGAATTAATTATAATAATGTAAATAATAAATAATAACCCATAAATTGTTTTTTTTTTAATTGATTTTTACTTGGCTTTAAGCGCCTAGGCACTATACAACCATCATCCATTTGTACATACATATATACACATTTTACATTTAGGTAAGAGAGCAAGACTTGACATGATTAGTAAAATATAAACGATATAACTAGGTAAACTGATTAATCAGAAAGGAACATTTTGTTTATCCCCTAAAGGGGTTTGACACATTATGTTTAAATACAATTGCTCACACATAATTAACACATAATTAAAACACATAATTAAACACATAATATAAACGATATAACTAGGTAAACTGATTAATCAGAAAGGAACATTTTTGTTTATCACATTATGTTTAAATACAATTGCTCACACATAATTACCAATGATACAGTAAAATATACAGATATATAAATTGTTGTTGTTGTTGTTGTTGTTGTTTTGTTGTTGTTGTTGTTGTTGTTGTTGTTGTGGTGGTGTTGGTGGTTGTGTTGTTTTGTTGTTGTTTTGTTTTGTTTTGTTGTTGTTGTTGTTGTTTTGTTGTTGTTGTTGTTGTTGTTTTGTTGTTTTGTTGTTGTTGTTGTTTTGTTGTTGTTGTTGTTTTGTTGTTGTTGTTGTTTTGTTGTTGTTGTTGTTTTGTTGTTGTTTTGTTGTTGTTGTTGTTTTGTTGTTGTTGTTGTTTTGTTTTGTTTTGTTGTTGTTGTTGTTTTGTTGTTGTTGTTGTTGTTGTTTTGTTGTTGTTGTTTTGTTGTTGTTGTTTTGTTGTTGTTGTTGTTTTGTTGTTGTTGTTGTTGTTGTTGTTGTGTTTTTTTTTTGTTTTTGACTTTACAATGGTTAAAATCCTTACAATTAACTAGTTTTTCACATCTAAATTTTTATATTAGTTGACTTTACAAAGTTACTTAGCAACTTGTATATGATCACGTTGTTACCGTGCAATAGACAGCTAATGCTTGTTGGGAGAGGTATTCCATAGTTGACGAGTTGTTTTATAAATCTTTGTCGATGTTGTTTATATTTAGGGCATGAAAACACTGTGATTAATATCCCCTATTTCTGCTCTATCGCAATCACAAATATCAGTATTTAGGATGTGTATCCGATGTAAATGCTGGGGGAATATACCATGGTTAAAGCGCATTCTAATTATAGTGGAAATGACGCCTCTATGATCCGGAAAGTTGAGGAACCATGGGCGGGATGGTATTCGGGGTTGAATCGATCCATAATGATGTCCCTTCTTGCTTTTGCTGGAGTCCCATTCAGTTTGCCATTTGTTCAGAGCCTTTGTTTTTATTTTGAAGAGGTAGTCAGTGTACGGAAGCTGGATATCTAAGGTGTCTCCTATTCTAGCGGCTGTCTTTGCCATTTGATCCACTGTTTCGTTATCCGGAACCCCTGCATGTGCTTTTAGCCAAAGGAAGTTTATGGATTTATTTCTTCTGGACAATTCTAGATATGTCTCCACAATCTTAACTATAAATTGATTGGTTTTCTTGCCCAAAAATTTTCTTTGGATGGAGTTCAGTACGCTAAGCGAGTCAGAGATTATTAAAAAACTCGTCTCAGTCAATGTCAAGCTGTGCTCAAGTGCTCTTAATATAGCGATGGCTTCTGCCGTATAAATTGATGTATTTGAGGGTAATTTATACTTTTCTTGATACTTGGTCCTCGGGCAATAAAAGGCGCAGCCTACTCCATCCCCTGAGTCTATTTTGGATCCGTCCGTATATATAAAAAACGAATAATTCCAATTGTCCTTCAGGTATTTCCTTACTGCTTGTTTGTAGGTGACATGTTGGTTGGTCTCAGGAGTTATATAATATATTGGTATCTGTATCATGCTAGTGCTGGAATAATACTCATATGGGGGAAATATCTTCGTTGGAATAATTCTGTCTGCCAATTTTTCCCACTCTCTGTAACTGTGGAGGACTTCAGCCAGTCTATGACGCTCTGTGATGTATCCATGGTTATACAAAGCTTTGCATTTCGAGATAATTGGATGATTCCTGTATGCTAGCCTTTCCAGAATATATTTACTAGCCAGCCAGTTTCGTCTGATATTCAGGGGCATCTCCCGAGCTTCAATCAGTAGGGCGTTAGTGGGAGTCGATCTCATGGCTCCCAGACAGGTTCGTATACAGCTGTATTGGAGTTTGTCCAGCATGGAAAGGGTTCGAGTATTTGCGTTGCTGTATAGAATGCTTCCATAATCTATTTTAGATCGAATTAAGGCTCTGTATATTGTTAAGAGGGTGTTGTGATTTGCACCCCACCATACCCGTGTTACGCTTCGTATAATGTTCAGAGCTGGGTTACAGGAATTAACTATTTGAGTAATGTGGGGAATCCAACTGAGTTTGGAGTCCAGCACTAGACCCAGGAAGCGAACATTGGACTTAACTGTAAATGAGTAGATTCCTATTCTGACTGTTCTGATTTCGTTAAGATCTAATCGATTTCTGGTGAATATTATCACTGAGGACTTTTCAGTTGAGATTTGTAGCCCATTCCGTTTAAACCATTTGTCCATGTTCATCATCGTAATTGTTATGTTGGATATCGCTTCCTCCATTGTAGCCGCCATACAATATATACAGATGTCATCCGCATATTGGAGAATTCGGGTGTTTGGATTAACTACTCTTTCCAAATCCCATGCGTATAGAATATATAATAGTGGACTCAGAATAGCCCCTTGAGGTAGTCCTGTATAAAGTTTTCTTGGTCCTATGGTATGATCCCTGTATCGTATGAAGATTGTTCTTTCCCCCAACAGGGTGTTAATGCCATACACTAGCCTCTCTGGAAGCCCCAATCTTTTTAATTTTTCCATTTGGATAGGGATTTGCACATGATCATAAGCCGAACAAATGTCTAAAAACAGAGAGACCGTACAGTTTTTTCTTTTAAAAGAATCAGTGATATCCGTTGTCAAAATAGTTAAATTATGTATTGTCCCTCTCCCTTTGCGAAATCCAAATTGCGATTGAGGGAGTAAATCGTTCGCCTCTAACCACCATTCCAGGCGGTTCTTAATCATTCTCTCTAGAGTCTTCCCTACGCACGATGATAAAGCTATTGGCCTATACGAAGCCTGTAGTAGTGGATTTTTTCCAGGTTTTAAGACCGGTGAAATCACCTGTGTTGTCCAATCCTCCATTAACTCATTTTTTGTCCATGTTTCATTGAAAATGTGGAGAAGTAAATCTCTGGCTTCTGACGGCAAATTTGTAAGCATTGGATAATGGATATTATCAATTCCCGGGGATGTGTTCTGGTTTGTTGATAAGGCTTTTTCTAGTTCTATTCTAGAGAAAGGGGTCATCATTGGATGAGAGTGTTCCTCTTCCGATTCAGGTATGCTCATCGGAGCTGTAATGCATTGAGGATGGTGTTATCCTATCTGCAAATTCTTCCAACCAGACCGGGTCAGCTTCTACAGGTCGATTTGAGTTTAATTTTTTTAATGCTCTAATTTTCTTCCAAACGTCTGAAATGCTTGTATCCTTATTTATGCCGTTGCAATATTTAATCCATTCCTCTTTCTTCCGCCGTTTTAGAAATTTTTTTGTCTGAGCATCCACCCGCTTATATTCCAAATAACTTTCGAGCGTCTGTATTTTTCGATAACTACTCAGGGCCAACCTACGTTTTGCTACTGTTTTGGAGCATTCTGAATCCCACCAAAACACTTTGTATTTTTTGCAATTTTCAGTAGTTTTACGGCGAGGAATCGACTTCATCGCCGCCCTATTTATAATTGATATCAGAGCGTCGTAAGAATCCTTTACGGATAGATTAGGATTAAGATTGGCTAATTCCTCTGAGATGACCTTTCTGTACGTAGACCACGAGGCTTCCTGGATACGCCACGGACTACTAGCATGATATCTAGTTCGCGGGTTTAATTCCATTCCTATTGTTATGTAAATTGGGAAATGATCCGATCCCAATGTATATCTTTTTGTTTCCCATTTATCTACCGTGTGGAAATTTGGTGAGGCTATAGAAATGTCTACCGATGTTGGGCGTCTGTAGGGAGTCAGAATTAGTGTGGGTGAGCCATCATTTAAAATGACTAGATTATAATCTTCTATAGAATTTAATAATGATCTTCCGTCTGCGTCCGATGTGTCATTGCCCCAAGCAGTATGGTGGGCGTTAAAATCACCACAGATCAGAAACGGGGTACGAAGTGACGCCCACAATTGGTTCCATTCGTTACAGCTGACCCTCACATGTGGTGGTTTATATACTGATATTATAGTGTAGGCACCCGTAGATGTTACTATTTCCGCGGCTACAGCCTGTACTTCTTTTACGCCCCATTTTATCTGTATTTGTTGGAAAGAAATGTTTTCCTTTATTAAGAGTGCCGCGCCTCCCTTTCCGTCAGTTCTATCTTTCCTGATGATGTTATATCCCCTGAAATGGATAGGGGCATGTGGCTTAAACCAGGTTTCACTGATAGCTGCTACTGTTACGTTGTTGTCGAGCAATTCCTTAGATAGGATGTCTTTATTGGCAATAGCAGATCGAGCGTTCCATTGCATAAGTTTTATCGCCATAGGAAGTAGAGAGAGTATTCGGTTCTTTAGTTGATTCCTGCTAGGTTGGTAAGAAGGTGACGAATTGGGTCGAGTTGGGAGGTATCAGATGGAGCTGCTTGACATTCTTGAATCATGTTCAGGATAATTTGCAATATCTTCTCTATGAGTGCTACTTTTTCGGGTAAGGGGGACTTTTCCTTATACTGGGGTTGAGGAGGGTAAGGATTCTGTGTGATAGGTGTTATTGGTATTTGATGGGGTACATACATTCTTTGATAAACAGGAGGGTAATTGGAATTTTGTGCTTTTGGGGTTGCTGGCCTTTGCTTGTTGCGGCCGACGGTAGTAGTAGTAGTAGTAGTAGTAGTAGTAGTATATATCGGTTGGTTTGGAGAGAGCACTTTACTTTGGTGACGAGACTCTTGATTTTGTTGGATAGGGATCATAGGACAGTTTTGGAAAGCATTTGTTGAGGCTAAACTAGGTGGCTGCACTGCAATTGGAGAGAGCGGGGGGAATTGCTTATCGTCGTAATAGAGCGGAGTGGCGCTGGCTACCTGCGAATATGTCTGACGATGGGTGGGATACCAATTCGGCATGGGAGAGGCTTTATTATGGGCCGCTGCCTCACGTGCTTTTTGTTGTTGAACAATTACAGGACATATTCTGTCATTGGATAAATGAGGACCGTGACACTGTACACATTGTGGATCAGCTGTGCTGGCACACGTCTCCATAGTATGTCGGCCTCCGCACTTATTGCAGCGGGGAGCGCTGCGGCATTGAGTTATACGATGGCCAAATCGTAAACAATTATCACAGACGAGAATTTGTGGGACGTGAGGTTCGACTGGGCAACGTGCTCCAAAGATTGCTATGTGGTCCGGGAGGGATTGTGATCTAAAAGTGATCATGCATATTGGTATCGGTATTCTCCTATCATTATTTTGGTATGAGTTCTTCTTGGTAAACCGTTTAACTGCGATAACTGGGTAAGGGCTTTCTATCGCCTGTAGGATTTCTTCTTCTGACAGGGAGGTGTCTACGTCCCTGATAATACCTTGTTTGTTTATCAAAAAATTTGGAATGAATGCTTCTAAGTTTCTGTCCTTGAAAACTGTAGATTGAACCAACAAGTTAACAGAGGCTGCTGAATTGGTTTCGATTTTTAACCTATTTCTCCCGGCCGCTACGATATTGATGATGTCATGCTTCTGTGCTGGGCTATGTGTATAAAGAAGTTTCCCTATTGACATGGGGTGAAGTCTACCAATATTTTTATCCACACTTTCCACAAAGACTAAGTATGGACCCGTGTCTGTGCGGCTATATCGGTTATTCTTACTTCTGTCTTTATTGGAATTTAAGTTGGGGCTTGGCAACTGGGGGACACTATTTTGGTTAGTAGAGTTCCTATTGTTCGATACTATACTTTGAATTCCTTCACAATCCGCGGGAATGCTTGTGATATCCATGCCCGTACCCTCGTTTGATATGGTTTGGGTTGGATCACGGCTATCATATTGATGATCTAATTCTGCAGCTGAAGTAGTTGGGTAGAACACCACTGATGACATGGTAGCTAACTCCTGGGGCACACTCACTGGATTGTTTACTGTTTCAGTGGACATTTCCTCGTTCGGTAGCTCAGTAGGGTTTCCCTCTATGCGAGAACGTTTAGCAGTTCTTTCTTCCGAATTTACATTGTTCAACACTGCGATCGAGGGGCAACTTGCAGAAGCAGCGTCGTTACCTGAGAAGTTGAGCGGCTGAAGATGAGATGGCTGTGGCTGGATGCCTTGTTGGTAGTGCATCATCGGCGGGGCTGAAGAGGCTGTTTCTGGAAAATAACACGGCTGCAGTGCCGCGTTGATTATTTGCCCCGTGTCTGGAGGCTCCTCCATGTTAGGGCACGGCCCAGGCTCTCAGTGGATGCTAAGTATTGAAGCCTAGTTTTGTATAACTTTAGGCAATTCAAATTTTATACACACTTCACTGCACTGACGGACTGTAAGTTCACTTGACTGTTTACGAGACTGACTAAGCTCCGGAACACGGAAGTGATCGCTATGAGCGCATCAGCTAGACTGCGCCATAAATTGTTATAAATCTAAATTACGTGTACTTATCCGATTTATTTGTTCTGAAAAGAAGTTACTTACGCATAATTAACTAAACTTCATTTCTTTTGTTCCTGACGGAATATTCTTCAGACTTAATTTCGTACGTTACCCATTTCTCAGATATCAGTTGACGAAAAAAAACTTTCAAACCAAAAACTGCGCAGTCTAATCTTCAGCAAGTCAACGATTACACAAGCCGCGCTTTCGAGTTTGCACGCGCTATCGTGTTGCCGTCCACACGTTGCGCCTTACCTGCGCAAACTGGTTTGTGCAGGTAAGAGTGCAGGCAAGACGGAGCGTGTATCCGAAGAATTAAGTCCACAGCAATATCAATGTGCTGAACTGTTTGGTCTTCAGTGTTAAAATCTCTGATTTGGATAGCCAAGTGGAGGGCAGTTACGCGTTGGCTGTTGAGTTTGTGAGTTGAAAGCGACGTTTTAGGTTCATTGAGCTCTATCAATACATCGAAGATGTCAGAGGCAGATGAGAATGTGGCGTTGCTCGAAGCCTATTGTTACATAATGTCCGACTACTTTCGCGAGGTCGCGAAAAGCATGAAAACCAAGGCGGAGTTCGAAGCTGCAAAGCTGAGAGACCTCATGGTAAGAAATTTAAGTTATTTAGCTTATATTCTATCCGTTAAATGAAACAAACTTTGTGCTGAAGCGTAGTTGACACACACCTGTGATAGTAACGTAGCTGCAATTTTCTTGCTAGTCGAATTATGTTGATGCATCTGGTAAAATAGTTTAAGAAACAATTTATTTAATAGGTTGTGCTTCAAAGTGAGGCAGAATGTTTGCGTTAACCATGGTTATTTATAACAGGAATTGATAGCTGGTGATGAGAAGAAAAGCTATTATATTAGGATCATTACAATAAATATGTCGTGTGAATACGGAAACGAAATGGTTTGGTCCTCGATAATGTAAAAGGAACCCACCCTTTTGTATGTATTATGGAGCAGTTAAAAGAACTATCAAATTTCTCAGATCTCGCGGCTAAACTTTTTATTTCCACTGAAAGCAAATTCGCGCGACTCTGTTGCCAGCTCTCCCTATTTGCGCCGGAGGTCCCGATTTTCGGGGTTCTGGGACGCGTCCCTATTCGCCCTTGATCGGGACGCCAAATGTCCCGATTTTTTAACAAAGTGATAAAAAGCCATTACCAATCTCACAAAAGGTACAGAACAGCTTTAAATTACGAGAGGTAGAGATAAAGTACGAATTCAGTGAAAGCAATATTGTTTTTTCCAAATCACTACAAGCGAAACCAGGATGGTTCCTGCAAAATGCCATGGCCGAATTCCTTCCCGTTCCTTGTCCGCCTGTTATCATCTCGACGTCGACGAGGCGTAAAGCCAGAATCAAAAAAGAAAGCAAATTCTACGTGTTCAAGCCACTTTGTCAGCAAGATGACACTTTTACACATGCGTCAATGGTTAATATCATTGAAAAACTAAATATTAACACGTACTGAGATGAATTTTACAAGGAATTTTGTAACATTAAAGACTAGTGAAGCAAGCAATGCAGAAAAAGACTACGCCGTAGCAGAAATAGCACAATATATTTCATAATCAATCTGCAAAAAAGATTTGCTTTCATGGCATCAATACCAACCTAAATCGCGGCAGCTAAAAGGAAAATTCCTCAGACTATTAAAAATTGGCTTGAGAGACAAAATCGTTTATCACTCGAGCATATCAAAGCAGAGTTATAAATTAAACCAACTTCAGTTTGTCTTGTAGCGAATTTCATAACTACGTTACAAAAAACCAAAGCAATGAAAAAGCAATAAATTTAGAAACTAAAGATAGTTTCGTAAAAATAAATACTATATACTTATTAATACTTATCCTAATCAACAAATATTACTATTATTATAATGCTTAGTAATAATATTCGTAAGTTCCTATCATATCACAGACAGAAACTATCTCTGTCCTGCTAAAATTATAAAAGCAAACGAGAATTATATAAAAAAAACTATTTTATTGATTGTCTCGATTTGTAACCATGAATCCCGATTTTTTGACCTTTCGTCCCGATTTTCCACAAACTGGACCTGGCAATACTAGTTGCACCCCGCAACGTATTCCATTTCTTCTTGATGTCAGTGAATATATCAAAAGAAAATAGAACAGTAATTTCTTAATACAAATTTATTTACTTTTTAATTAAGAAAATAAACATAAATTTCTTTGTTTAGACCCAAGATCGACAAAATTTGCATCATCACATCCTATCATTGGCGATACGGTCTACTTTTTTAATTCATTTTAATCTTATACCGCATTGGCTATTTAAATTTATCTGTAAAAAATATTGGTACACTATAAATAGTTTTATGTTAAGGGAAAAACAGAACACAGAAAAAGTAATTCCAAAGGACAGCTGAAACAATTTCCAGCCAAATTCGAGTAAACTAGTGTCCTTATATGAACTAGGTGAAATGAACTACGCCTTAAATAATCTTTATAAATTGACGGTATTTTATTCGTAATATTATGAAATATGTTAAGTACTTTTGTAATTTTATCGACATGGCAACAAACATAAACTTAATACATAGTACTATACACACTGTTACGTACTAAAGACTAGTCGCCACTAATTACAATCAGCATATTAAATTGATTCTGTGTTTGAGAGAGAAGCGAAGAAATTGCAAATTTTATAATTATTCCATGGACGTGTTGTTTTGATGGATTAAAATGGTTTAAATGAACTGTATCATTGTTGTGAATGTATTAAAAACAAGACAGTGCATGGAATATTAGAGGACCGTAATTAAAAATGTTATGTGGTCCATAATGTTGTGAATATTTTAGAAGTGTTTGGTTTCGAAAATTTGCTGCTATGTTCTTGTATATACTTTCTATTTTCATTTACAAACGTTTCCTAATGATTTCAAGTAATTTTGTGTAAGTTTTTGTTGTATTAGTATCATTTCCGTGGTTATTGGAGCTCAGAAAAGGTATGTCGGCGCGTTTGATTCTCAATATCCATTGCGTGAAGCCCGCGTTCGCGCAACCAAATCAAAACAATTTCGGATCTCGTCGCCTCGCGTATGTTCGTGCGACTCAACTGCTCGCAATGGACGTAGTCATTTAACAGTCGCTATGTTTGGATTGGAGCGATCTGTTCGCGTGAATACGCGTCCACTGGACGGCCAGCCTTAGTAGTTTTTTGCACTTGTTGCCGCATCCACTACGCATGGAGTAGTTACGGTACAATATCTCGTGTTCAAATGAAAATAATGTCCCGTTTCATTATTTTTCAATACAAAAATACGTTTAAACTAGTTTATTCCATTAAATTTCGTAGTGATTCATAGAATGGTAAAATCATTTACCTTTCAGACTTGATTAATCAATAAAATTACAGCAAATGTCAGTGTTTCATGACAGAAAAAAATAGGGGTTCATATAATAAGCTAAATTTGTTTTAAAGGACACATTCACTTCGGTTGGTAGAGAATTCCGATAGCCTTTAACAGCCGCACGTCACTGGTTTGACTTGCTGCACGATTTTCATTTAAAACTTTTGGTTAGTTATAAACTGATTAATGCACTTGTTTAAAGTTGAATTCTGTGCTGTAACGGCCTGAAATGTTAAGCACAGCTTAAAATGGAAGGTAACAGGCAGTTATATTCCGAAGTACCATTTGGTCTACAGTCTGGGTAGTTTCTACATTTGTTTATAGAGTAACCCTACCATGGTCATTGCACGTGTTTCTAATCATTTCCTTCATATTCATAACAGGTTTAAGAACTGATCAGCGAAATTTCGTCGTTTGGTGTGGGAAATCTCATGGGCCGCGTAAGCTCAGATTTCTTTATCAGGGTAACTGCTTCCATTCTAAAGATGCTTAGGACGTGTGGAGTCTGAGAGCTAAGTACAAATGTTAGTGAAGCTCCAGAATCCAAAAATTTTCTTCTTTAAACAGAGCAGGTCAAACCAATGCACAAGCAAATTTGTGATACTACAGCCGCGGGTGATCAAATTTGCCAAGTGATTCCTCCATAGCCTTCGCTCAAATGACTCTATAGGCATTCGAAATCTAAAGTTATCGCATTATTCTTTGTTAAGTATATTTAATACATTAATGTTGCTAGTGATGGAAGCCAGAGCATTTGTCCCTAGCGGCTACTTCAAGGGGGCGGCAAATGGCAAATTCATGTGGCGGCGACCTTTAGCTCCACTACCGCCCCGCGGCGACTAAATTCCAGTGGCGGAGACTTTTTTAGCTTTAGGTTTAAAACAGACGAAGCGACTTCCCGCCGCGCGGCGGTCGAGGCGGCGCTGCGGCCGCCCCAACTGTTCACACGAAGCGACTTCAAGCGGAGGCCGCCTCCACTAGGGTTACCATATTTTCGGCTGATTATAGAACTTTTTAGAATAAGCTATAAAAATATAACACACTTAAAAAATATAGTATTTTATGGAAAGAGTAATAAAAGGACAGAAAAGTTATTTTAGTTATTTATTTTCATAAAAACTTTTATTTTTTCATTTCTTGCACCTTTTAACAATTTTTTTTTTCTACAGTAAAGGTATCATATTCTTTATTGCATTCAATTTTTAAATTAATGTATATAAAAGCTCATTGTTTTATTAATGAGATACTCGCTCTTCTTCTCTCTTCTCGCCATTTCACATTCATAATTAAAAATATCTTTTCCGTGAATGGCGAAGTGGCGGGAATAGAGGGCAGGACAGAAATAATGTTAAACAAATTTTAAAATATGCTGCCATTTTTGGCCTGTAGTTCGGTCGGTAAACTCACTACAATCTCTTACATTTACCTAGATTTCCTGTCATTTCAGAGTACATTTCATCCAGTTTGGTACCCATTTTTTCCTGTAAATTTAGAACTTCTAATATTGTTTCACAGTTATCAAACGAAACCTCGTGTTTTAAATTTAATTTTTGTATTTTGCATAATCAATTCCTATCATAAAAAAGTCATTTATTAAGATATGTTAGACATTTATCAACAAATGTTAGAAAATTCTTTCTAATATTATCACCTTTTTTAACCAAAGAAACACACTTTCACGTCATTCTAACGTTGATTTTAAAGTTGAAATAATATTATACCCATAATAATACACAAATTTAAATCTCATGTTATTACCATCAGATTGTTTAACAGTTTAGTGAACGTTAAATAAAAAAAATCGCTCCTGAAATTCAAAATTAATTTAACTTTACTGTCCCCATCAGTTTAAATCACCGTCAAATATTTTGAATATGTTTAGGACAATCCTCTCCTAAACTAATAAAACAATCGCTCAGTGACTTCCAGTTCAGGTGAAATTCACGCACTTTCGTCACTGCTACAATTTTTCTTAACAAATTTTATTTAATATTAAAAGGAAGAACAACCTCTAAGTCAAAATAATTAGCAAAACAGAAACGAAGCAAAGGCACCTGTCGAACAATCATTTGTTTGACGTTGTCAATTTCAACATTAACATAACATTTCGTAATGCAGCAAGACAAAGGAACGATCCGATAAACGTACATCCCATTACCCAAAAGGTAATTATACAGTAATATGCGTTCACAGTTTTGAAAATGTAGTTTGTGTTTTAAAAAAAAAAAAAAAAAGTTTCAACCACCCTACTTTTTTCAACAGTATATAGTACAGAGTGCGCAGACAAGTTATATAGTACAATACTGTATATTATAGAACGGTTGGCAACCCTACCCTCAACCAACACGTGGACCGTCGATTTGGTGCGTATAACTCAATTCTTTGTAAAACAATTGATATTGAAGACGAGAGGTAAATGCTAGTGAGGTTACTGAATCGAAGGTGGATCAGGATAAGAAAAACAGCAGATATCAGTGCTTCTGAATTCATTTTTCCCTAGTAAAAAGAAAAATATGAGAACGCTAGTCCTAAAAAATATGATTGCCACATTCCTTGGAAACAATCAGACACTCAAACAGTATTTTACAGTTCAAGAGTAAAGATTAAGATAAAGTTTTGGTGCTGGATCAATATTAAATTTGGAAACCTAAAAAGTGTATTATTAAAAGAATATGAAATCAGGAAATAATTTCAAGCAAAAGTAAAAAATTAAATTCGAATTTTTATTGTGTGTTTAATGTAATCGCATATTAAGTGTTTTATAATTTAATAATAAAGTGTAATGAAACAAAAATGGGGAAAAAATTCCATTTGTTTAATTTTCTTCCGTTGGCTGTGTCAATGCGCCGCCTCCACGCCGCGAGTTCAAAACAGACGAGGCTGTTTTGTCCCATGTAATTACATTGGATCATGGGTTGACTCGACCGCCGCGCGGCGCAAAACATCTCGTCTGTTTTAGGCCTTTACTGCCCAGTGCAGCTGACTCCTGTTTGACGAGCGGCAATCTCAAATTTTTTGCCCCGGCTCTGAAAGTTCATAGATCCGTCTCTTCTTTTCAATATGTTTCCGATAGAGGGGATCTTCTGTAATAAGCAGACGAGTACTTCAAACAGTTAAGCGGACATAAATAATTTTTAAAAAGGTGAAAACAAAAATGTTTCTTCAGATCTATAGTAATGTTACTAATATTCTATTGTAGTTGGCATAGTTTTCACATGTGATTTTAACATCTGAAAACTGCCAGCGAAATAGAAATGCAACTCACCTGTGTTATGCAGGTATCCTGATATGGTGCAGAAGTTGCTATTCATATTTCTCAACCTAAAAATATTTAACTTTTTTTGAGTCGAATTTTTGCACACAAATTGAGCGTCCGCTTCGTCCTCTGTTGTACCACCTCCTCTCCACCACCTGGCCTCACTTGACACTCCCAGTAGCCTTTTTTTTTCTATTTCTTTATGCCTCGTCGACGTCAGCGTCATTAGAGGCGGGAAAGGATGAGTGGCTAGGAACGTAAAGGAATTCAGCCATGGTCTTTTGAAGGAGCATCCCGGAATTCGCCTGGAGTGATATGGAGGAACCATGGAAACCCAAATCCTGATGGCCGGATGGGGGTTCGAACACTTGACCTCCCGAATGCGAGACTAGACCGTTCCCTCTCACTAGGATTACCAACATATTTTCGGCTGACCATAGTATTTTTTAGAAGTAGCTATAAAAATATAGTACACATATAGATATAGTAAATATAAAAAATATACTATTTTAAATAAAGACTAAAAAAGATGTTTAATACTTAATTTCTAAAAAAAAAAAAAAACTATTTTTTTTGCACATCTTGCATGTTTTAACAATTTTTTGCCTACAGTAAAAATGCCATCTGCTTTATCGCATTCAGTTTTTAAATTAATGTAGATCAAAAGCTCTTTTTTTAAAAAATTACGGAGCGTGATGGGTGAACGATTAATGCTCTTGCCTTACATTCGGGAGGGCGCCGGATCGAATCCCATTCCGGGCTCCAGACTTGTGTTTTCCATGGTTTCCCCATATCACTACAGGCGAATACCGGGATGCTTCCTTTAAAAGGTCATGGCCAAATTCCTTCCCTTTCTTTGTTCCCAGTCCCGTCCTGCCTCTAATGACCTCGACGTTGACAAGGCGTAAAGCCATACATAAAAAAAAAATAAAACAACTTTTTATTGATTATACTCGCTCTGCTTCTCTCTTCTAGTCATTTCGAATTCAAATTGGCAGAAATAGATAGCAGGAATGAAATAATCTTAAATTATATAAATTATTTTAGATATATTTCAAAATTTGCTGCCTTTTTTGGTCTGTGGTTCTGTTGGTAACCTCACTACGATCTCTTACTGTTACCTAGATTTTGTTTAGTACCTTTATTTCATATTAAAATTCATCCATTTTGATTCTCACTTTTGCTTGTAAATTTATAACTTCTAATATTGTCTGTCATGTTTTAAATTTATTTTTTGAATCTTTCATATAATTGCTTTCATCAAAATAAAAACATTTATTAAGATATTCCAGACATTTATCAACGAATAATAAAAAAATATTTTTAATATTATCACATTCAATGGAGTATTTGGCTTCTAAGGACTTTTTTTTGTCCACTACAGACTCTCTCACATTGTTCTAGCGCCGATTTTAAAGTTGACATATCATACACATCTAGGACTGTGATGTTATAGTTCATGTTGTTTAACAGCTTTGTGAAAGTAAAAAATGGCTCCAGAAATTCAAAACATTTTATCTTCAGTTTCAGTCATCGTCAAAATAGACTGAATGTGACCGAGCGTTCGAATCCCCGTCCGGGCATCCAGATTTGGGCTTTCCATGGTTTCCCCAAATCACTCCTTGCGAATGTCAGGACGCTTCCTTCAAAAGACCGAGCGTGGTGGTGTAACGGATAGCGTTCTGGCCTCGCATTCGGGAGGACGGCGTTTCGAATCCCCGTCCGGGCATCCAGATTTGGGTTTTCCATGGTTTTCCAAATCACTCCTTGCGAATGTCAGGACGCTTCCTTCAAAAGACCGAGCGTGGTGGTGTAACGGATAGCGTTCTGGCCTCGCATTCGGGAGGACGGCGTTTCGAATCCCCGTCCGGGCATCCAGATTTGGGTTTTCCATGGTTTCCCAAATCACTCCAGGCAAATGCCGGGATGCTTCCTTAAAAAGGCCATTGCCGAATTCCTTCCCATTCCTTGCCCCCATCCTTTCCCGTCTCTAAAGACCTAGCTGTTGAGAGACGTAAAACAGTAAAAAAAAATCCTTCAAAAGGCTATGGACGAATTCCTTCCCATTCCGTCTCTAATGACCTTGACCTCGACGAGGTGTAAAGCTGCAAGTAAAACAAAACAAAAAAATGAATGTGTAGGACAATCCTCCCCTAATCTAATAAACTATTCGCTCAGTGACTTCCAGTTCATCTTAAGTCGACGCTCTTTCGCAACCGAAAACAATAAATGAACAAAAATGCGCAAAAAAATCGTTGAATTAAATGAAACTTGGTTGATCATTCCATGTGACGAACATCTCATAAAAAATTAAGAATATTAAGGATGCATACAGAAAGTAATTTAGCTATATATAAATACTCCAATTCTTCAGGCTATCACCACTTGTCATGTAACACAAGTTAATTACTAGTTTGTTATTACATGGAAATGCACCTCTTATCAGTGTACATTTTTCATAAGTTGAGGAATTTATCAAACTTTCTTTCAGTTAGCCGCTGAATATTTTTGTGGGCTAGTGATCCTAGTTATATCAGGAGAAACGCAGAGGCCTCCGCTTTTTCTGTTCGTCTAATCCAGTCATGGACCAATTTTTTTTTTTTTTTTTTTTTTTTTTTTTTTAATTTAACAAATGTTTACTCAACCCAGCATAAGTCGAACAAAATAATCGTCTTCGTCTTAGAACTATACGACGTTATTTGTACTGCATCATTACCAGCGATTAAGGTTGATACATTACTTCGCTGGCCACACAACCTAATCGCTCAAACCAGTAGCACCATGTGACAGGCTAATAGCTGCTACTAACCGCGACAAAAATCGCCCGTGTGACCGAGCCTGTCTACCGGAGATCGCGATACTATGGCAATCAATCGCAAGAGGTATAATTAGTTTGTAATATACCCTGGCCCATTATTTTCAAACAGAAATTACGCAGGTTGTAACACAGCCTGAACTACCATGACACCGCTAAATGTACTTCGTAAAGTATTTCTAGTGATGTCTTGCTTTTGACTACTGGAGTATTATGCCACCTATTCCTCGCGGAATCGCGTTCCCCAGTAATGCCCTATTTATTTTAAATATAAAAAGTAAGAACAGCCTCAAAGTGAAAATAATTAACAAAACAAAAATGAGGCAGAGACAGTTGTACGAGAAAAAATTTGCTTGACGTTGACAATTTCGACCGTAACATAAGTTCTGAACGCAGCAAGAATGAGGCGCGTTTAGATACACGCACATCACATCACTCAAAAGACAAATCACTGTGCGTTTACAGATTTTACAAAGTAAGGGACTTGTTGCGCAAAAAAAATGTTTGACCCACCCATCTGAAATATAGTACTTTCCCGCACTATATATTTGTAGCGGATTGTCGGTGGGGGAGATTAATTGCTTACCTTGCATAATTTAAATCGCCACCTTCCACTACCTTATGCAAAGCACATATATTAATTTCAGGAAACAGAGGTGAAACCATTACTTCTGTTATTAGTATTTGGAAAGATCCTAAAATATTGGTTTATTTGGTACTCATGAATGCTTACAGACAGAGGTATATTTATTATTTATCTTAAACATCTGTCTGTGCAAAATACAATTCAATGCAATACCTCGTCTTACAGATGCGAAATAGCAAACAAAAAATTATTGTTATTTGTAGCTAAGAAATTACAATACATGTACATGAACTTCACAAAGAGTTACAAATTCCATATGCAACTGAAGCAAAAACACTCTTATGCATAATGAGAGCGATTCTTGTATTACAATGATAACAAGAAAACATCAGATTTAACTGGATTACATAGGGTGCCAGGGAGTTAATTTGTTCCCACAAATAATAATTATTGAAAGTTTCCAAACATGGAAGTCAGTCTTTCAATTCAAACTGGATAAAGAAAACCAAAAAGCACTCGGCTTTTAGACACAACTAGCTCAGGAATTAGTGTCCAGCGGCATAAGAACTCTTACTCATTAGACCGTTAAAGGGCTGTCTCAATGATTCGTCTGAGTACACACTGTGTATGGAGGTATAATTACCGTGTCTGTCTGGCTGCACGAAGCGTCGCAACAAGAACGCTATCGTCTCTCAACAGCACACCGGTCCAGGCAATGGTAGGCACTTGTCACGTCAACCAGCACAAGTAACAACATTGATCGGACTTGGTGCTGTCATTGAAGCCTCCAGAACGAAATCATCCGCAGTCCTCTGGCAGGCAGTTGCCCCTCAGTGCTCGTCTCTCCACACCTCCTCGGCGAGCATCATGGAAACAAAATTTGTAAATTTCCAATCACGTGAGGAAATAAACACATCGGATTGGCTTCGCAAAAGTATCCCCTCTCGCCGGCTAATACATTGCCTCTCATTTGCTAAGAGTCTTCTGGTTTTGTCGGGATTGTTCGGGAGGATATGTCGGAATAATTTTCCCTCGACAGCGAGCGAAAATCAATTCAAGGATTCCATCCGCACAATTCCCAGCGTCCAGCCTTTCTCAACGGTATCAGCGTCAACTTGCCATAGATAATCCCCTCATTGTCTCGACCTACCGGACACTTCCGGCTTAAGTCAGATTGTCGCTCACGCTACACAGCTCTTAGCTAGACGCGGATTTCTGTCTCCAGCTCACAACAGAATATCCATTTATTTCTTATATTTATTATCAAACAATAATTAATTTAAATTGTACAAGATGACCATATGAGTCATCTTGTTACAGTATATAGTACGCATACCCGAAATACAGTACAATACTATTTATTACAGTACTGTTGGCAACCCTACCGCTCATCCACCACCCTCTGTAGCTTTTTCTCCTATTAATTTCAGGAGACATATTGTGCTGTTTTCTCTTAACATACTCTCGTTAAATTAATTGCTTAAATAACGAGCACTACAGATATTTGCTTTTTATACCTTCCTATAATTATAAATATTCTAAATAAATTGAGGACTCTCTTCACTCCTACAAATGATCAATTATTGGGAAACCTCTTTTTCTAGTAAAGTCAGGGATCGTTTTCTTTAGGTGTTAATAAAAACATTTCTATCTTTCTCATCATTATTTTTTAATTAATTAAATATAACAAACTATACCGTATTTATATATAAAAAAAACTACGAAGATCTGCATTTATTTTCTATTGCTGACGTTGTCACCTTTCTACATTACCAGGAAATGATACTGTGTGGTGCTTAAAAAAATTCGAAGTTCATTGATAAGGTTTTGAATCGTGAAAGCTCGCTGTAAAACATTTCCGATCAGCCTCGTTAAGTTTATTGTAAAGCGTCATTTCACACTAAACTCTGAATTTTAAATAAAACTTTAGCAAGCACTATAGTTAAAGATGCACTGAATTTTTTTCCCCTTACGGCTTTACGCCTCGTCGACGGCTAAATCATTAGAGGCGGGATGGGACTGGGGACAAGGAATGGGAAGGAATTCGGCCATGGCCTCTTGAAGGAAGCATCCCGGCATTCGCCTGGAGTGATTTGGGGAAACCATGGAAAACCCAAATCTGAATGTCCGGATGGGGATCCCCCCTCCTCCTCCTTCCCTTCTTGTCACAGGTGGTCACATTTGTAACCCCCCCTTTTTTTTTCTCCTTGCGTGACGTCACGATTTCGAATTTTAGATTTAGAAGTTATTGACTTAAAACAACACTTCCAAAATTTATATAGCCCATTTGTATTTAAATTTTTTTTTCATAAAATCAATAAAGCAAACATTATAGAAAATTGACAAAATATAGCAAATCAAATGAATGATATAAAGTTTATTCATATTGTGCCCATGGACTTTGAACATTATTTGCTGTTCGAGGCGACACAGGAAGTACGAACAAAAAATCCGAATATTTTATAGCATGTAGTGAGGCAGATATTATTATTGTAGAAGACAGTTTAGGGAAACAAATTAGACAGTATTTTAATCTGTGGCTCGACTTCGTTGGTCGCTCAGGCATATCACTGGCCCTACAGTGTCAGTTGGTAAGCTGCGTCATGCAGTAAACGCTTTACAGTTAGTATAATATCAGCGTATGATCTGTATGTTTCAGTTTTGTTGAAACATATTTCTAGCATTAATTGTAGGTAAGTAGTAACACGATTTTTTATGTTTATTGTTATTCATTATTGTTTTTATCTTTTTGTTTTTCTTTCTTTGCCGAGCGTGGTGGGTGAACCGTTAACGTTCTGGCCTCGCATTCGGGAGGACGCGGGTTCGAATCCCCGTCCGGGCATCCAGATTTGGGTTTTCCATGGTTTCCCCAAATCACTCCAGGCGAATTCCGGGATGCTTCCTTCAAAAAGGCCATGGCTGAATTCTTTCCCGTTCCTTGTCCCCAGTCCTAACCCGCCTCAAATGACCTTAGCAGTCGACGAGGCGTAAAGCTGCAAAAAATAATAATAATAATAATATTTGCTTTCGCTGGCACCGACTCCAAAAATAAATAATTAATGTAAAAACTTCAATAAGAGTCATGTAAAATATTGTCCATTTAGATTTACTTTCTTCTAAGCAAGGTATAAAGTTATTTTAAAATTTTTAGAGTGCTTTCTTTGAAGGTGGTTTTTATGTTTTTAAAAACAATTATTTTTAAATTTTTAGTGGTATTATAACTTGTTCTGTATTTTAAATATGCCACATCAGTTCTCATTTTGCGAACTTCCTGGCAGAGCAGCGGTTAAAGCGCTTGCTTTCAAAAAATTATGGCATTATATAACCCAACAACTTCCAGAACGGGAGAACGGGATGAATTGGATGCTGTGTTAAGGAGTGTCAGTTTAAATTTTGGTCCAGGCTGTGTTTCGACCTAATCATAACATCTGTTAAAGCTGCTGCTCGATAATCGAAACATGTAATATCTGGGCATTAATACCTACCACATACAAAAATCTGTCTCTGTAATATATCTGTTTGTTCCGACATCATGCAGAAACTATAGATTTTTAATTGGTTTTCACAATTTGAAATGTGGGGTACATGTTGAGACATTTGGACATATTTATTTTTATGAATATTCTGCCATGATTTCAAAATAGCTTAATTGATTTTGACGGGATTTAAAACTGTGGATTTTTCTAAAGAACATTGGAAATTAAAAAGGGTTGGGGTAAAGGGGAAGAAGGATTGGGCATTTGTATGCCAAATGTAGACTGTCTTTTCTGTTTAAGGTATACATGTGTAAATTTCTATTGATGTCAGATGAAAACTGTTAGTCTGTATAAAAAACAATTAAGGGATTTAGATGGGAAGACAAGTTTGGTTTTTGTAAAGCTAGTGTGGACAGTATTTTTCTCTTTGTTTTAAAGTATATATAAAGTAGATAATAACTGTAGCTTTGTGTAAAGAACATTGGCAAAAATTAAATGGGGTAACGGAGTGAGCGGTTGGGTTTTGTTTACAGTATGTAGAAACTATGTTTATCTTTTTTTTTTTTTTTGAGTATACATGTGCAGTGTTCCATCGAAATAATGAGAAAAACGGTGGTAATCTAAAAAGAACTTTGAAAATTAGGAGAAGTGGGAGTAGAAGGGAAGAGGGGGTTGGGCTTCTGCAACCAAATTCAAACACAATTGTTCTGTAAGTTTTAAAGTATACATGTGCAAATTTCCTTCAGAATCGAATAGAAACTATGCTTTGTGTAGATTAAGGGGATGGAAAGGGGGAGAGGGATTTGACTTCTCTAAACCAAGTATACATGTGCATACTTCCTTCAAAATCAGATAGAAACTATAGCACATTGACAGTAATTAAAGGGGTAGAAAGAGGGATAGGGTATGGGTTTTTGTAAAAGTAATGTTGACAGTATTTTTCTTTTTCTCTTTGTTCAAAGTATACGCATGCGAAGTTCCACCGAAATCGGATTAAAAGGTGGGTTTGTACAAAAATTAAGAGGTGTAAAAGGGGAGCTAGGGTAGTTATTGGATTTTTTGGTCAGAAATCTTCCCCATAAAAAAATACATATATGTGCCAACTTTCATAAAGATCGGTCAAATGGTGTCGACTGTAGCTTTTTAAAAAGAAAATTGACAAAAATCAAGGGGGTAGGTAGAAACGGGGAGAAGGGGTCAGCGTTTGCAAACGAAAAGTTGACATTATTGTTCACTTTGTTTAATAGTAAAGGTGTGCTAACTGGATAGAAACTGTGGGTTTATATAAAAATTAAACCTTTTAATGGGGAGAGGGCGTGGTTTTTGTATTATTTGGTCACAAACCTTCTTCATGAAAATTGTCGGTCAAACGGTGTCGACTGTAGCTTTTTATAAAGAAAATTGACAAAAATTAAGGGGTTGGGCTTTGGCAGACCAAATTTTGACAGAATTTTTCTCTTTATTTTAAAGTATACATGTGTAAAGTTCGATCAAAATCAGATGAGAAATGTAGGTTTTATATAAAGTTGAGGGGTGTAAAGGGGGAGATAGGTCTTTTTTTTTTTTTTTTTTTGCTAAGGAAGTTCTCCATGAAAAATTACATGTATATTCCAACTGAAATGGAGATCAGTTAAATGGTGTCGACTGTAGCTTTGTGTAAAGAACATTGACAAAAATTAAGGGAGTCGATATGGGGAGAGGGGTTCAGTTTTTCAAACCAAAAGTTGACAGTATTTTCTCTTTATTTTTGACAATACATATTCAAAGTTCCATCGAAATCGGATAAAAAAATGTGGGTTTGTGTAAAATTTAAGGGGTTAAAAGGGGTAGAACGGGCGGTTTCTCAATGAAATTCATATGGGACCACTTTGGAGGTATACCCTATCCACTATAAAAATTTCATTTAAATCTGTTCAAAATTGGCGAAGATATCGCTGAAAAAACAGACGAATTGAGAACCTTCTCCTTTTTTTGAAGTCGGTTAAAAAGAGTAAAAATAACGCTACTTTCGAATTTAGGAAGGGAACTTCTTTAGCAGAATCGTTTCAATTTTCTAATCCAACTTTACAGCTTTTTTTTTTTTTTTTTTTTTAAAAAAAAAAAATGGCGTTCGGCCTTTTAGCCATTCAGCCATTTTCCTCAATTATGCCAGATTCTTCTAGTGTTGTTGATAATCTCAAGTGAAAGGACAACACAGGTCAAACACAACACTTAACTGAAAACACCCCTGGGTCGGACTCCATCGAAATTTCTTATTATACTACATTCCATGAAGACATCAACCTTTTGTAATTTAGCAGTTGATTTGAGCTCATTGCTCAAGTAGAACGAGACATAAAATTTATTTATCTTCTGATCAATATGTTTTTCAAGATTTGACTCTCGTTCACACGTGAGTGAAATATATGCATCCATGTTTAAACGTACTTCTTTTAATTTATTGGAAAATAAAAAAAGGCTGCTTGAGATCATTAAAATTACTAATATCAAAAATTTAAATTAACTGATTTTTAAGAAAAGATGGAAATTTTTATATTTGATTAATAGGAAACTGATCAGATTTGCCTTTTATTTTTGGTTTAAAGATACACAAGGGTATCAGTATAACAATATCACCAGATTTAGTGGTGGTTTAAATACACTTTAGATTTGAGAGCTGCTAAAATAAAAAAAAGAGATTCAAATAGCCTTTCGAAATTGAAAAATTGCATTGGAAACCTACTTTCTCAACAAAGCATTTCACTGCTACAGTTATATTTTCAGTAACAATTTAGAAATTTCTTTTGATTAGAATTTTCATTAATTTTATGCGAGCGTGGTGGTGTAACGGTTAGCATTCTGGCCTCTCATTCGGGAGGACGGCGGTTCGAATTCCCGTCCAGGCATACAGATTTGGGTTTTCCATGGTTTTCCCAAATCACTCCAGGTGAATGCCGGGATGCTTCCTTCAAACGGCCATGGTCGAATTCCTTCCCATTCCTTGCCCCCCATCCTTTCCCGTCTCTAAAGACCTCGCTGTTAAGAGACGTTAAGTAGTTAAAAAAAATATGTATGCCATCATAGAAAAAAATACGAAAATAAATGTAAAACTGAAATCAACGAGTGACTGGTAACGTTGGGCGATTTTACTAGGTAGGGTACCCAGTTTAATTTCATGCTTTGGCAATCGATATTTTTGTTAAAAAAAATATAGAAGAACAAGAAAAAAATCCCTTCATTGAATAGAGAAATGATAGCTTCTTAAATACTGTGGCCGAATTCCTTTTCTTTCTTAGGCAACTAATGTTATGCACAGCTTTGCAAATATACCACATATAACAATAACTGGCAAAATCAAATTGCTTATTTAGGCGATAAGGGAGACACTCCGTTGCTTAAGCATCTTAGTCCGTACAAGAAGAAAATAACACTACATCAAATCATCCATGTCTGATGCCGGACTCGAACCGTGTACCCTCGGAGCGCAAGAGCTAGGCGCTAACTACATTACTTCCCGGTGCGCCTCTGCGACCTTTGAAAGCGCCATCACGTGAAAACCGCAGAAGATCGCAGCTAACATCCAATTATTTGGCTGCACAGCATTAGAATTCCTCATTCATAAACTTCCTGTTTGTTGTTTAGAAGTTTAAGTTTTACAGACTGCAGAACACAGTAATGGAAAAATGGACATTAATACTATAGTTACTGTTAGAAACAACTTGCTTGGTATCCGTATTCCGGTATTTATGTATAGTTTTTTTATGTAGTGTTCCAATTTAGAATGTGGCGGCAAAAGTATTCTGTCATTTGCTACTTAGCAAATTCTTTGCGATCTTCTCTTCTCAGAGCTTATCGTAAAAAAAGGATAAGATGTTGGTACACAAATGTAATTCCATGCCATGAATAACGCACACTTTGCGAAATGCATCAATTACATCGCTTTCGTTCAGCAAGCACTTTGATTTGTTTTGTTTAGTTGTTAATTCAAACCTTGAACTGCCGTAACTACGGAACACCTAATTAGAAACATTTGATCCCATTTAAAATAAATGACTTTTATATTCTTGACACAGGACTGAAACCCTTTACCTGTAGTTGCCTGAAATGAGCTGGGCACAACATTATAGCGTACCTTTAAATCCTCTTTCAAACCACACAAAAGACGGCCCTGTATGAAGCGCACTGGAGAGATTTTGTGCTAGTTAACAATGTAGGTTCGTTTTCTTTTTAAGTATGTTTTGTATGCTTCAAGCATTTGATCTTATTAGAGGTGAGTAAAAATAAGTTTGGTGGTGCTAAAATTAATTTAGCTACTACTTCTGTATTTCTGGACGTCGTAAATTGCGTTGATGTCTTCTTAAGTTGCCTATAACAGTTGTTGAACAATTTGTTTTTCTTTTCCATGCCATGAGCTGAAAGTCGTAATTTTTTTTTTTTTTACTCTAATTTTAAAATTTAAGCTGTAGGTACTTCACTGTAAAAAATTGAGAGTTGAATAAGGCATTAGAAGTACTCACATTCCGTTATGATCTCATAATTAAAAATAAATAATGGCACTTCATAATATTTGCAAGAAATTTTTACAGTAACTCGGTGAAATTGACATTTTACATTTAAAATCACATTTTAATGTTAATATCAGTAATCCAGTATCACTATCAATAAGTCGAAGCAAAAGGCTTGACACCGTATTCTACCGTACATTAATTACGAAAGGAATTTAATTTTCGTCACCGATTGTTGTGATTCCTAGTGCTGGTGACCTTCATTGATGTTCGCAGCAGCAACAGGCTCCGATGGATATCGCCTTCGTCGGTGGATGCTAAAATACTGGAAATAATTACACCTATTATTGGTGATGATGATAATGCTGAAGTTCCAGTTATATCAGCCTGTGAATCACCTATGCAGATAACCAAAGGGCGCTGAACTAACATTTCACACTTTTTGGTAGGATCGTCCGACTGTTACTAGTGACAAGTTGTAGGTACCAGAATGATTCCGCCTAGGAATTGAGGTGACCAGTTTTATCCAGAATTAATGACCTTCGCCTTTTGTATTGAAGTACAGGTATTGGAAGTACGCGTTGCTGGTAAAAGCTTAAACAGAACAGACGGAATCAACAAAAATGGAAAACAAGGCTAGTTACCTCAGGGCTGGTCATTATATAACGTAGAACGTTATCTGTTACAAAAAGCTCATAATTACTAATGTCACTGTATTTTGATGTCAGCATTGTAAAATAGTTATCTTCGCTGTTCACCTCTGTTTGCTGCAGGTATTTTATATCAGACTGGTGTCATTATTTGTGGCTTAGACCGCCACGCTGGGCTGTAACATTTGAAAGGTCGTAACAGCTATGGAGGGCGCCTTATATCTGGATAGCTCGTTAAGGCTGTTTCAGCACCCATTGTAAAGGTATCAAGTCTGCAGATACTACTTCAGCACGTTAAGTTTGCCTCCGTCCATGTAATAGTCACTATTGAGTGTACAATGACCGCCAGAGTAGTTAGTACGATCGTGAGTCTCGTTTCTCTAGTTGTCGCTGTTTATTTGGTAGGGCTTTTGTTAGTGACGACAAGATTGCTTCTGAACTGCGTGTTACCACGAAAGTATTCTACTGATAAATTACACACAGTTGAAAACCTCTTGTTTAAGGATTCTTGCTTAGATATATAAATTGGTATTAAGACATCTTACACTATTTACATGTAATATTGAGTCAATTTCTGCGGTATTACATTTGTATGTTCCTTCTACGAGCTCCAGTACGTCTCTACAATTATATTACATCGGATATACCTATTCTCTAGTCACAAGTTAGTGTAATTTTCCGAAAATCGCCGGTTAGTAACATCCAAAAGGCACTATAATTTTGGATTTTTACCGCTGCTCCTAGTACGGACTTCGGTGTGGCAGTAAGGTCCACACATTGAATCTCATCTCGTTGGCATTTATCTAGCCTGGTAAAGGTGCAAATGTAGCTGATATAATATGCTGTGGCTATACATCTTTTGGTGTATTTATTTACTTGGTTATACAATAATTTTCTGTAAACTGACAACTTTCCACATCCCACAGAGCCAGTCTCTCATATTAGCATCCATGGAATGTGTATTATTGTAACCCTGGAATGTGCAAGGACACCTGTTCCAGACACTATCCTGCTATTCTTAGATTTGGGCTTTCCATGGTTTTCGGAAATCACTCCAAGTGAAAGCATGGCCGAAATCTTCTCGGTTCTGCACCTATCCTACTGCCATCGAACAGTCGAAAAGCTCTTACAAATCTAGTCTGTAGTTCGCCTCGAGACACACTGAATGAACTGTATACTGACATACTAGGTACAGACTTTTGTGTATAATGAACAATCTTTCCGTGCTATATAAACCAGACCCACACACAGTTCCACAGTGCTGAAATTGGTAGGGCAGCATTTTGATTTCGTTGTACAAGGTAAGTAGCAGCGATACGAAGCTTCTAATTGTTGGGTTGTCTTTCAAACACAAATATCACGTGACATTGTTCTTGAAAAAGTTGGGTTCCATAAAATCATTCTTAACTATGCAACGTGGGAACCGTTAGATCCAGTTTGCTATATCTTTAGTATTCTGGACTGTTCACAAAAGAACAGCTCCCGTCGCGATCTTAAGGTCTCATCAAGAACACTATTTGGTATTGATACTATATGGTTTTGCAACAATGCTTTTCGTACTAGTGGTGTATTTTTCGGTGAACCGCCATTTCCGAATCTATTAGATGCTCGTCCTGTATTGCTTAACACAATTAAAAAAGCGTGTTACCATCAGGTTTGAAACACCATAATGAGATGTTAAATTGGCCCTGACATTTCTTGTGCTTGGACTGGTAGCTGATTGTTATGGGTATAGACACCAATACATGTAACTGCGGTAACGCTCCGGCCTCGCATTCGAGAGGACGAGGGTTCAAACACCAGTCCGCCCATCCAGATTTGGGTGTTCCATGGTTTCCAGAAATCACTCCAGGCGAATGCAGCCATGGTTCATTCAAAAGGTTGTCGTAACACACTATACTAAACTAAACCATTCCCATCACGGAAACTGTCTTGCCGTATCACACTGTTCATGTATTTAACATTAATTACATAATAATGTAAACTCATTTTAAACTTTTCTTTATTCAAACTCTTCACTAAAAATTCACCATCTGACCACCTATTGAAGATTATGTCATCTTGTAGAATGCAAATAGCATTTAAACACAACAGGGAAGCCTCAGATTTCTCAAAATAAAAAGCCATCTTGAGTCGACTTCTAGTGGGTATTGGGATTAGTTTCCCATATTACAAATCTGTCGAAAATTTTCTTGCTGTTAACAATAACAAAATTCTATTTTTTAACGTTACTTCTTTTTCGCTAAGATTGTCATAGCCTACGACATCTCAGATAAATCATTCTGTATGCTTTACTGATGCTTTTCTACTTTTTCTCGTATGCACTTGTGCTAAAAATGATTAGTTTTCCTTTTCTCCAACTTGATAGACCTAAAAATATTTTATTATATAAAACCAGCAGTGTAACTGCCTGTAATTCTACAAGGTCATGGTCGAATTCCTTACCGTTTCTTGTCCGCAGTTATTTCCCGCCTCTAATGACTTCAACGCGGCGTAAAGACATAACCAAGAAAATATGTAACATTAAATACAATCGCAATTCAACGATGATTTGTATAACTTGAAATTGACAATTAACAATGATTAATATGTAATGCTGTGTGAAATAATTTTATTTGTTTAGCCATTACTGGACAGTTAAAAGTACATTTTTAGTAACATACATTTTGATTTACGAAGAAAAAGTATTTCATTTTTATTGTTGTCTCGATAGAAACAGATGGAAGAACCACTGACATGAAACTATAATTGTGACTAGAGCGATGGCTTGCTAGATAAATGCAGAAGGTACTTTAACAATTTGTACCATTGTAGTAGTGTCAGGGCTGGCTCTAGGAATCTTGGTCCCCGGTTAAGCGATCTTGGCCTCCTCCCCTCCCCCCCGAAAATATTTTTTCTTTACACTTTGGATTTTTTGATAAACTCAGAAAATTTTAATACAAAAATGTTCAAAATTATTGGTGCAGATATAAAAATTTGTGTTTGATTTACAATTTTTTATGTACTCAATCCACCGGGCCTGCTTACCCCCACCAATGGCGGCCATGCAGATGTGTAGCGAATCGAGCGGCAAATCCGCTGCATACGGTGGGTTCTATCAACGAGGACTGCCGTCGGTTCAGCTTCAACCGGCGTATGCATCATTTTGTTGATAGACAACTAGCGGTTTAATGTACTTCTACAGTTAGCTAGACTGATCGAAGCAGGTAATGCACCTGTTACTCGCTGCTTGAGACAAGAAACAAGGTTACAGCTAAGCAACTGTCCGTTCGCTAGTGCGGCTTAACTAGACAAGTTACTTATTGGAGGAAACGACTCACTATTGAATGCTAATACTTTGATTCTTAACTAATAACAAGATATTCGTGAAGGAAAACACACCTATCCAGTAAACTCGATAATTTATTCTCTCACTTGATAAAAACATAACGACATTACATAGATCACACAATAAGACTGAAATCATGATGGCACAACATTTACCTTATACTTCGTTGTAGGCACATATACTCTCTTACGATAATCTAACAGTTACACAAGACCTATCCCTTGAAATGAGTGACTTGAATGACTGACTATAAATCTTTAAGCAACAAGCGTAGGAATATCAGATGGTTCGGTGTTACCTTAATTCTTGTAGATGTTTCTTGAGTCGAAGATGGTGGTAGACTCCCCGTTCAACTATACTATGTTCAGCCAGGAAGGGCGGGTCAAGGTCACTCCGCTCTATCCCCACCTCGCTACCCCAGCCCCTACAGGCGAAGGGGAAACAGCTGCCGCGCATGCGCAAACGTCATCACGACGTATGTGGTACAATATGTTGCATCTAATTTGATGATTTCTTCAGAAAATCCAACATTTTAACTATTTGTCGTGACGAAAATGAGTGAATCGTATGTCATAGAAATTTCGTGTTTACCAATTACAATTTCATATATTAATAAATATAAAATTATTTACATATCAATGAATAAAACTTACTGCTTCCAATCATTATTTTTAGTTTTAAAAGTTGCGCAAGACATTTCGACGATTAAATCCAATTTTTAGATGCCTTTCCCAGTGGAAGTTAATTCTCTAAACACGTTGTTTAAATTTCGAAATGAAAGAGATATTTACTCGAAGCGATAGTTTCTGTTTACAGAAATCGTTGATGAGACCACAATTGCGTTTAGTGTGTCGCCAAATAAACTTCCTTGCGTGATTTTGATTTACCCACGTCTCGTCAAGGTAGATGACAGGTCAAAGAGGATGTTCCTTCCTTAAATCGTGCATTTTTCTTAAAAATGAGGCCCTTGCTGCTATAATGTCTGTCCTTTCCATTAGAAAACGTCTACCGTCATTACATTTTCTGTATATGAAATCGAGTGCTTTTAATAATTTATACGCCTCCAGTGTAGTTAATTTTCTCTTTCAGTACCTCCCTCAATTTTCGTAAGGTAGGGTATTGACCTCGGTCATAAAATTCTAGAACGGAACGTCGAATGACATCTTTCTGAAAGTCATCCATCTCCGTGACCAGTTTTTCTCGGTGAATGTTTTTCTTTGGCTCAGCTGGGCTGCGCTACGTACACGCTGCACGGTTCGTAACGATAGGCCGTCATTTTTAGCGGTTCCCTAAAAAGTATATTAACTTTCTCTTCAGAGTTTTCTAACGTCTTAAAAAACTATACACATAAAAAATAATGTCGCCTAATGTAACAACTATCTGATGCCATTTCATTTCTATAACGGTGTATCGTAATAAACACGACAATACTGCGACAAACGACAATGCCTGTAGGCAGCGGTCTGCTCGGAGGGGAAGGCTTCTGGAGGGGGTGATGAGGTGAGGCGCGGGACGAGGGGAATATGACCTTGACGCGCCACTTGAGAGTGAATATAGTATAACTACAGAGCGTCGTCTGCTAGCATTTGCGGTGGAGGGGGCATCTCGCCCTATAATTGGCTAGATCCTTCACGTGGTTACTTTTAGAGTTCATAACTGGCTTCCAGTGGTTCAACAGGGTGGGGACGGTAAATCTCACGCACTCAGTGCTTACGAAAGGGAAACTCGCCACCCACGCATTTCCCAGGCTACGCGAGTGAAACTTTCAGCGCTCAACCTTGAAGCTCGTGTGCTGTTACAACTTCACTGATAACAAAGCTCGCTTCCTGTCCGGCCGACTGGGAACCTGGCTCGCTCACCGAGGCCCACAGCTAGCAACTCAATAAAGTCGAATGAAATCTAATAAATATTCCTTTCCTCTCTGATTGATAATCCAAAATTAGCGCCATCGCTACAGATGGACATTATCGTATTATACGATTATACTAACCTATAACTATAAAAAGAAAGATATATTATGTTTGAATGTTTCCGGCTATTTAAAAAAAAATTGATATTTGTGATTTTAGGAATAAAAAATTATTCATTAGTTCATTTTTTTTAACGAACTAGTATATTTCTTGACTGCACAAACCATAATTTTTGCACATTTTGACAACTCAAAACTGATGGAGCAAAAATCAGATTTATCAACATTTTAAAATATAACTAAATAATTATACAAGATTCTGAGGTAGACGATTCTAGTTTACTGCTCCAGTATTATTAAATCATGTTACACTGTACATTATATTTCTTATGTACACACTTTGACAATAAATTTGGCCGCCGCTGAAAAATTCTATCACTCGTATTTTGCACAATCTGACATCAATGTCATCCCAGGAAACAGTAATGCAATACTGGCAAGACAGTATTGCATGATACAATTTTTCAGCGGCGGCCAAATTTATTGTCAAAGTGTGTACTTCCAAACGAAAGGAATAATAAAATTTAGATAAATGTATTACGTATGTTCTGTTAATAAAATTGTCTTGACATTTAAAATTTACGTAGACATCACAAACGTTACTTATTTCCTTTTGTAATTTTCATCTAAAAGAAATAATGAACGCATTTTTTGAACAGATAATTGTATCTAACAAGTAGGTACAAGTATAAATTCATATCAGTGACCTTTAGTTTAAAAAGGCGCTAACGAACGTTTTTTCCGGTTTTATTAAAAGAAACTGTCCCATGTTAGAATTGTACAGTCAAATATTGAAAATTACGCAATATATCATTTCACCAATCATTATTTTACACTTATTCCAAATTTTTATGGAAATCAGCAAGAAGAATTAAAAATGATCCTATTAATCCAGTTTCTATGTTTTGCATTAGGAGAACTACCTTAATGAAATAAACTGAACACATTTATTTGTAAATAATTATTGTAATGTTTTTGCCACACATGTTTAAAGTTTAAAAAGTTGTATTTTTTGTTTATGGCTTTACGCCTCGTCGACGTCTTTGTCATTAGAGGCAGGAAACGACGCGGGGGGTGGGGGGGGCAAGGAACGGGAATGAATTTGGCTCTGGAGTTTTTAAAGAAACCATCCCGGCATTTGCATAAAGTGATTTTATAAGTTTATAAATTTATTTAAAAATTGTACAAAATGAAAAAACTCTGGAAATAAAATACACAAAGCCTTACGGTGTTGTTAATTAACAATAATTTAAAAATTCCACAAATGGAAATTGAATGAATGCCCGCAGCGTAACAGCTCGGCTCTTTACTCGCAGCAATAAATGTTCAAAAGAATCAACACCATAATCTTTCACCTGTTGTATCTCCATGAAAGCCGTAGGAACTTGACTATGGGGAATGACGCATACATGCGCGCCGAAGCTCATTAAAAAGGGTGACGCCGTTATGGAGAGCGATACTCGTATGTAGTCAGCGTCTAACGTAACAATTTACTACTCTACGCGTAGTTGTATAAATGACACTACAGTGTAACAAGAAACCTAACACCCTTGGAAATCGAGAATAATTTTTTTATAAGCCTCCTTTTAATAAATATGTTAGGAACATAATACAAGAAGTAATATTTCTTTGCTAACCAAATATTCATTCATGAAGTCGGGACTAAATTTAATCCAGCAAAGGGTTGAAAATTGTCAAGAGGAACCTATTTACGTAGTATTAATAACGTTAACTACAGTATAATATTAAGAAGAAAATATTGGTCAGTGACGTATACAGACAGAAGACATTATTTACAAATTTAATTTTCAGATCAGCACACCTGTTCGAAACCCAATAACTTTAGAAGGTCCAAGCTGCTGCCTTGTACCTGCAGCGCCCTCTGTTGACAGCTCCGGCGTCGCTACAAGCTTCAATTAGTCGAGGAGAGCCCAGCCATACCCGCATTCACGTGTGTGACGTTTTACTATGCATCTGAGCGCAGCGAAGATTACTTGAAGTAAGAGAATAAAATCATAGTGCTTACTTAACGGATTGTAACGACTTTTTTGCCCTGAATTAAATATTTCCTGAAATTATATTGGGAACCAATGGTGAGGTTGTAACTAAAAATAAAAAAACTCAACATTAGATTGATTTACTCAAAGCCTTTATTGAAGTTGTTTTGTAAAGTTATTGATAGAAATTCAAAAAGAAAAGATTATCAAGTTCTCCATCCGCTTAACATACTAGTAAGGTCTAACAATTTCCGCATCCTTATCGATAAGTATTTGAATACCTTCTCTTCACCTCAAACCGTGTGTGGTGATTGAGCGGTAGCGCTCTGGCCTTGCATCCGAGAGGACGCGGTTTCGAATCCCTATCGGGCCATCCAGTTTTTTGTTTTCCATGGTTTCCCGAAATCACTCAAAACGAATGCCGGCATGGTTCCTGCGAAAGTCTCTCTGTCTGACCCACCTTACTGTAGCAAACATTCTGAATTTCGTGTATTTTCATTACGTTTCCCTTCCTTCCCTCTGACTACCCGTTTTACAGTTTCATTATTTGAGTCACATTTTAAGTGAAATATAATCTTTGCGGGTTCACTGCCGGATTGTGTCAATGAAAGATAAGTTTTCGGCAGCGTACTCTGTCGCGGTCTTCAGGTCTGTTGTCACAGCGTGAGTATCAAAAGAGTACGCCGCGGAAAGCTCCTTTTATCGAGATAATCCGGCAGCGTACCCGCCAAGATTTTCGTACTTCAGCGACATACCGGTAAAGCCCTCGTTCACACATTGTAAGTGTTCACAGGCTCCTAGAGATGCTAAAGAAAATTAACTCTTCCAGTTGTTTGTTCTGCTGAAGTTTCAAATCGTTAAGGACTATTTACCAATCGTAACAGTTATTTTAATAGCTGCGTGGTCACCACTGCAGGACGAAGATTTCATCAGAACGCCTACCAAATTATTTTCCTTAAATCCTTGCGTAACACACTCGCCGTTCCGATAGTGTACACATCCAAGGGGTCCATGGCTGACCGAGACGACATTGATCCACTTATCACCCTCTCCAGTCTGCTGTATTTCCCAATGGCTACCCAGCTTTCGCCTTCAGGGACCTGGGAGACTGCTTTGCTGGCAGGGCTTCTATGAAATCGAAAAGGCATTTCACAAGGTTTTCCTTTACCAAAACATACAGTATAGTAAGGGATCCCTAATTCATTAAAAGCAAAATATGCTTCCTTATCGTTCGGATAATTCTTAATTTTGTTATTATTTGCATCAAGATAAGCTTTACTAATATTAAAATCTACACAAAGAAAAATGTTGAAATTCCAGCCGTGCGAAGGAGCAATTCTTTGTCCTGTACAATTAAAAAGCAATTAAAAGTGTTTCCTGAAAAGATCCAATAGGAATTCGGGGTCTTTGAAACTCATCTTGAGAGCAGAAAACATTATGATGATTCTCTTGAGGTTTTTGTATGGAAAATAAAAACTTTTGCACCATATCAGAAAAGGGTAAGAAACACCTGCACAGTTGTCTTTTCATGCAGTTTTAGAGTAATGAGAAATTCTGTCAAGACCTGAGATATGTTAAGTTGTGGATCAAATATATAAACACAGTGGAGAATCCACTATCTGTATATAGTTAGTCTGATGCACTTGGCATAGGATAATTGTGTTCGCTATTTTATCAGAGTTTGAGTGAGGCAATATTTTAAGAACAATAATAAGAGTAAAAATTTTTGTGAAAGTGTAAAACCAGTAGCTAAACCACTTAATAAACTTCGTACCGCTTACGATAACTTTCGAATAGCTACGTGGTTATCTCTTCTTCTCCTTCATATGCATCAAAAGCAAGAGGGAAAAATGCCACTGCCTTCGAAAAGTACAACCAAAATTCTCGGTGTTCTTGAGATCTTCAGTAAAAAGGGAATTTCAGGATTTTGGCAACCTATTGAAAATTCCCTTATTCAACAAAAGTCGAGAAAATGTATAGCTAAATAATAATAGTTTTCTTTCGCAATTTTCTCCTACTAAATTATTAACTATCCGTCAAAATATCGTCTGTTAAAAAGCTACCCAATTTCATTAAACTATCTATTTTTTTTTTTTTACCTGCTGGGAATTATAGAAACTAATTCCTGTACACCTCGAATGAATGTGGAAACACAGAAGAATAAATATATCATTTTGAAATTAAAACGCTTCAAGCAGATGCAACATACAGTAGTTACTCCTTTGTCTTAAAAGATAATTTGTGTCTTGAGGTTGTCTTTTCTCACCACTCATCCGACAGTGACGAAGATGACGCTTGTGAGGACGACGACGAAGAGTTTTGTGGCTGTTTCGGATTCAAGCAGAGCGCAAAACGTGTGATGAGTGCATTGCCCTTGTCTCGTATGAGCCTCACTTGCTGCATCAGCAGATTCTGCGAGCACTTCGTAGTGTCAGCTTGAGCCACATGTATGCACTGCTGCAACGTTTTCTCCAAGTCTTCATACATGTTCACCAACGTCACCAGAAGCTTCCTCACCTTGTTTCTCTGCCTCTGAAATAAATAAATAAAAATGATTTTTAACATAACGTGTTTACTATTTATAAAAGTACTTAACAAGCACAGACAATATTGCTTTTAGAAATGTGGAATATACCTACTGTTATAAAACCAAAAGTAACTGTGCTTCTAAGCTAACACAACTAAACAATACTTGGAATTTAGAAGGCAACGAGGACTGTCCATAATTTATAAGCCAAAATTAAAGGAATGTGCTATGAAATACGGTTTAGTGAGTTTATAGTTTCCTGGAAAGAACTTAAATAACGCGTTAGTTAACAACAGCAAGTACGCATGATTAGAATTAGTATGCAGCAGGGTATTATGGTTCCTAAGCGCCAATTATTGTACTTATGCAAGTCTTCTCCCAAATGTACCGTTCTGGACAAACAAGTTTTCGAGTTAATTGGAGAATTAAAGAGCTCACGGCAGCTTTGCAACAGACAAAGGTTCATATCTCCGGCCAGATGTGTTAGCGATGGTGTTAACAAAAAACTACCTCAGTTCTGTAATCATTATGACAAATATTAGGGTAGTGTCCAGAAACTACGCAGTACATCACTAGATAACATGCAGAGCTCAACTCATTCAATTTTCAGACTCAGTGCTCTACACCTATCACCAGAGTACGGGATTCTTCTATTAGCCGACTGGTCGACATATGTTTATCGAGCTCCGCTGCAAATGCTAGGAGAAAAATAGTACAGAACCTCGGGAAATCTGAACTGCTGCACTGAAATCGTATATGAAGCTCTTGTAACGTCTTGCTTCTAAATGAAGTTTTAATGTTTGCATGGAGATATATCTGTTTGGTAGCCAGCTATTAAGGCGTAAGTATTTACAGTTTGCTGATAATATGTGACGCAGACGAAAGAGCCATAACATGGTTTCATTGAAACAATAGGCTATATAACGCGAGTAGTAAGGGTATGTACGTTCTGCTCCCCCTAATTATCTCGCCCGTCCCGCCCCCTGCGGCCGCTTCCCCTATAATTAGGCGCCGCCGCCCTGTAATTATCTACCTGGCTGCCGCCGCCGCTTACCGTCATTATCTTTGTAGGTCACGCGCCCCGCCCCCTGCGGCCGCTTCCCCTATAATTAGGCACCTGGCCGACTGTGCGGCCTGTAATTATCTACCTGGCTGCCGGCACCGCTTACCGTCAAGGTCACGCTCCACGCCGGCGCCACCGGCCTGTCATTATCTTTGTAGGTCACGCGCCACGCCCCCTGCAGACACAACGGCGCCGAGGCAGGACACGCGTACGCACACACGTCGTACCCTCCAAGTCCAAAATGGAGTTACGTGGTTTATGGACGCACCCTTAGCATAACAAATTTTCAGCTCCCCCTCTACTTGCCACGCATTCAGGAGGACGTGAGTTCGTATTCCCCGTCCTACCATCGAATTATTATTATTATTATTATTAAATACAATGAGAGACGAAGAAGGGGGAGAGAGAAACTTGGTGCTGGCCCATTCAGTCTTACTCTTCCGAACGTGCGATCTTAAAATACTAATTATTCGCTAATTCATCATAACTACTGAGATAATTAGCATTTTTTCGTAAAGTGCGGTCAACGGTACAAAACCCCCGTCGGTTTAATAAAGCGGGAAGGAATTCTGCATGTTGAAGAAGGGAAATGGCGAAACCTGGTGTCGGCCCATTCAGGCCTAATCTTCCGAAAGATACCAAAAGGTTTAACGTCCCCCTTCAAAGGTAGTTTACTAGAATTCGGTGAGTTTTGTTTTGCGCGAGAAGGAATTCGGCCATAGCCTTTTGAAGGAAGCATCATGGCATTCACCTGGAGTGATTTCAGGAAACCATGGAAAACCCAAATCTGGATGCACGGACGGGGATTCGAACCCGCGTCCCCCGAATGCGCTGCCAGAACGTTAACCGTTCACCTACATTATGGGTGGTTGTCTCGCCATAGACATTAGCTAAATGTTCAGCTGACTAAATTTGCATTTTCTCTTCTGAAGAGCTGGACTTAATAAATTTTATATTTGGAAAACTAAATTTTCCGTTCGTCGGAGTGTCAAGAATGTTTGCACTTGACTTTTATAATGCCACGTTTAGTTGTTGTCGTATCCATGTTTATACACAGAATCTTTGACATTTTTATTTCCTTGGTCAGTTGTTGAAGGGACTAATAAAATTCGCAGATTTTTACTATTTACATAATATTTAAGCAAAAGAGAGTTAATTCGCTATATACCTGAATTATTTTTACATTAAACTGAAGCTACATCAACTAGAAGAATGCAATATGGAGCAAATTTACAGCAGCATCCTTCAGAATTCAGGGCCCCGAACTTCATCATCGTCCAGTAGCGTTGCAATATCGGGAGAAACATGAGGCTTAAGGTTGCAAGCGCACAGATGATTAAAACTAACTTCTAGAAAGCTAATGGAGTGACATTTCTTGAATTCACGCAGCACTAGACTTCTGGGATTTGAAATGTGGTGCTACAGAAGAATGCTGAAAATTAAGTGGACAGACAATGTAAGAAATGAATTAGCTTTGCAAATGATGGGTGAGGAAAGAAGTTTGTGGAAGAAGCTTACAGAAGGAAGCGACAGGCTTGTAGGTCATATTTT